>JAOTOL010001280.1:367500-482500 GCA_034440575.1 Imbricaverruca yamaguchii | reverse complement strand
TCCTAACAACCACTTTGCTGACTCATTTTTCATGTCTATATGATCTCATGGTTTTCTTCCCCTAATATCAAAGGCTACTTGTGTACATGATACATCATGCACACTAATTGACAATATTTTATGTAATGATGTGCCAAAAATTAAAGAAACTCGCATCATTAAATCCGATTTCTCTGATCACTTCTCTATTTTTTCAACATCAGAATTTTAGTTCCAAAACCAATCACTGCAAAAAGAACAAGAACTACCTTTGACTTTCATAAAGGTGACAGTTTGAGGGATCATCTAACCAGTTAACTTGAGGGGATTTTTGATGAAAATGATCCTGAGAAAGCATGTAGCAGTTTAATTGATGCACATAAGGGTGGGATTGATAAATTTACATATACTCAAGTCATATCAAGAAAAACAGCCTCCATTAAGCCATGGATTTCACCTGCAATATTATGCTCACTTAACCAAAGGCAAATGTTATTTAATCAAAAACTTACATATAAAACTGCTGAAAGCAAGACAAAATACAATAGGTAAAAAAATGCACTGATTACAATAATCAGGAAGGCAAAAATACTGTATTATGAAGCAGAATTTCACAAACATCAAAATAATCCCAAGAGACATGGAAAATGCTGAACCAGTTACTCGGGCAAGCTCCTTCAAAGCATGATATCCCTGAAAAAAATGAACACAGATGGAGACATTACTCTAGAAAATGATGCAGCTATAGCTGAAGGATTTAATAAATACTTCACAGAAATTGCACACAAAATTGAGAGAACAAATTCCTGAAAGTAACATGAATGCTTTGGAATATATGCACACCTATCCAGGTATATCAATGGTGCTATTAGAAGTAACAGAAGACAATTTAGATACAATAATTTCTTCCTTAAAAAATGTTGGGTCTGGAATTCATGGAATAAATGATAGGATATTTAAACAGTCATATAAGTCAATATTACCACACTTAACCCATATCATTAACTTATGTCTGAGCAGTGGGATCTTCCCCAAGCCATTCAAAATTACTGTTGTAAAGCCCATATACAAAAAGGTGACCCATCAACATTTAGTAACTGCAGACCAATTGGTATTCTTCCATATATATATAAAATGTTAGAATAGATAATCTACAACCAACTCTTGGAACGTTTCACCCTACACAACCTACTTTCAGACAAGCAATTTGGTTTCAGAAAAGGTAGGTCCACATACATGCCTCTACTCTTAATACAGAGCATGATTACTAAAGGATTTGAAAATAATGAAGTTGTAGGAATTTACCTTGAGTTGAGAAAGGCGTTTGATACCGTTGACTAACAAATATTGTGTGCAAAAATGGAACATATGGTGTAAAGGGTAACGCAATCAAAATAATACGGTCATATTTATTGGGAAAAACACAAGCTACTACAATAAATATCAGTAACTCTACTTTCAGAAAACTTGAAATGGGTGTGCCACAAGGCTCAATTTTAGGCCCATTACTATTTATAATTCATATAAATGATATTGTAAATATAAATATAGAATGTGACATTTATATATGCTGATGACACTGCCATTTTTTTCTTCAAAAGCACTCACTGTACAGAGCTTCATCACAAGATCGCAAATTCCTTCCCAAAAATTTCGCAATGGCTATATTAAAATCTTTTGTCATTTAATGAATCCAAAACTGCATACCAGATATATAACAATCACAAAACAGATATTGATCTCCAGATTGTATTTAATGGAATTTCTATTTTACATCAGAATCCGGTAAAATACCTTGGTGTATACGTAGATGAAAATTTGAAATTTGCATCCCATATCAGCAGTGTCTCAAATAAGATAAGTCGCAACATATGAATGATATCAAAAATGAAATATCTCCTAGGGAAAAGTCACCTCCTAAAATTGTATAATGCATTAATTCTTCCATATGTAAATGATTGCTGTTATCTTTGGGGTGCAAACTATGCTAATCAGACACACACATTATAGTTCCTTCAGAAAAGAATGATGCGCATTATTGAGGGTGTATCCCCCCCCCCCCCAGAGTGTAAACCCTATCTTTAAGAAATACACAATTTTAAAGGTCCAGGATCTAGCAAAACTTCAAATGATGCTTATTATGCAAAAATTCGTTCATCATCAGCTACCTCATTCCATCAGACCCGTTTTCAGAGAGTTGCTTGACTCCCCATATTCCACAAAATTACAAGACCACTTCCAGCATAGGCATTCAAACAAAAAATATCGTCTCTTCACCCTCGAATGTTTTGAACCCAATCTTTGGAACTCCATCATAGCAAAGCATTTTCCGCATTCAGAGATACCAAATTCTAAGACTGTTCTAAAAAATCACGTTAAGACATACTACTTCATCAAATATTAAACTATTTAGCAGCTAATTGTTGTGTGTGTGTGTTTGTACAGGGATGCTGGCATGTGAGTGTATGTGTATGTGTATCTGTATGTGTATATGTGTGTGTATATATATGTGTGTATATATATATGTGTGTGTGTGTGTGTGTGTGTGTGTGTGTGTGTGTGTGTGTGTGTGCGTGCGTGCGTGCGTGCGTGCGTGCGTGCGTGCGTGCGTGCGTGCGTGCGTGCGTGCGTGCGTGCGTGTGTGCGTGCGTGCGTGCGTGCGTGCGTGCGTGTGTGTGTGTGTGTGTGTGTGTGTGTGTGTGTGTGTTTGCACTTAACCATATATAAAGTTGAAAACACCCAACCACTGGTTCCTCCCACATTCCACCCAGCAACAAGCCCATGGATGGAGTTGTGGGAGGAGCCAAAGTTGAAAAAAATACAAATCAGGAGTGCTCACCACCATCCGGTCACAAACCAGCTGCTAATATTATAGTTTAGACCATAATTTCTTGTTGGGATGGATCCTGGGTCAGTCATATGCCTCCTTTGGATATGACTACTAACAGCCTTCTTTATTATTAGTTTTGCTGCTCTAATACCCGATGCTTTGTATGCTTATTTACTTGTTTTCCACCCCTTAGCTGGGAGTGCGGCGACTTTACTGTTCATTTTATGGTTGTAAACGTAAGGTCCTTGCAGTCGTTGGGTAAGGGGAGGGGTAGGGGTGCTCCTGGTCACCTGATGTTGGGTGACGGACATTAAAAAAAAGAGAAAAAAACACATTTTCTGAATACATTTATCGGACGGACATTATCGCTGAATAATCGCCCACCTATCAAGGAGGCAGCACATCCGAACACGTGACCTGGAAGGCCAGCGTTCGACCTCAGGTCAAGTTTGATGGAATTCAGAAACTAAAAGTGATCCACTGGTGTACCACATGATGGCCAAACGAAGCATTTAATGTAGACCATCTCAGCACTAATGCATGCACTATCAACACAAGTAGCAGCACACCGCGAGACATGGCCTCTATCGATGACGCATTTCATCAGGTAGCACCAGCATCCCATTCAGCAACGCATTCAGAAACTTTCACCAACCTCCTGCGATCCATCTGAAAATTTCACAGAACCTTCGCAGCCGCACCCCTACATGCATCACCGACGAATCATTTCGCTTTCAGAGGCGAAAAAGTCAGCAAGGTCAAATGTGGGGTACCGCATAACTTGCCGCAGAATTGACTTATTGGAAGGAGCCAAATGCTTGTGCCACCGTCATAACCGCGACATGCAGCACACCAAGTCAACTGGTCACTCAAGCTCACCATTTGACCTCAGGTCAACGGAGACTTTAGCGCTACCACCTATGGTTGGTTGGTTGGTTATTGGTTTTTACGACACATCGACCGTTGAGTCATGTAGCGTCGCCAATCTCTTACGCCGATTGGTCGCGGGCGAAGAGTAGCGACAGGTGAGACTCGAACTCACAACCTTTCGATTGTGAGACGAGCAACTTACCCCTAGGCTACTCGTCCCCGTTACCACCTATGGGAACTTCACGGTGTACCGAATACCATTTTTCTGAATACATTTATCGGATGGATATTAGCGCTGAATAATCGCCCACCGATCAAGGAAGCAGCACATCCGAGCATATGACCTACAAGGTCAGCGTTTGACCTCAGGTCAGGTTTGATGAAATTAATATCCAATGTGCCACCATAATTGTATTCGGTACCCCGTAAAAATGATATAGTGCATGAGTAAAACCAATTTTGGTGACCTGAGATCGAACTAGGACAATGAAGGTCACGCAATACGATGTTATGTATCCTTGATGGACAGCGGACTTCTAGGCGTTGGAGTCATTCCTGCATGTGGAATACTTTTGTGTTTTATGCGGTACCACGTTTTTACCCGGATGACCTTTCTTGACCTCTGGAGATCGAACCGCTCGTCCTACTGAATAATTGTTGTTTGCCTTACTTTTGCAAGCGAGAAAGGTCATGTCCTGAAAAAAGGAACGAAATCGGAGAGTATGCGAATAGGATGTTGAATGCGAATGCGAACGCGTTGCTAATAGCATGGACATCATATGATGGCGCTACTCTGTCACGCTGCTTAGTCGCGGGTGAAGAGAACCGACACTGCAGTTTGGCACCGTTGTGTGACAAGTGAGCCGACCGAAGTACAGTCGCTTGAGCTTGGCCCTTGTCTATTAAGCGACGTCTGGTCGATGAACGACTCGCTTTCATTGACCATTTGAGTCGAACGCGGGTTAACATTTACGCCCCAACACTTAACATTTAACATTTAACTGTGGCTTTCATTTACGTCCCAGGCAGGCATCATTTGGATTTGGAAGTTTGATGCCCCTAAGCTAACTTGTTGCGGGAACTAGCTGCATGATTTCATTGGATGAATTGCGGTTTGCATTATGCATTTTTTCAATAGTCTGCCTTACGCTCAATAAGGCATGATATAATCAAATATGTGTAGCAAATTCCCAGCACGCAAATATATGTTCAGCCAGGCTGTTGGGTACCGCAGGGATTATTGGACCACAAGTAGCGGACACCCATATCTTACTGCAACCAAGCAAACCCATTACTACCACCGGCGAGCTATTTTGACGCTCACCGCTTCTGGCTTGGGTGGTCCAGACGCCGGATTTTGTCGTCGAAAAACTTCTTCATGGCGAGTCTGTCCAGTGCCTGGTCAGGAGTCCCGCAGATGTTGGAGTAGTGGATGTATGCGCTGACTACGACTCCGATTCGGTCCCAGCCACCTCTGTCGAACACAAAAACACAAATAAATACACCCCCTGCCGAGACGAATAGCTTACAATACAATCCCGTGTAAAGACAGGACACCGGTAACTATGTACGGTACCTCTGTTGAGAAAAAGTACCGATAGCTATGATACACGTATCGAGGCAAACCAGCAGTAACTACAGCACCTTTGCGAGAGAAAGCACCGACAGCTAGATCAAATCTGTCGGGACAAGACACCAGTAACAACATCCCTGTTCAGACAAAACATCAGTAGATACCGCACTTGCATCAAGAGAAAACTAACGGTATCCATAGCAGTCCTGTCGACTTAGCGCGCCAGTAATCACAGCACTCCTGTCAACATAGCATGCCGGTACCTACAGGACTCCTGTCAACATAGCATGCCGGTACCTACAGGACTCCTGTCGATATAAAACTCCAGTAATTACAGCACTCCTGTCAACATAGCATGCCGGTACCTACAGGACTCCTGTCGATATAAAACTCCAGTAATTACAGCACTCCTGTGGACAAAGCGCGCCGATACCTACAGAAATTCTGTCACATAGCGCGCCGGCAACCACAACCCTCCCATCAACATAAAGCGCCAGTAATTACATCACTCCTGTCACATAGCGCGCCGGCAACCACAACCCTCCCATCAACATAAAGCGCCAGTAATTACATCACTCCTGTCACATAGCGCGCCGGCAACCACAACCCTCCCATCAACATAAAGCGCCAGTAATTACATCACTCCTGTCACATAGAGCGCCGGCAACCACAACCCTCCCATCAACATAAAGCGCCAGTAATTACATCACTCCTGTCACATAGAGCGCCGGCAACCACAACCCTCCCATCAACATAAAGCGCCAGTAATTACATCACTCCTGTCACATAGAGCGCCGGCAACCACAACCCTCCCATCAACATAAAGCGCCAGTAATTACATCACTCCTGTCACATAGAGCGCCAGGAGCTCCCGCAGACATAAAGCGCCCACAGCACTCCCTCCGACATAAAGCGCCGGTATGCCTGGCCATCTATCGCACAACCACGCCGTTACGTAATGATTAAATACATACATACTCTTCTAATACCAGGCACCCACGAACAAAATGCCTGTGTCCAGACAGAATACCTGTGAACACAACATATCTGGCCACGCAGAACCCATATCAACACAGATTTCCGTCACGAAATGTAGCTTAAATCTGCAACCAGCCAACAAACTGTGTGCACACATTGGGCATAACACAGTATTGCCATAGGTCTACAGAAAACCACCGTGATGCATCACGAATTATGCAGGAAAATTCCAGGCGAGTACGATTAAAAGCATCGAGAGTATCACTACAAAATGCAGCCAATTTGAATACAACTTTTGTTCTTTTTTTCAGCAAATTCAACTGTTCAGCCATGCTGATCACTGATTTAGTTGGTGATACTCAAAGGTGGATCTGCAAATCATTTGCTATTTTCAACTGTCATGGGTTGTTTGGAAACAAACATTTCCTTGGTGTATTGACTATAGTGTGAATTCCGCCTCCAGCGTTACTGACAGCAACGCGAATAGTTGTATAGCGTGGAATTAGATCAAAGATGTTATATTTTAAGGAATTTTGAGGGAAGATTAAAAGGTATTTTCCGCAATTTTCATCCTACAAAACACAAATGTTAATTATTGAGATGCGAGTTAAAACTTATACTGGTTCTTGTGCATTCTCGACACAAACATAAAGCAGGCCCAAATATTTGCTTGATCCAAGCAAATATTCTTTTCGATTCGTGGCTGCCGAGGATCGTTGCCACTATGGTGGTCGACTGGGTCTGCAGTTGGCTCTGATCTGATTCGGTTCTGACCGTGTACTGGCTCTGATTTTAATCTGGCTCTGGTTGTGATCCGACACTGACACCGGCTCCAGCTTTTGGAGATTACCGGGGTCTATCTGTTACCTGCTTCTGGCTGTCATCTGTTTCTGGCTCTGGCTGTGACCTAGTTTTAGCTGTGATCTTGATCTAGCAGTGATCTTGTTCTAGCAGTGATCTGACCCTGGTCTTGGCTGTGATTTGGCACTGAGCTTGGCTGCGATCGGTCTATGATTCTGGCTGTGATCTGGCTATGATTTTGGCTGAGATCTGGCTTCGGTTGCAGTCATTGGCGTACCTCCAGTGGGATGTCACCTCCGATACGGTCCTACAAAAACAGCCCTGTCGCCAGAAGGCACCCAATAAAAGGCTGCAGTGCAGGCGGAGAGTCAAAGTCAGAGCCAGAGCCGGAGGGCGAGGGTGAGGAACGGCTTGAGGACGAGAGCAAGGGAGAGGGTAAGGGAGCGAGGGTGATGACGATGGCGAGGGCAAGGGGCGAGGGGACGGCGAGGGCGAGAACGAGGGATTAATGAGTGAGGGCGATGGACGCAACATTTAATGAAGTGCCGGTGGGACCGGCGTGTACCTATGTCAGGCATCGGTGGGACCGGTGTGTACCTGTCTGAGGTACAGGTGGGCCGGTGTGCTCCTGTCTAAGGTACCGATGAGACTGATGTATACCTGTCTGGGGTATCGGTGGGCACGGTGTGTACCTGTGTGGGGTATCGGCGGGGACGGTGTGTACCTGTCTGGGGTATCGGCAGGCACGGTGTGTACCTGTGTGGGGTATCGGCGGGCACGGTGTGTACCTGTGTTGGGTATCGGAGGGCACGGTGTGTACCTGTGTGGGGTATCGGCAGGCACGGTGTGTACCTGTGTGGGGTATCGGCGGGGACGGTGTGTACCTGTCTGGGGTATCGGAGGGCACGGTGTGTACCTGTGTGGGGTATCGGCGGGGACGGTGTGTACCTGTCTGGGGTACCGGTGGGGGCGGTGTGTACCTGTGTGTGGTATCGGCGGGCACGGTGTGTACCTGTGTGGGGTACCGGTGGGGGCGGTGTGTACCTGTGTGGGGTATCGGCGGGGACGGTGTGTACCTGTGTGGGGTATCGGCGGGGACGGTGTGTACCTGTGTGGGGTATCGGCGGGGACGGTGTGTACCTGTCTGGGGTACCGGTGGGGGCGGTGTGTACCTGTGTGGGGTATCGGCGGGCACGGTGTGTACCTGTGTGGGGTATCGGCGGGCACGGTGTGTACCTGTGTGGGGTATCGGCGGGCACGGTGTGTACCTGTGTGGGGTATCGGCGGGCACGGTGTGTACCTGTGTGGGGTACCGGCAGGGACGGTGTGTACCTGTGTGGGGTATCGGCGGGGACGGTGTGTATACCTGTCTGGGGTACCGGTGGGGACGGTGTGTACCTGTGTGGGGTATCGGCGGGGACGGTGTGTACCTGTGTGGGGTATCGGCGGGGACGGTGTGTACCTGTGTGGGGTACCGGCGGGCACGGTGTATACCTGTGTGGGGTACCGGCGGGCACGGTGTGTACCTGTGTGGGGTATCGGCGGGGACGGTGTGTACCTGTGCGGGGTACCGGCGGGCACGGTGTGTACCTGTCTGGGGTATCGGCGGGGACGGTGTGTACCTGTCTGGGGTATCGGTGGGGACGGTGTGTACCTGTGTGGGGTATCGGCGGGGACGGTGTGTACCTGTCTGGGGTACCGGCGGGCACGGTGTGTACCTGTGTGGGGTATCGGAGGGCACGGTGTGTACCTGTGTGGGGTATTGGCGGGCACGGTGTGTACCTGTCTGGGGTATCGGCGGGCACGGTGTGTACCTGTGTGGGGTACCGGCGGGCACGGTGTGTACCTGTGTGGGGTATCGGCGGGGACGGTGTGTACCTGTGTGGGGTATCGGCGGGCACGGTGTGTACCTGTGTGGGGTATCGGCGGGCACGGTGTGTACCTGTGTGGGGTATCGGCGGGGACGGTGTGTACCTGTGTGGGGTATCGGCGGGGACGGTGTGTACCTGTGTGGGGTATCGGCGGGCACGGTGTGTACCTGTGTGGGGTATCGGCGGGCACGGTGTGTACCTGTGTGGGGTACCGGTGGGGGCGGTGTGTACCTGTCTGGGGTATCGGCGGGCACGGTGTGTACCTGTGTGGGGTATCGGTGGGGGCGGTGTGTACCTGTGTGGGGTATCGGCGGGCACGGTGTGTACCTGTGTGGGGTATCGGCGGGCACGGTGTGTACCTGTGTGGGGTATCGGCGGGCACGGTGTGTACCTGTGTGGGGTATCGGCGGGCACGGTGTGTACCTGTGGTATCGGCGGCACGGTGTGTACCTGTGTGGGGTATCGGCGGGCACGGTGTGTACCTGTGTGGGGTATCGGCGGGCACGGTGTGTACCTGTCTGGGGTATCGGCGGGCACGGTGTGTACCTGTGTGGGGTACCGGCGGGGGACGGTGTGTACCTGTCTGGGGTATCGGCGGGCACGGTGTGTACCTGTGTGGGGTACCGGTGGGGTGTGTACCTGTGTGGGGTATCGGCGGGCACGGTGTGTACCCGTGTGGGGTACCGGCGGGGGCACGGTGTGTACCTGTGTGGGGTATCGGCGGGCACGGTGTGTACCTCTCTGGGGTACCGGTGGGGGCGGTGTGTACCTGTGTGGGGTATCGGCGGGCACGGTGTGTACCTGTGTGGGGTACCGGCGGGCACGGTGTGTACCTGTCTGGGGTACCGGTGGGGGCGGTGTGTACCTGTGTGGGGTATCGGCGGGCACGGTGTGTACCTGTGTGGGGTATCGGCGGGCACGGTGTGTACCTGTGTGGGGTACCGGCGGGGACGGTGTGTACCTGTGTGGGGTATCGGCGGGCACGGTGTGTACCTGTCTGGGGTACCGGTGGGGGCGGTGTGTACCTGTGTGGGGTATCGGTGGGGACGGTGTGTACCTGTGTGGGGTACCGGCGGGCACGGTGTGTACCTGTGTGCTGGGGTACCGGGTGTGTACCTGTTGGGGTACGGTGTGTACCTGTGTGGGGTATCGGTGGGGAGCGGTGTGTACCTGTGTGGGGTATCGGGGGCGGACGGTGTGTACCTGTGTGGGGTATCGGCGGGCACGGTGTGTACCTGTGTGGGGTATCGGCGGGCACGGTGTGTACCTGTGTGGGGTACCGGCGGGGACGGTGTGTACCTGTCTGGGGTACCGGCGGGCACGGTGTGTACCTGTGTGGGGTACCGGCGGGCACGGTGTGTACCTGTCTGAAGAGCCAGCCCTCGCGTGCAGCACGGCCACGTTGTTGGCCGCTGCCGCTGTCCAGGCGTCCATTGCCTTGCAGATGGTGCACAGTTTATCGAGCGGCGGTGCCAGCGTCTCCGGCCAGCCGTACTCGGCCACTTGGCGGTGCAGCTCGGAGAGTTCGGCACGTGTCTCAGACAAGTTGAAGATCTGCCGACCAGGTCAGCTCGGGTCAGATCAGGCCTGGCCAATGCAGCTGAGCACATTTCAGGTCAGCTCAGGTGGAATACGACGCATTAGACAGGCAAGCAACGACCCGACGTTGCGTGCTTTTTATGAACACTGGACGTAAAGCTATAAGAGCATTGGCTATTGAGAACAACCTTGAAAGTTCTGAATAAAGACACTCTCTGGGCGTTTCGATGCCCGTTATCCACCGCAACCGTGACAATATATGTATTAAAAGCGGACGCCGGACAAATGTACGTACAGCAAATGTACGTATGGCAGATGTACGTACGCAAATGTACGTATGGCAGATGTACGTACGCAAATGTACGTAAGCAAATGTACGTATGGCAGATGTACGTACGCAAATGTACGTAAGCAAATGTACGTATGGCAGATGTACGTACGCAAATGTACGTAAGCAAATGTACGTATGGCAGATGTACGTACGCAAATGTACGTATGGCAGATGTACGTACGCAAATGTACGTAAGCAAATGTACGCATGGCAGATGTACGTACGCAAATGTACGTAAGCAAATGTACGTATGCGCAAATGCACGTAAGCGTAAATATACGTATGCGCAGAAGTACGAAAGCGCAAATGTGCGAAAGCGCAAATGTGCGTAAGCGCAAAAGTACGTGAAAACAAATGTACGTATGCGCAAATGTACATCTGCGCATACGTAGGCTTGCGTATACGTACATTTGCTGTACGTATTTTTGCGCTTAGGTGCTAAACACACAGCTGCACTTACGTACAATTTTCATACGTACATCTGCGCTTACGTACATTTGCTTACTTGCATTTGTTTACGTGCATCTGCCATACGTATCTTTGTCCTTACGTACATTTGTCCTATAATCATTCAAATCTAATGACAAATACTGACAGTTTCTTAAATTAGTAGCAACATGCTCCATGGTATATCCGGGACTTAGCACATTGCTCACTCGAAGTGTATTGCACTACACGGTTAATCGGATAATCGACGATGCGTGTCGGAGGTTGGGCGTCATCATCCCCACCATGTAATTGTCGTCACGCTTGGTCTGCAGCATCTGCGCCACCTCTCGGAGGTTGTCCCGGTAGATGGCAGCATCGATGTCCGGCGGAAAGCAGAGAGCCATCACACGCTGGGTGATGAAGTTCATCTCCATGCTGGTCTGTCCTTGCCGCTCCCGACACCTCCTCCCAGCCACCAACCTGCCCTGGGGGAGCTAACAGAACATTCCGGGTCAGGTTAAACGAGGCTGGTTTCCAGCCAACAATGTGACCTGGAAAGCTAGTAGAGAAGTCCGAGACAGGTTACAAGAGCGAAGAGTCCTTACAGCCATCGAGCCGCCAGATTTCTGGAGGGCCTGCTAGGATTTACACCGTAAGGCAAGGCGTAGCAATAGTCGGGAGGGATAGCTCCGTCTCTTCCGTCCAGGCCACAGGATAGTACGTCCTCTCACGGTCATCAACCTATCTCCAGGAAGCTAGATGACGACTAGATCCCAGGGTTTCTTGTACCAAAACCACTGCGTGTGCCACCTGTATGTGCATTTGCCTCTTCCATCCACAGAGCCTTCTTCCAGGAGAACGTACCGGCACTAACAACGACCTTTGCGAAATATAGCCCGGCGTCTTTGTGGCGTGGTAACAATTGCATGGCGGAAGTTCTGGCACATTCGACGTCTCCTGTCGGTCCCGGTGAGAGCTCCCATTATGTGGCGCCGACTGCACTGATACCGCGATAGCAGGACGGGGCCAGGCGGGGGGGGGGGGAGGGGGACGTTTGCCTGCCACCACCTGAGCTGACTCCACCACTCTCAGAGGTAAAAAAATGAAGAAACTAGTGGGACTGCAGATACGGTGCGGGATCAGAATGTCCAAGAGTTACAATGTTTAGCACTCCAGCAAAGAACAGTCGAATGTGTGAGAATGTCTGATGAGGCGCAGAATGTCAAATGAGACAGGTCAAAAACGTCTAAAGGGTCTCACACCAATTCTGGAGCTACTTTGCACTTGGTAGTTTGCTTACTTTCTCACATGACAAGGCAAAGGATGTATAGAATAATCGAGAAAGACGTTCAATTGACGCATCATGGTGCCATCTGTTGCAACAGGTGGAACAACAGTTGCAGGCAACAAAACGGAGCTTGATGGGACACCACAGCGGTATGCAGCAGTTACAGGAAAAACCCCTGCAGTCCGCTGAGGGGCACTCCGGCAGCTGCTGGAACACCCCTGCATTCTGCTGAGGGGCACTCCGGCAGCTGCTGGAACACCCCTGTAGTCTGCTGAGGGGCACTCCGGCAGCTGCTGGAACACCCCTGCAGTCTGCTGAGGGGACACAAGCCGTCGTAGGGCTTGGTCCCCCAAAAGTATACTCTGTAGAAATATCAGCCACCCAGATACGCAGAACCCGGGCGAAAAGAAAGGGGCATCCCAAAGTTGTAGGCCTATATCCGGCGTCCCCTTGATAAAAAAATAGTCCTCGTACTGCTGCTGTGGCTAGGCATGGGAACATGAACGTTTGAAAAAAACGCAGGACCAGGTAATGAATGCTGACGGGGACCGGGGGAGTGGACGCAGTAAGAATTGCACGTTAGGCGTCATGAGCGGACATAATACCGGTGGTGTCGCTCTGGTTAGGTTTGTGAAGTAACACCACAAGAGTGGGCTTGCTATGATTAATACTATATTCTAGTTTCTAAAGGAGGTGCAAGTATTTTCCAATGGTAAAATGTTAACAACATTGAAACACGCTCTATTATGATGTGTACTTTGTATTATCAAATCATTTCACCCTGTCACTTTGTCCTTAAAGTGAAATGGAAGTAATTGGCCACTCAACATCCTACAATAAAAACGGGTCGTACATCTGATGTGTGTTGTACTGACAATATAAACTGCTCTTAACTAAACGAAATCGAACGTGCTACATTTTTACATCATTTTGAATAACTTCCAGGAAAGTTCCAACTTCAATTCTTTTCTACGTATATTGAAGTAGACTGGCTTAAGACTCGCTCTCACTCGTCATAAGTACATTTCAGACTGAGGCTCGGCAGTGCGATGGCCTAGTATGCCCTTCATGGACAGGTTTAAAATGCTATAAATGACGTTGCTCGTGAGTTTTTCCGGAACTGCAATATGACGGCATTGGCTTCCACCGTACTGTTCTATCGGGCTACATGTGAGGTTTGATTCCATACTTTGCTGAACATATTCGAAAACGCGTCATTTGTTTTTCATTGTACGTCACATGTGCCTTTTCCTTACGAACTTCGTACATGTTGGGGCACCACCAGCCTGAATCCTGAACAAATAAATAGAGCAAATATGCGGCCGACAATCTTCCAGCTGGGAAAATAATGCATCGCAATCCTTGAAAACAAAGTGCAATCCGTATATTTAGTCAGTGGTAGGAGCTTACAGGCCTTTGGGGGGTGGGGGATGGGGTGCCGTTCACTTGCATCGCCGTTTGAATGAGGGATGGGATGCCGTTCACTTGCATGACCATAAGCTTGCGTCCTTATATTCAAGGCATCTATAATTGCAACTTAAATCGTCTCCGCTGCTCAAGCAGAATCCTGAACTAGCTAATGCTAGCACCACCGTGTGGTGACACTGGTGACAACAGAAACCAGCATCACAAGTGACGTTGGTGACTACAGACACCACCACCACACGTGACGCTGGTGACTACAGACACCACCACCACACGTGACTACAGACACCACCACCACACGTGACTATAGACACCACCACCACACGTGACTACAGACACCACCACCACACGTGACTACAGACACCACCACCACACGTGACTACAGACACCACCACCACACGTGACACTGGTGACTACAGACACCACCACCACACGTGACTACAGACACCACCACCACACGTGACTACAGACACCACCACCACACGACAGACACCACCACCACACGTGACTACAGACACCACCACCACACGTGACACTGGTGACTACAGACACCACCACCACACGTGACACTGGTGACTACAGACACCACCACCACACGTGACTACAGACACCACCACCACACGTGACTACAGACACCACCACCACACGTGACACTGGTGACTACAGACACCACCACCAGACGTGACTACAGACACTACCACCACCACACGTGACTAGACACCACCACCACACGTGACTACAGGCACCACCACCACACGTGACTACAGATACCACCACCACACGTGACATTGGTGACTACAGACACCACCACCACACGTGACATTGGTGACTACAGACACCACCACCACACGTGACTACAGACACCACCACCACACGTGACACTGGTGACTACAGACACCACCACCACACGTGACTACAGACACCACCACCACACGTGACGCTGGTGACTACAGACACCACCACCACACGTGACACTGGTGACTACAGACACCACCACCACACGTGACGCTGGTGACTACAGACACCACCACCACACGACACACAAGACTACAGACACCACCACCACACGTGACCTGGTGACTACAGACACCACCACCACACGTGACACTGGTGACTACAGACACCACCACCACACGTGACACTGGTGACTACAGACACCACCACCACACGTGACACATATACAGACACCACCACCACACGTGACACTGGTGACTACAGACACCACCACCACACGTGACTACAGACACCACCACCACACGTGACACTGGTGACTACAGACACCACCACCACACGTGACGCTTGGTGACTACAGACACCACCACCACACGTGACTACAACACATGACACTACAAACTACCACCACACGTGACTACAGACACCACCACCACACGTGACTACAGACACCACCACCACACGTGACTACAGACACCACCACCACACGTGACTACAGGCACCACCACCACACGTGACTACAGACACCACCACCACACGTGACTACAGACACCACCACCACACGTGACACTGGTGACTACAGACACCACCACCACACGTGACGCTGGTGACTACAGACACCACCACCACACGTGACACTGGTGACTACAGACACCACCACCACACGTGACGTTGGTGACTACAGACACCACCACCACACGTGACATTGGTGACTACAGACACCACCACCACACGTGACTACAGACACCACCACCACACGTGACTACAGACACCACCACCACACGTGACATTGGTGACTACAGACACCACCACCACACGTGACTACAGACACCACCACCACACGTGACACTGGTGACTACAGACACCACCACCACACGTACACTGTGACTACAGACACCACCACCACAGACGGTGACTACAGACACCACCACCACACGTGACTACAGATACCACCACCACACGTGACATTGGTGACTACAGACACCACCACCACACGTGACATTGGTGACTACAGACACCACCACCACACGTGACACTGGTGACTACAGACACCACCACCACACGTGACACTGGTGACTACAGACACCACCACCACACGTGACGCTGGTGACTACAGACACTACCACCACACGTGACGCTGGTGACTACAGACACCACCACCACACGTGACTCCAGACACCACCACCACACGTGACTACAGACACCACCACCACACGTGACACTGGTGACTACAGGCACCACCACCAGACGTGACTACAGACACCACAACACCACACGTGACGTTGGTGACTACAGACACCACCACCACACGTGACATTGGTGACTACAGACACCACCACCACACGTGACGCTGGTGACTACAGACACCACCACCACACGTGACACTGGTGACTACAGACACCACCACCACAGTGACGCTGGTGACTACAGACACCACCACCACACGTGACGCTGACTACAGACACCACCACCACACGTGACTACAGGCACCACCACCACACGTGACTACAGACACCACCACCACACGTGACACTGGTGACTACAGACACCACCACCACACGTGACGCTGGTGACTACAGACACCACCACCACACGTGACTACAGGCACCACCACCACACGTGACTACAGACACCACCACCACACGTGACTACAGGCACCACCACCACACGTGACTACAGGCACCACCACCACACGTGACTACAGACACCACCACCACACGTGACTACAGACACCACCACCACACGTGACTACAGACACCACCACCACACGTGACTACAGACACCACCACCACACGTGACACTGGTGACTACAGACACCACCACCACACGTGACTACAGACACCACCACCACACGTGACGCTGGTGACTACAGACACCAACACCACACGTGACTACAGGCACCACCACCACACGTGACTACAGGCACCACCACCACACGTGACTCCAGGCGGTACAAGCTATGTCGGTCGGAGCGCTCGTCGGCCGGCTTCCGGAGAGAGAGAGTTGGCGATATCGCACACATGCCGCCAGCCATCGACACCGATAAACAAAACGGAGGAGAGCCAATCAGCACCCCGGGTGGGACCCATGGTTGGCAGACGTCAATATTTACCGGCCAGACCAGCCGTGATGTGCGGGGAGGCGATTGGCGCTATGCCAGATCAACCGGCGCGCAACCCTAGCTCAAGGAAATCGTGCACGCCAAAACGTGCCGCCGCGGACCGGGGCACCGCCAGTCGCAGTGAGTCTGACGAGGCCGCGCTCTGATCGTAGCTGCGTCCGTTCCTGTCGTGGTACGCCCAGGTCAATCACTGGCCGACATGGCCGATCGATGTCCATGTGTCCCATGTCGATCAGGGGCATCAGTCAGTTGAGGCTAACCAGTTTGATGATACAACACTGGAGTGGTAAGCAGGACTAGTTTGTTTTTTTTTGTTAGCTTTGGAAATATTTCGAGAATGATGAGAAGCAGGTTTCTGACTTTTCCCGACCGGTTCGATAAATCGACCGGAAATACAATTCGCCACTCCAGCCTCCACCAACTAATTACGCTGTTATTATCACTATCACCAACTATCACCAATTAGTTATTTGAACTTTGGGGCGCTTCGCTCCGTGAGCGAAGCTCACTACACTGTGAAACAGACTCAGGAACAATACCGACAAGCCACCGCAGGGCCATCTCCCTGAATAAACATGCTAGGCAACACCACTGACTGCCATGGATGTAAATATGAATAAAAGGATATTCTGAGTGGAGTGTCTCAGGGCTGTGTTTTGGGTCCACTTCTCTTCGTAGACACAATTGAGGTAGGGCTGAGGAATAAGGTGCTTAAATTTGCTGATGACATGCAGCTGATAGGAGAGGCTAACAATATAGTTAAATATAATACTATTCATCTAAACTCGGAAAACATAATAAGTGGGGTGATCAATGGCAGATGTCTTTGAACTATGAAAAGTGATGGGTGATGTATTCCGGGTATAGAGGTGAGACATTCAGATACACAATAGGAGATAGGATACTTGATGTCATCGAAGATGACAGAATCTTGGGTGTTTTAG
Source organism: Imbricaverruca yamaguchii (assembly GCA_034440575.1). Lineage (NCBI taxonomy): Eukaryota > Metazoa > Arthropoda > Thecostraca > Neoverrucidae > Imbricaverruca > Imbricaverruca yamaguchii. The sequence continues at coordinate 464,569 of JAOTOL010001280.1, read as the reverse complement.
CTTAAAATGAACATAAAACAGAATAATAATGTATCTTATCTAGGAACAGGGTCATCAGAATGATGAGAATCCTTCTGTCATTCAGAATCATGAATCATTATTAGGACTGGGAGATATACGGGAAAGAAATTAAGGATAAAATATGTTCTCAGCTCATGTGCGACCCGACTTGGAGCCCGTACATAAAAAGGATATATACATGCATGCATATATGTACGTATATATAAATGTATATATATATATATATATATATATATATATATATATATATATATATATATATATATATATATATATGTGTGTGTGTGTGTGTGTGTGTGTGTGTGTGTGTGTGTGTGTGTGTGTGTGTGTGTGTGTGTGTGTGTGTGTGTGTGTGTGTGTGTGTGTGTGTGTGTGTGTGTGTGTGTGTGTGTGTGTGTGTGTGTGTGTGCGTGCGTGCGTGCGTGCGTGCGTGCGTGCGTGCGTGCGTGCGTGCGTGCGTGCGTGCGTGCGTGCGTGCGTGCGTGCGTGCGTGCGTGCGTGCGTGCGTGCGTGCGTGCGTGCGTGCGTGCGTGCGTGCGTGCGTGCGTGCGTGCGTGCGTGCGTGCGTGCGTGCGTGTGTGTGTGTGTGTGTGTGTGTGTGTGTGTGTGTGTTGAGTGAGAAGGTCTCTAAATATGCGAAAGTAGACAGCTGGGAAGATTGGTATTGGTAGGTGGGTGTGATGTTGACAGACATTTTCTTTATAAGTTAGGAATTTATCACATAGTATTGGTCAGGGTGTTGATTATATTTTTGATCAGGCTGATAGTATCTTCCTTTACAGGCTTAATAAAGATGGCCCATGTGGTTCTTATCAAGTGAACTTTATCACTTTATAACTTTAATCTTTCACCTGCCTGAAGAGGCGCCGGTCACAGAAAGTTAAAACGGCAGTCACTATGTGATCCATTTCATGACAAGAATCTTGCTATTTTTTTGTCTGACGGCTCTTCCAAATATAGAGTGGGGGGAGTGTCGACGTAGGCAATGGAGTGGGGATGGGGTGGCAACCACCCCCTCAAGTGTGAAAGGTGGTGAAATGCGCTCCATAGGGAAGTTGCTCCGCCGATGGTACCAAGGGACTTCCACTCACTTACATCCGATACTCCCTATGCACCTACGTGATGTAACCGTCAGCTCGTATGATTACCTCTGCCTCCGTCTGTCTCCGATCCGATCTCAATCCATGGCCGTGCAAGTTTTGCTGGTGACTTGGTGTTGAGTCAGGTCACCTGACTGATCACCTGTACGCATGTAGTACTCCTGCAGTCTAACCGGTCATGAGGGACACTGCGCAGAACTCGGACACTCTCCGGCTTGGTCGTCCGAGTCACTCCACTCCTGCCGGCTGACCGCAACACGAGACACGCTGAGGAAACTCGACACACTGCCGCTGGGATATTCTGAGTAACGTCTTCTGCAGCCTGACCGCTGTCGGCGGCACTCTCAGGCACTCCGTCACAGTGCGGCTGAGTCACTCAGATTCGCTCTACTCTTACAGTCCGACCGGCAGCCGGGAAAACTTCAGGCACTCTGGCACTTCCAGCCTGGATCAGACCAGGTTACTCCACTAAGACGGTGTGGTCTTCAAAAGGCAGCTCAGGGTCACTGCAGGCCACTCCGGGGAACTTGGGCGCACTCGGTTGCTCCACTGATGGGCAGATCTCAGTCACTCCACTCCTGCAGTCGGGCGGGCATCAGGAGCCACCCCGGGGCACTCCTGGGCGTGCGGACGCCCACGACGCGCTGCCGCCAATCACGAGCCGGCTGCACGCCGACGATTAGATAGACGAATTGATCTAACTGTGGTCACACACCTGCGATAAGGCCGGGCGCCACTCCACACTGCACACTCCACGCCGCACGGCACCGGCCCAGCAATGGACGAGCTGCCAGCTGACCAGTGGCTGGCAGCCGGTCCTGCGCCGGCACGAGCCCGTCCCGTCACATTGTCGGAAAAGCGCCTTAGACGGTGGCCACCCCGTCGCCGCTGCAGAACGGTGCCGCCGGCACTGCTGATGCTAATGCTGCATGGTTCCCGGTATGCTAGCCTCCGCGGGCAGAGCAGCGATCCGACGGCGAATATGGTCGCCACACATGCAGGATGTGCCTGGATGCAGATTATTCCAATTTGTATCCTATAATTTACGCTGACGACGAATAACTCTAGACCTGCATTAACCAAATTAAAATCGATACCATTCATACCCGGAAAGAGTGAACAGTGAAGAGATCAAAACGGATCATCGATCCTTTTCCATCTGCCGAAGAATCCCATGCCAACGGTGGTGCTTGCATAGAATTTCTGAGGTGCACAGCATCACATACTAATTTGGAAACCTAAATGATGGGAGCACTTGGCCCACCATGTTTCACTTTACTTCTGATTACATGCACAACTGAACTTCGGTGACTATATATTGTTTTATTGAGGGAGCTTATCGCTGCTTAATGTGTGACCTGACGGTCAGAAAAGATGATCTGTTACAGACCGAGGTCATCTAGTAATTCGTCTCGATTGTGAGAATAGCTAGACTCGTAGGGCAACTGAGGGCATGAACAGATAGGACATGAGGTAGAATAACTACGCATGAAGGAAATAACATTGCCGCTCATTTCCATCGGCAAAAGCTGTGAAGTAACAACTCCAGTGGTGCGGATTGCGCAGTTCAGCATCAGCGCTGTCTACATCGCTACATGCAAACAATGTTTAACCATTTTGGATCGTTGCCCCTGCTGATTGTGCACTCCACCTCGTCATTTTGGCTTTCGGGCGCTTCGACCAGAGTTGATCATTCGCGTTCACTCTACCTCACTGTCACCTCTACACACACAAAACATGCAGCTACCTAACAATTTTTCATCTTTGTCCCTGGAATCCAATGTAATCCCCCTAGAATCTCCAGATTTCCCTTGGGACAATCGTAGTGGTTCAGAGCCCTTGCTCTTATAAACGAACTATGGTACAAAGATTCACGTGTCTACTACGTACTAGAGGACTATGATACCCACAGGAACAACTTTGAAACTTATTGAGTTGAAACGATGTTTTTTAAAGAGCAACTGGCCCTAACGACTTCCGCACCGCTCTATGAAGCTTAGCGTTAATTTTCCAAACTGATGAAGCATTCACAAATTTAGCAAGCCCTACCGCCTGTAGTAGCTTCAACATCCATTGCCACTATACTTTAGACCAGCTATGCCACCGAGAGGCCGCTGACCGGGTGGCCAAGTGTCAGTGACCACGGTCGCCTCGGGGCTCAGGACTGCACTCTGGCTCACTTACCGGCTTAGTTGGTGGCTGCCGTGGTTTCGCTAGCGGGTCATTTTGGAGCTGAAACAGGACAGAGGCGTTACACGTCTGCGACAAATCGTCCAGCGGCACGCGGCCCGACCGACATTCTCGCAGGCCGATCACCTTCTCGGGCGTCAACCAACCTGAACATTTTAATTAGGCTCTTCGCGATCGGCAGACAACAAAAAAGAAGGTCGTTTTCAGAATAAAGCCGGCGCCAATAGTCGAGTATTTTCTAAGGAACACCAGTCTGTTGCAAAGCGAAAACACAGCGAAATGTCTCCCACCACCATGCCTCGTCGATTTCTGTGATTGAGGAATACAGGAACAGGTACGGAAACGTCTGCAATGTGCAACCTGCCTATCGAAACACAGGCAGGGAAGCTAAGCATGGTGAGCTGCCGCTAATGTTACTTTTCGCATTGCATTTTACTATTCGTACTAGTCGTGCTATTTTACAATTCATCTGGCTGAACTTGAAGTTTTCTTTCCGTCGAGTACGGATTCTGAACAACAGCACCACCATGTTTACTATCCACGCGGATCCCGCTATGTATTTCAACTGACGAGGTGGTGCGGCATTGTTGGTGGACAACAACATAGCATCAAGAACAGCCTCAGACACATATCGAATATCTACAGTTCAATTGTATGGTCGTCAGCAACTAACAAGGCTTGTGCCGGAGCGTTTCCGGGACAAGAATGATCAATTCTGGTCGAAGCGCCCTAAAGCCCAGATAACTAACTAGCGTTTCCGGGCTTGATAAGACCTGTGCTATGACACGTGGCTGATTGTGCCGCGATTTGAGGGCACCTGTGCTGTGGCACGTGGATGATTGTCTAGACTTCAGGAGACCCGTGCTATGACAAGTGGGGGATTGTGCCGTGACGTGAGGAGACCTATGCCATGACACCTGGACTATAAGGAGGTTCGCGGCTTGACGTGAGTGAAATTGTGCCGTAATGTGAACAGATTTGGGCGGTGTGAAGTGAGGATTGTGCCGTGACGTGGGGACATCTGTGCCGATACGCGAGGATCGTGCCCTGAACACCGCACAAAGACAGACAGACAGACAGACAGACAGACAGACAGACAGACAGACAGACAGACAGACAGACAGACAGACAGACAGACAGACAGACAGACAGACAGACAGACAGACAGACAGACAGACAGACAGACAGACAGACAGACAGACAGACAGACAGACACAGACAGACAGACAGACAGACAGACAGACAGACAGACAGACAGACAGACATACAGACAGACAGACAGACAGACATACAGACAGACAGACAGACAGACAGACAGACAGACAGACAGACAGACAGACAGACAGACAGACAGACAGACAGACAGACAGACAGACAGACAGACAGACAGACAGACAGACAGACAGACAGACAGACAGACAGACAGACAGACAGACAGACAGACAGACAGACAGACAGACAGACAGACAGACAGACAGACAGACAGACAACAGACAGACAGACAGACAGACAGACAGACAGACAGACAGACAGACAGACAGACAGACAGACAGACAGACAGACAGACAACACAGACAGACAGACAGACAGACAGACAGACACACAGAGAGACAGACAGACAGACAGACAGACAGACAGACAGACAGACAGACATACAGACATACAGACACAGACAGACACAGACAGACACAGACAGACAGACAGACAAACAGACAGACAGACAGACAGACAGACAAATACACAGACACACTGTGAAGGGAGCGGATGTCCTTGATTGAATGCTCTGCCATGGGAGGCAACGATCCGACGACCACGCCTCACGCCGGAGGGGGGAGGGGAGGTGTACCGCCACGTTCGGACCACGCGACCCCCTCCTCCTCCATCGATTTCCGCCCGGCTGGCGGTACCTTAGTCACGGTGTGGCAGTTCGAAGTGGCTGGCGCCGTCTGGTGACCCCGCGGTCACCATGCGGACGGATCAATCAAACCTGCAGCTATCGTAGAGGACGAGTAGTCCCGTCTCACCATCTCGTAGGGGTAGGCCCGTCTTACCATCGAAAGATTGTGGGTTCGAGCCTCACCTGTCGCTACTTCTCGCCCGCAACCAATCGGCGTGAGAGATTGGCGACGCTACATCACTCAACGGTAGACGTGTCGTGAAACCAATAACCACCATCTGCAGCCATTGTCGCCAATAACTACGGACTGTTTGAAAAGCTATTAATCAATATTTCGATAAATAAATCAAATGGATTTACTTGCTTATCTAAGTAAACATGAGATTGAAGTGCCGATCATCGGGAGTGGGTCCGTTCCAGGACGTCATTTCCGTCCCAACTGAGTATGGACCCTGGCTACTAACTGAGAGTCGGCGAAAGCTCGGCCAATGTCTATCGGCTTGGTGTGCAGCTGCGATTCAGAGGCGTCAACAGTTGTCAAGGGGTCGGGAGCACGAACGGAGTGGAGGGGAGGGAGGGAGGCAGGGACAAATCTCACCGGGCGTAGCCCAGCAACGATCAAGCACGACTGCCGGTCTCAGGGACAGAAGTGTGGTCGGGGCGGTCGAGGCGGCCGGGCGGCTGGGGAGGCTAGGGCGGCGCTGGGGCGGCTGGGGCGGCTGGGGCGGCTGGGGCGGCTGGGGCGGCTGGGGAAGCTGGGGAGACTGGGGCGACTGGAGCGCCAAGCTGGTGGGGTCAGGTGCCACACCGTACATCATGTGTGTGAGGCCAAGGTGACAGGACTGCCACGTTTACCGGTACGCAACAGTGTGGAAACACGCGCCTTCTCCATGCCTGCTAACCACCAAAAACACATCCAACCGCCTTTCGCGCTGCGCCGCCACCACTGCCATCGTGCATCGCCTTGCTGTACTCAGCATGCCTCGAACCCAACCCAACCCCTCCCTGTGACCCATCCCGCTGTCGCTCGGTCATGGCCTACCCTGACCTGGTAGGCGCTGATGCCGTTGCCTCTATCCCTCCCTGTGACCCATCCCGCTGTCGCTCGGTCGTGGCCTACCCTGACCTGGTAGGCGCTGATGCCGTTGTCTCTATCCCTCCATGTGGCCCATCCCGCTGTCGCTCGGTCTGGCCTACCACCTGGTGGCGCATGTGTGGTCTATCCCGGATCCGCCGTCGCTCGGCCGTGGCCTACCCTGACCTGGTAGGCGCTGATGCCGTTGCCTCATCCTCCCTGGACCCATGCTGTGCTCGGTCGTGGCCTACCCTGACCTGGTAGGCGCTGATGCCGTCCCTATCCCTCCCTGTGACCCATCCCGCTGTCGTGGTCGTGGCCTATGACCTGGTACATCCGTTGTCTCTATCCCTCCTGTGACCCATCCCGCTGTCGCTCGGTCGGCCTACCCTGACCTGGTAGGCGCTGATGCCGTGTCTCTATCTCTTCCTCCATGTGGCCCATCCCGCGTCGGTCGGCCGTGGCCTACCCTGGCCTGGTAGGCGCTGATGTCGTGGTCTCTATCCCCCTGTGGCCCATCCCGCCGTCGCTCGGCCGTGGCCTACCCTGACCTGGTAGGCGCTGATGTCGTGGTCTCTATCCCCCTGTGGCCCATCCCGCCGTCGCTCGGCCGTGGCCTACCCTGACCTGATAGGCGCTGATGTCGTGGTCTCTATCCCTCCCTGTGACCCATCCCGCTGTCGCTCGGTCGTGGCCTACCCTGACCTGGTAGGCGCTGATGCCGTTGCCTCTATCCCCCCATGTGGCCCATCCCGCCGTCGCTCGGCCGTGGCCTACCCTGACCTGGTAGGCGCTGATGCCGTTGCCTCTATCCCCCCATGTGGCCCATCCCGCCGTCGCTCGGCCGTGGCCTACCCTGGCCTGGTAGGCGCTGATGCCGTTGCCTCTATCCCTCCATGTGGCCCATCCCGCCGTCGCTCGGCCGTGGCCTACCCTGGCCTGGTAGGCGCTGATGTCGTGGCTCAGACGGCGGCGCATTTTGGCGGCGATGCGCGACTTGCGCGACTCGGGCGCCGGCTCCGGCTCGCTCTCAGAGCCGGTGTCGGTGGAGATGGACGCCGCCACCGTCTCGGGCAGGCTGCGAGTCATGCGCTGCTCGCGCCGTCGCCGGTGGTGCTCGCGCTGCTCGCGCCGCTGCTGGTACGCAAGGTACTCCTTGAAGTATTCCATGTTGCGCAGCACCTGCTGCATGGTGGGCGGCGGACGTTCACCCGATGTCCGGGGCCGTCCGCCCGATGTCCGGGACTGTCCGCCCGATGTCCGGTACTATCCGCCTGATGTCCGGGGCCGTCCGCCCGATGTCCGGGGCCGTCCGCCCGATGTCCGGTACTATCCGCCTGATGTCCGGGGCCGTCCGCCCGATGTCCGGGACTGTCCGCCCGATGTCCGGGGCCGTCCGCCCGATGTCCGGATCAATGTGGGGTGAGGTCAGATCCGGTCATATCAGGTAGCCTCCCCACACAGTTACGTCGTGGTGTCCGGCGAGATATGGACATGACCGTCCCACGGCCACCCACGGGCTAGGCTGTGGTGCTACACGCCAGCCGGGCTAGCTGCTACATCAACGTCCAGAGTGATGGGCGACGTGCAGGCAAGCCGGCGCCGTGATGGACTAGTCACACCACCTGCACCACAGCCGGTCACGGCTCCATCACCGAGCCGTGGTGTCACACCACGTCACGTCACCGTCCAGCACCAACTGCCGGACACCGATCCGCTGCTGTGACCGAACAACACTGTTTCCGCCGTCTTCCGAGTCCCACCAAATTCTCCTGAGTTTGCAGCACCTTCTCCCGAATCTCAGCTCGAGCCCCCGAGTCCTACTGATTTGTCCTAAGTTTGCAGCGCCTTCTCCTGAGCCTCAGCTCAAACTCCCGAGTCCCGGTATCGTCTCTTGTGCTCCCGCACCGTCATCCGAGTCTCAGCACGGCCCATGAGCCCCGGCTCCGTCTCCTGAGATCCAACACCGTTTCCTGCTCCCCAGCACCGACTCCTGAGTCCCGGTATGGCCTCCTGAGCACTGGCACCGGCTTATGTTCCCCAGCGCACCATCTCCCACACCCAGCACCGGCTCAGGAGTTCCGGTACTGTCTCTGTGTTTCGACACCGTCCGCCGATTCTTAGCACGGGCTCCTGAGTCCCGATATCATCTTTTGAGTATCACTACTGTTTCCTGTGCCCCAGCACCATCTCCCGAAACTGAACACGGGTTGAGTTCCGCTACAGTTCCCAGAACACTGGCGCCGTCTCCCACCGTCACTGCATGAACACGCTGTCGGTCGCGGCCTCGCTACAGTTCCCAGAACACTGGCGCCGTCTCCCACCGTCACTGCATGAACACGCTGTCGGTCGCGGCCTCGCTACAGTTCCCAGAACACTGGCGCCGTCTCCCACCGTCACTGCATGAACACGCTGTCGGTCGCGGCCTGGTCAAAGGCGAGCCTGCCGCCGCTACAGTTCCCAGAACACTGGCGCCGTCTCCCACCGTCACTGCATGAACACGCTGTCGGTCGCGGCCTCGCTACAGTTCCCAGAACACTGGCGCCGTCTCCCACCGTCACTGCATGACCGCACACCGCTGTCGGTCGCGGCCCGCTGTCCAGAACCTGGCGCCGTCTCCACTGTACAGCTGTGACGCCAACACGCCGCGGTCGCGGCCCGTCGTCCGAACTGGCCCTCCCCACTGTACAGCTCGTGACGCACAACACCGCCGGGTCGCGGCCCGTGTCCGCTGGCCTCTCCACTGTACAGCTCGTGACGCACAACACCGCCGGGTCACGGCCCGTGTCCAAGCGTGGCCTCTCCACTGTACAGCTCGTGACGCACAACACCGCCGGGTCACGGCCCGTGTCCGAAGCGTGGCCTCTCCACTGTACAGCCCGTCTGGCACTCTCGTGACGCGCAACACCGCCGGGTCACGGCCCGTGTCCGAAGCGTGGCCTCTCCACTGTACAGCTCGTGACGCGCAACACCGCCGGGTCACGGCCCGTGTCCGAAGCGTGGCCTCTCCACTGTACAGCTCGTGACGCACAACACCGCCGGGTCACGGCCCGTGTCCGAAGCGTGGCCTCTCCACTGTACAGCTCGTCTGGCACCTCGCGCAACACCGCCGGGTCACGGCCCGTGTCCGAAGCGTGGCCTCTCCACTGTACAGCTCGTGACGCACAACACCGCCGGGTCACGGCCCGTGTCCGAAGCGTGGCCTCTCCACTGTACAGCTCGTGACGCGCAACACCGCCGGGTCACGGCCCGTGTCCGAAGCGTGGCCTCTCCACTGTACAGCTCGTCTATACAGCTCGTGACGCACAACACCGCCGGGTCACGGCCCGTGTCCGAAGCGTGGCCTCTCCACTGTACAGCTCGTGACGCACAACACCGCCGGGTCACGGCCCGTGTCCGAAGCGTGGCCTCTCCACTGTCACCTCGTTAAGCTCGTGACGCACAACACCCCCGCTTCCACTGTCCTGTGGCCACCCGGTCACGGCCCGTGTCCGAATCGTGGCCTCTCCACTGTACAGCTCGTCTATACAGCTCGTGACGCACAACACCGCCGGGTCACGGCCCGTGTCCGAAGCGTGGCCTCTCCACTATACAGCTCGTCTATACAGCTCGTGACGCACAACACCGCCGGGTCACGGCCCGTGTCCGAAGCGTGGCCTCTCCACTGTACAGCTCGTGACGCACAACACCGCCGGGTCACGGCCCGTGTCCGAAGCGTGGCCTCTCCACTATACAGCTCGTCTATACAGCTCGTGACGCGCAACACCGCCGGGTCACGGCCCGTGTCCGAAGCGTGGCCTCTCCACTGTACAGCTCGTGACGCACAACACCGCCGGGTCACGGCCCGTGTCCGAATCGTGGCCTCTCCACTGTACAGCTCGTCTATACAGCTCGTGACTCACAACACCGCCGGTCACGGTCCGAAGCGTGGCAGCGACTGGCCTGCTCGCCATACAGCTCGTCTGCGTGGCGCACAGCACTACCGCGTCGGCGCCGCTCGAGCGATCGATGGCCGCCAGACAGCGGCCCGGGAACGGCCCAGCAGCTGCCCAACAGCTTCCCAGGATCAGTGGTACAGTAGCTGCCCAGTAGCCTCCTATGACCAGCAGCGTGGCAGCTGACCAAAAGGTACAGAACCAAAGGTGCAGCAGCAGCCAGGCAGCTGTTTAGGACCAGCGGTACATCGGCTGCCCAGCAGTTTCCCAGAACCAGCGGTACATCGGCTGCCCAGTAGTTTCCCAGAACCAGCGGTACATCGGCTGCCCAGCAGTTTCCCAGAACCAGCGGTACATCGGCTGCCCAGCAGTTTCCCAGAACCAGCGGTACATCGGTTGCCCAGTAACCTCCCACGACTAGCGGCGTGGCAGCTGTCCAATAGCTGTTCAGGACCAAGAGCATAGTAGCTCCACACCAGCTGCTTGGGACTAGCAGCACAGCAAGTGTCCAGGATCAGCGGCACGGCAGCTCTGCAACAGCAGCTGAAGCCCAACGGTACAGCTGCTCAGTAAAGCAACACAGTAGCCGGCCAGGACAGTGCTACGACAGCCGTTCACCAGCAGAAGTAGAGCAAGTCGGACTTGATTTATTCAGCTAGATCAAACTTACATTGTCGTGACTATACGCTTGACGGAACGGGATCACCTTGGTGTGAAACACGGAGTCGGGCACCACACCGCAGGCTACTCATGGACCGATCGCAGCTGCCTTCTCCCAGCACCCAGGGCATACATCCTATTTAATTTAGTTGTCTTGGAGTGCACGGATTTCGGAAATAGGAAAACCTATTTCAGCAATTCGGTACCATTCATCCAAATGTAGAATGCGAGCTCCATGTAAGATGAAGAAGCCCAACTGTGGGGCGAGCACCTGCAATTTCGGCATAAGATCGTTCAAAGACGATATACTTCAGTCGAAATTGACCATGATCTTGCAGAAATCGGGCTGATCAGGCGAACATGACTGACATTCGACTTCGCTATGCTGAATTGTCATATTAACATCGGTGCCGAGCTGTTTTACGCCCCTTTGTGCTCCATCGTCTTTGCACTCAGTTTGTGCCGCAAACGACCATCAGCATAACGCTTTCCACCAGAATAGCTGGCCAGGCCCGGCCTCGGGGCGCGCAGGTAACGTGACATAGTGTTACAACACGCAGCTAGCGCTAGTTGGCGCCTGGCGGACCATAGATGGCGCTTGGCGGACCGTAGCTGGCGCCTGGCGGACCGCGTTGGCGCCTGGCGGACCGCAGTTGGGGCCTGGTGGACCGCTCTTCAGCCAGAGCAGGCTGAACCACCGTCGGCAGCATTCGTCACCAACTTTTTCATGCAAATAAGGTGCCCACGTCACGTTACGGCTACTGGGAGAAGCCCCGGGAACATCTACGTGTTTCTAGACCCCTTGGGATGTATCGGATGTGGTAACCCTAGGGATCACTATTGCCCTAGCTGGCCGAGTTACAATGGCTAACCCTAGTTCGTGGGATAAATTATTATTTAAATCATCCCGTTCTCTTATCGGAAGACCGAGGAGCCTAACTGCCTTCGGTCCAATTGCAAAAGACCTAACGGTACTCAGTATTCCAATAAGAAACATCAGGCGTCAGACGCAATGGTAACGCAGACATAGGGAGGGGGGTACCCGGTTAAAGAAAGAAAACAGGTGGGTTTCTGATGCAGTTCAAGAACTCTTAAATACGCTTCCGCGATAAGCGCACCCGAATGCTCACCATGGGCGGCCGGTCCATGTAAGGCACTAGGGCAGTGCCTCACCTGAGTAGAGTTGGGAAGTATTTTTGTATGTTATTTTCATAAAATGATGCTTTCATCCACTGGAGAATAGAAAACTTGAATAACTGGAAACAAATATGCATTGGCGACTCATAACTATCGTGAAAATTCAAGTTCATTTACATTTCATGCCGCCCCGGTAGCTCAGTTGGTTGGAGCGCTGGCCTGCACTGGTCTCCCCTGTACTGGCAACACAGGGTTCGAGTCGCTTCGCGCGCTCGCATTTAGCCCCCGGCCGGGATTTTCAGTTGGCAGCTGGCCCGATAAGACCGGGGACGAGCTACCGGGCAGCCGTGTCGTTGCATTGGCGGCACGTTAAACTTTCGGTCTAAATTCTGCCGTTGAACTGGAGTTCATGAATCGGGTAGTGGGGCCAGGGTTCACGCAACAAGCTCTGCTTAGCAATAGAACCCTGGCTCCTCAAGCCATCCCAACAACTCGGATTAAATTCATTAAAAAAAACACCATTTATATCTTAACTTCCAAACAGCTCCATCACCGGTCGGCAGAGGCTAGCCTATCGCACCTATCGCCATATGGTAGGTTTTCGTTTCATAACAAGCGCAGGGTAGGCTGGGGCCCTCCAATATTGTTTGGCAATCGGTGACGTCACATGGGCTGAACAATTGCTGAGTCCAGTAGGCGCTCCAGCGAAACTTCCGTATTTTCCACTCGATATTTCAGATCTTAAATGCCATCGAAATGGTTCAAAATGGGGTTCATTTGAAAGATTGAAGAATCTTGTCCACGAATATAAGCCGTACTTTCCCTAACACTAGGATTTTCCGCTTGGATCCACGCTGACTGTATTCATGTCGAGCGCCGCAGAAATCGCGTGGTGCCACGGGTAGTAGCAGAATGATGAGACAGACCAACTGAAGATCACGGCCGGGTAGGAGGGGTAGGAGCAAGTAAGAGATACCTGTTGCAACACAATTCCTCCCCACTCGGTGCAGGGGCGTAAACAAGTGTAGGGGTACTGGGGGTATGTGCCCCCATGGGAAGGTGGTACCCATCCGGCCAGGAAAAGGCGCCAACATTACATTTAGGTTACCGGAGGAGGCACCTACATTGGTTGGAATAGCACGCCCTTATCATCCATGTGCAGATACGGAACCTGCAGCTGGTTTTCAGGATTGTTTTCTATTTTTAATTCATATACGTCTAGACCAGGCGTGTCTTTTTTTGTATATTTTTGAAGGGCAAGTGCCCCCTCAATGTTGGCTCTGTCCATAAATAATTTAGACTTTTAACATGGGCTACCATGGAGCTACCCCACTCTATCGATGTGGGGCTTCCCACTAACTTCATGTATTTTACACTAAAATAACCAATAATAAGAATAACAACCATAATAATAATTATATATGCATATATATATATATATATATATATATATATATATATATATATATATATATATATATATATATATATATATATATATATAATCCATATAGTGCACATAATATGTGTGTGTATAGAAGCCATTTCGGGCTATGACATGGAGTTATGTGAAACCTTAATGATATTTTGTATATGAAAACGTCCCGGCAATTTCGGAAGCATTTGAGCACGAGGGAGAGGGTTGAAACACACTGACTTCGGAACGATGATGATAGGTTTGGCACCTTGCAGCACCAAATTAAGTTGTTCATACTCATCTTAACATAAAATAATACTGGGTACTTATGAAATATACTGGTCGAAATCCGGCGATTTTTTCTGCCTCACCTGACTTGGGTGCCACGGACAGCCCCTGATGCCCACCAGTGTGCACACAAGAATACAGGGGCAAGTTATGAGACTTTATTTCCATAAAATACGTTGCGAAGAGCATTTATTCGAACCAGTTTGCCTTCGGATGTTAATTTCATTGCCACTTACAGCGACATATTGTAAATATTGTTACCTTGCGAATTGTCATCTGCAGTCATATTCTGCTATTGATCCGCGCCATTAGTGCGTGCCGGCGGACCGTTGGTGCCCGCTACTCGGGACGAGGTGGCAGGGTGAATTGAGCGAATAATATAACGAACCCCAGCATAAGAGACCTTTAAATCGTGTTCGGCCTTGACCATTGCAACTTACTTGCACCTCACGTAGAAAACAAATGACAATCATAGCCAGCTCACTCGGGTGATGTTCCTTGAGAAACCCACCATGAGAGCGGAGCCGCGAGTATTAGGTCCACTCATGACGCCCAACGACTCCGCAATGATAAGGAAATTTTCCAACTCTCGGTGGGAAGATTATAATCAGCATAATTATGATGTCAAACATTGGCAAATTATGTGCATTTTAACATAGCTCCAGTAATTAATCATTTTACGGCATCATGCATAGAAACAAACAAACAAGATCGATGCTGCATTTGTTTCGTATGCAGGGGCGCTTCCAAAATTATTGTGAGGTTGGAGGACATTTTTTCAAATAAGATATTTTTTCCAGTCAATCTTAGATCTTTCGGGATGCTAAGCTTCATCAGTATTGGGAAGGGGGAGGTAGGGGGGTGATAAGTGTCCCTTACAAACATGAAAGGTTGCACCCCTGCTCGCCTGCAAGACTGCGTTCTTTTGATCACTCACTCCAGAGGGGGTCACTCTCGAGGGGGGTCACTCAGAGGGGGTCACTATGTGAAACTGACGGCGGTGATAACACTCCAGAGGGGGTCACTCTCGAGGGGGGTCACTCAGAGTGGGTCTCTATGTGAAACTGACGGCAGTGATGACATCTTTTTGTTATCCATATTTTGCTGGAAGAAACAGTTTGCACACCCAAAGGTCCAATGGTCATGCTACGGTCTGATCAGGGCCTGTGGCCCTCTTAACGCATACAAGGCGGCACCCCTGCTCACTCAGTGTGAATAAGTGGCTGGACACCATTAACAGCATTATGGTGCATTTTTAATATACTTTACATCATTTATATTTGGAATATTAGAATAGATAGACTAGAGTATATTAAGATAGTGCACATTTAGCAAACGCGGTAGCAAACATCAGCAATTCGCGATATGCATATAAGCAATATACATTCAGCGACTAGATGTTATTATAGTGCGGCGCATTGAAAGCTGAGGGCAGATATACTTATAATATACATGAGTATAACCGTGCTGGATCGGTTCAGCGGTCAGCGGTTGTAAGTGGTTGGTAGTGGTTGGCAATGGTTGGTATTGGTTGGTGTTGGTTGGTGTTGGTTGGTATTGGTTGACAATCGTAGGCAGTGGTACGTATTGGTTGATAGTGGTTGGTAGTGGTAGGTAGTGGTTGATAGTGGTTGGTAGTGGTAGGTAGTGGTTGATAGTGGTTGATAGTGGTAGGTAGTGGTTGGTAGTGATTGACAGTGGTTGGTAGTGGTTGACAGTGGTTGGTAGTGGTTGACAGTGGTTGGTGGTGGTTGGTAGTGGTTGGTAGTGGTTGGCAGTGGTTGGCAGTGGTTGGTAGTGGTTGGTAGTGGTTGGCAGCGCTTGGTAGAGGTGAGCAGTGAGCGATGCGGAACAGGTGCGGTGCGTGCGTCAGTGCTGCAGTGCAGGTGGTGAAGTCCGTCCATGACGTCACGCAGCGTCACATCGCTTACCAGCGCCGCCTCGTTCCGCTGCAGCTGTCTATTGGCCTGGTAGATTTGCCAGGCCTGGTTTCCTTGATAGCGCTCCGGTGTGGGATCACGAGAGTGCCGACCGGCACTCGCCCTTTCCTGTACAGGTCATCGGTCACGTCAGGTCAGGTCAGGACAGGTCAGGTCAGGTCAGGTCGAGTCTCGTCGTGTCGGGCTTGTTGGAAATATGCAACGATATATATATATATATATATATATATATATATATATATATATATATATATATATATATATATATATATTTCAAATAGAAATCGAACCACGCACGTCTCACATGCCAGCCGATCGACTTACCCACTAAGCTACCGAGATACTGTGTATGGTTCGACCATGAAGTTACTGTTTTTACATGCATCATTGGGATGATTCTAGGACAAATGTACGTATGGCAGATGTACGTAAGCAAGTGTACCTAAGCGCAGATATATGTATGACAATTGTACCTAAGCGCAGATGTACGCATGGCTAATCCACAAACGCACGTATTACAAATGTACGTATGAGCAAGTGTACACAAGCGCAAATGTACGTAAGGGAAAAGTACGTAAGCGCAAATATACGTACGTGCGAATGCACGCATGCCAAAACCTACGTAAGCGCAAATGTACGCAAGCCCAAAAGTACGTATGCGCAAATGCACATAAACGCAAATGTACATATCCGCAAAAGTACATAAGCGCAAATGTATGCGTGTGCAAAAGTACGTATGCGCAAGTGTACGTAAGCACAATAGTACGCATGCGCAAATGAACATAAACGCAAAGGTACATATGCACAGAAGTACTTAGGCGCAAATCTATGTATGCGCAAAACTATGAAAACGCAAAAGTACGTATGCACAGAAGTACTTAGGCGCAAATGTATGTATGCGCAAAACTATGAAAACGCAAGTATACGTATGCGCAGTTTTACGAATGCGCAAATGTACGCATGCGTATGTACACATTTACGCACGCGTACCTAATATGCTAAAAAGTGTTTGTGTGTCTGGTGGTGGTGGGGTTTCACCTCACGTGTCATGGTTAACCTTCCGATGGTGGAGATTCGAAGCATGTATGAATGTGACGTAATATATATATATATATATATATATATATATATATATATATATATATATATATATTCAGAAGCCATTTTGAAAAATGGCTGACAAACGCGATTTGCAAGAATAGAAGCGAAGGAAAATGCCACTAAAGGAGAAAAATGCGATTCACGCGCAAATGGGCTCCATAATGCAGTTTCAACGATGCAAGGCCCACACAACTCGGCATACGTGAAGTTAATGGCAAAGCGGCAACCCAAAAATTGGCCAAAACGCTGAATATGTAACAGTGTCACGAAGGATGCCTTCTACCGACCTGATATCGCCCCATCCACCTCGACAAGGCCCCACTCAGCACCGAACTGGCGACCACGGTCAGCGGAGTACTGGCGCAGACCAATATCAGAAATATGCACGGCCAGATATTACTTCTTAACTTCTGTCTGCTCCGGCGATCGAGCCAGTTCAAAGTGTACGGCGTAAGAGGCCGGCCAACAGCAGCTGCCGCATTTCGAATCCACAAACCTAATAACGAGAACCGAATCCGCCCGATTCGCTCCGAACGGATTCTTGGCGGAATTAAGCAGAATTGTTTAGGATTTGTTGGTAGTGATATGACTTGACGGCGCACTCAGTAGCTAAAGCCCTGTGCGATCGCCTTCCTTTCACCCTGGTAGGACCGGTGAACACCGCGGGGAATCGGACCCCATACCTCTGGCATGTCAAACGTTCAGCTTAACCACTGAGCTACCAATGTCCTGAGCTATTCATGAAGTTACTCACCTTGTTCATGAAGTAATTGTTTTTACACCGTACCATAATTAGTAATTATACGTACCATAACAACAGGAGAACATGAACCACCAGATGCATGTCAAATCTTCAGATTGTTCGGGTCTGAAATGGGCTTGGCTTGGACAAAATAAAACCTAGCTTCCTGTTATATAATATTAAAGCTTAATCCTATTACTTAGTGTCTGGGCTCAGGTAGGGTACACCTGTGGCCTCATGTCCTGTTAGTTAGTGTCTGGGCTCAGGAAGGGTACACCTGTGGCCTCATGTCCTGCTAGTTAGTGTCTGGGCTCAGGAAAGGTACACCTGTGACCTCATGTCCTGCTAGTTAGTGTCTGGGCTCAGGAAGGGTACACCTGTGGCCTCATGTCCTGCTAGTTAGTGTCTGGGCTCAGGTAGGGTACACCTGTGGCCTCATGTCCTGCTAGTTAGTGTCTGGGCTCAGGTAGGGTACACCTGTGGCCTCATGTCCTGCTAGTTAGTGTCTGGGCTCAGAAAGGGTACACCTGTGACCTCATGTCCTGCTAGTTAGTGTCTGGGCTCAGGTAGGGTACACCTGTGGCCTCATGTCCTGCTAGTTAGTGTCTGGGCTCGGGTAGGGTACACCTGTGGCCTCATGTCCTGTTAGTTAGTGTCTGGGCTCGGGTAGGGTACACCTGTGGCCTCATGTCCTGCTAGTTAGTGTCTGGGCTCAGGAAGGGTACACCTGTGGCCTCATGTCCTGTTAGTTAGTATCTGGGCTCAGGTAGGGTACACCTGTGGCCTCATGTCCTGCTAGTTAGTGTCTGGGCTCAGGAAGGGTACACCTGTGGCCTCATGTCCTGCTAGTTAGTGTCTGGGCTCAGGTAGGGTACACCTGTGGCCTCATGTCCTGTCAGTATGTGGGAGGATACATCTGTGGCCTCAGGTCATGTTTGTGTCGGGATTCATGTCGTATAGTGAGGTGGCACAATAGGTACCGTTCAAGTCATTATACTATGCATGTCGTGCATGGAAAGTAAAGTGTAGACACAACGCACGCATTAGAGTATTCCATATAGCGCGGTCCGATGTGGCACCAGCATGCACGATTACAGCACTCGCCGATATTTCCTGACACCTACTGCCATCTGTTGGCAGGTGTCGGTGGCTTAGTTTCATGATCTACACAAACTTCAAGGAACTGAAATGGTTTTTTTGTTCAACCTTGCGCCCACCATTGGGGTAGCTTACCAGAGGTGGTGCCAATGAGGGAAGGGAAGTGGTATCCGATCTCTGCCGTGAGACAGGCTAAAAAGCAAATCTGCTCGCTTCCCCTGAACATATTGAAGGAGCCTAAACACAAATGGGGTCCATCGTATGTCGGGAAGCCCCTGATCAGGGAACATTTATTAATTAATAGGAGACCCATAAAGTTCACGAAAAGAACCCTTATAGCCGGAAGAAGGCGGCAGAAGGCCTCCGGCCATGAGGCACCATAGTCTTGGCAGCATTCCCCGAAAGCTCACGAAAAGATCCCAAACCCGACAGGAGGACCTGGCATGCTATTCGAAGGTCACAAATCAGAAATACCACTAAGCCTTCACAACATGGCCCCAGGGCCCATGAAATGGCCGCAACATCCGACAGAGTACCCAACTATCTCTTCCGGGCAGCCAGGCCAGTAGGCCCAAAATATTATGGACCCTGGAGTTCACCAAGGCACCCGAACACCTGACAAGAGGCTTTATTGTGTTGCCTAGAGGCTCCTGGCCAGTAGAGCCATTAGTCTAATAGGTAGTAAACCCTTGCTGATCCTGAGAAGGCTCCAGCACCTGGCGGCATGTCCCAACACGCTTTATTGAAATTCCCAGGCTTGTAGGCCCATTAGTCTTGGCACAAGTTCCATAGCGCTCAAGAATAGATACAACACCCGACCGGTTGTCCCAGTTTATCCCGCCCCGTCTCTCCGGTCAGATCAGCACACACCGTCTCGGGGAGGGGGGATAGTAACCCCCCTCTAAAATCCCAACTAAGCGTCGCACGAAAACGAAAGAGGTGTCATCGGAAAGCGCTCGACGAGTAGGGTCCAGGTCCACCCCAAAAACAATCTCCCCCAAAAGTAGCGTCACTAGGGGGGCTAAATTTTGACGACTTTCACTTGTTTTGGTTCTGGGGAGTCCATTTTGGGGGATATTTGAAGAAGAAGAAAAATAAATATTTGGAATCAGAAAAGGACAGCGAAATCGACCATGTCCATCACTTTTTTGGCCCCCTCCCATTTTTTTGTTTGAAATTTCAATACATTGAGTTTTCAAGTTTTCTTGCATTTCCCCCTTCTAATGGGTAGAGCAGACCGAGAAACATTGTTGGAAGTCAACTTGCTATTAATTTTTTTTTTTACTTTAGCCGGAATATTCGATTTGAACTCTAATAGGCAAATATGCAAAATTTATAAGTAGTCAAAAACTGGAAAAAAAATTATAAATTCCTATGATACGTTTTGTTGCATCCCTAAAGATAAGCAAACGCTGAAAGTTTCATTAAAATATCTGTATCCGTTAAGGCGTGACGTCTGGTTGAACTTTTCTGAAGGTGACGTCACTTGACTTTGACTGACACGTTGATCCTAGATGACCTGACCTCAAAATGTTGACACAACATGCGAAATTGATGTGGGAAAAGGTATGGAAAAGTTCGGCACGCTGCCGCGAGCCGTTCATTCACCATCCGCGAAAAACCTGAGGGGACGGTTGAAGACACCCCCCCCCCCTGTACGGCGCGGGCTATTGTCCGGATGCTCCCAGCCCAGTATAACATGAACTCCTCCAGCTCACAAGCACACTCCAAGGCTATGCAGGAGACGGCCTCTTGCTGTCTGGAAACCCCAAGTCAAGAACCTCGAAACTGAGAGAAAGGCCATCTTTTTGTGGAAATACTGTGAGCATGGCCAAGGGACCGCTTTCTGTTCGTGTTCCAAATTGTTTCCTTATCAACAGGGATAGCCAACCAAGGCGGTTCGTTATAATTTCGATCGATAGGAAAGCACGATGGAGCAGTTCCTCGTGCATTTGTTGTCACTTTTTATATGGTGACAATACTTACGGCTTGTATCTCAAATGGTGACACTCACATTTTACGATTCATGCCAAGTAGGTAAGTCTCCCAACCTTTCCACAATTTCTAATTGGATGCTCCGGAAATTGCACCTTAAATAGTGCGATAAAGCGAACACGAAAGTGACTACTTTACCCCAGCAATACAGATAGATGGGAGCTAGTGTGGGATCTAGATGTCATGAAGCTTTGGGACATAGTTCAGTTAACTTAGGTGCGTTATAGTTGGGATGTATGTATTTGTGACTTTTAAGCGAGTCAGCTACTACAGCTATACTACGTCCAACATTATGATTAGGAGCTGGCGTGGGGCCTAGCCGTCATTCAGCTTTGTTGACATAGTTCAGCTAATTTCCTGGGGATTTCAGGCGAAGTTTTCATGATGAATCTCTGATAGTTTGTATATTGACGTGCTTTCTGAGCTTTCAAAGATCATGACTAATCCACATAATTTATAACGCTTGAAAGTGCTTACACAGAGCGTATGAGAAAGGAAATGGCCCAGTTTGCTTTGACTGAAATAACTAGTGAGCTTTGGGCGGGTTGTTTCAAACTCATCGTGTCCAGTGGATCTACAATGTCCACAATGTCAAGCAGATGCAGCACCACACACTCCTGGGTACCGGCATAGAGCGGGTACAAATACTCCATATTCAGAGGCCGCTGCTACCAATGCCCGGCGGACGAAGCGACAAGCACTTTTGTGTACCAGAATAGAGCGGGTACAAATACTTCACATTCAGAGGCCGCTGCTTCCAAAGTCCCACCATGAAGAGTACCAGCATTTAGTCGGCACAGCTACTTCACATTCGCAGGCCGCTGCCACCCACGACGAAATTAGCTGAACAATTTAGACTGCTGAAGTAAAAATAGACCCTGGACTGCGTATAGTATTCCTGTGCTGGCCTGCATTATCCGTTGTCACAAGCGAAATGTTAAAGTGTTAAATCCACTAGAAAGTGGTGTAATTTGTTAGCACTAGTACACAGATACTAAGAAAATATTATGGTTGAATAGCTATGTCAAATGAGGTTCGAGACAGACATGCAGAGATATCAGATATCAGATATCAGAGGAAGTACATGATGCAGATAATCATGCACAAGAAGCACAATATTGAAGTTCTTCGATCCGATCTTACTTCGTGGAACACCATGCCAGGAATATCCCTCTTTTGAGTTGCAAAGCCTGTAGCATTTCAGAAAACATCATTTTTCCACCGGTACGCACCATGCTCAACAAAACATCAAATGCAACACAAACAGCAACATCATGCAAGGCACTTTCCATGAAGCATTGGGTTCAATGCGGAATGGATTTAAAATAACGCCTTTCCAGACATGTGTGTCATCGATACATGACAAAGAACGGGGGATGGCGAACTGAGTGAAACAAGGTTGAAATAATGGGACTTTGGTCTGACGAGAGACCATTGGTTCAGACAACGCAAGAGTTGCAGGTCTGAGAGAAACAGCTCAGCTCAACAGCACAACAACACAGCACATCAGCAGCACATCAACAGCACACAGCAGCCCAACTCACCCGAACACCAGCCTCGGCGCAGTGGGTGGACGCCTAGAAAGAACGGAGACACATGCTTAGTGAAACCAATAAATGCAAGGGAACAAACGAACACAAAAGCAAGAAGAAAGCGAGAAAAAACAACGAAACAACATAAGAATATACCATTACACGGTACCGCCAATATATTCTAGTCACATATAGCATCCAACTATTTGAAGTGATAGACAGGCTCAGCGAGGATACCAATACCATAATTAACAATTCCGCAGAGGGCAATATCATTCTGGATGTGGAGCCGATCCGGTCGCTGTCTTCAGTCGAGCCAAGTGCGGTGGTCCGGGCAGTGGGGCTGCATTAGAACGCCTGTCACACAGTACCATATGACGGCTGACGACGATGGACGACATCTCACTGGGCGACCTAGACAGCGTGCTCGGGCCGCATACCGTGACGTCACACGCCAGCCCTGCCGGTCACCAATGTGCCCGTGTTTGGTGTATATTTGGCCAAATTAGCGGCCCATGAGGAAGGGTCCGGTTGGTGGGCTGAGTCGGCTCTCAAACGGGTCAGGCCGACAGACTGGGCTGACCATGACTTGGGTCAGGTCGCTGGGCTGGGCTGGGCTTACCCTGACTTGGGTTAGGTCGCTGGGCTGTCGCTGACCCTGACTTGGGCCAGGCCAACGGGCTGGGCTGACTCTGAGATGGGTCATTTCGGCGGGCTGGGCTGACTCTGAGATGGGTCAGGTAGGCGGGCTGGGTCGACTCTGAGATGGGTCATTTCGGCGGGCTGGGCTGACTCTGAGATGGGTCAGGTAGGCGGACTGGGTTGACTCTGCGATGGGTCACTTCAGCGGGTTGGGTCTGCTCTGAGATGGGTTAGGTCGGCGGACTGGGTTGACTCTGAGATGGGTCATTTCGGCGGGATGGGTTGGTCGGCGGACTGGGTTGACTCTGAGATGGGTCACTTCAGCGGGTTGGGTCTGCTCTGAGATGGGTTGGTCGGCGGACTGGGTTGACTCTGAGATGGGTCACTTCAGCGGGTTGGGTCTGCTCTGAGATGGGTTATGTCGGCGGATTGGGTTGACTCTGAGATGGGTCACTTCAGCGGGTTGGGTCTGCTCTGAGATGGGTTAGGTCGGCGGACTGGGTTGACTCTGAGATGGGTCACCTCAGCGGGTTGGGTCTGCTCTGAGATGGGTTGGTCGACGGGCTGGGTTGACTCTAAGATGGGTCAGGTCGACGCCTGGATCAACTCTGAGTGGTGTCAGATCAGTGTACTGCGCTGGTGCCCGGTGAGCCGTGCCCCTCTGACTGCCCGCAGCCCGACCAGTGATACGACACGACACCTGACCTGACACGACACAACCGCCGTCGACACACGTGACGCAATGTCGTCACGCCACGCAATGTGGGCGCGGCGGCGTGTTTGTCGATGCCGCACCGTGTGTTCACTGGTGTCGACATTCGGCCCAGACTGGCAGCGGCGAGCGCTTTGATCTGGCCCGGAGCAGGTCGGACGGGTAAATCTGGCCGCGCGGATCAAGCTCCGGCCCGGCACTGGCCCGATGTGTCCATCGCCTCACGGCTCCAGCAAAACAACGCGTCTCGTCGCGTCATCCACCGACCAACCGGGGACAGCCATGGCTGGTGCGCAATGTCCCGGTGACCAGTAACCAATGTCCCGGTGACCAATACCCAGTGTCCCGGTGACCGGTGGTCAGTGTCCTGGTGACCGATAACCAATGTCCCAGTGACCGATTGTCAGTGTCTCGATCGGAACCGGTCGGAACAAAAAACGATCCCGGTCGGAGCCGGTCGGGGTCGGTCGGAACCAGGAAGGAGCTGGGACGAGTGCATATCAGCTACATGATAATTTGACATAGCAATCAAGTTAAAGGGGATGCTGGAAACTACATAGCTGCCATACGTACCTGCAAGGTCGATAAGTTGCAGGTGCCGAAGAATCACAATGTCTGCGCTCACATTCTGTTTGTAACTTAACCGTGAAATGTGCAATGCATAGCACCATGAGGTGAATAATCTGTCCAACAGTGCATTCCTATTCCACTTCATTGCAAAATGGTAAAGATTGCTGCATCCATGCTTCTCGGCTACTTCCGATTTAAATATCAAAGCACTTGAAGAAAATGTCAATGTAATATTGAGTTCGAAGGATGAATTATATCAGCGGCTACTTGCTGGTTTTTTTCTAACTTCGGTGGGAGGGGATGCGGAACAGCATGTGACACGACTCGGAATCGTCCAGCTGACGCATGACGGCACACCTATCGCTTCACCTGCCCGCAAGCCAAACACACACATCAAGCCGCACCCACCGGTTGGCTCTGCCTGCCGGTCTTTGTGGGCGGCGGGGCTGCACCGTTGATCAGATGTTGGTCCAGTGACGTCATGACCTGACTGTCGGCAACTCGGAGCGGCACGCTAAACGCCAGGCAGTCAACTCCATCAGACATCAGAATCAACTCCATCAGACGTTAAGCCCACTTCGCAACCTAATGCCTGGGAAGGCACGCATCCCGAACAGTACCAACCCTCAACTACATGCCCACGGCCATATAGTAATTCTTATTTCCCCAGGCCGCAGTTTTCGGCACTGCATGTCTCGGGCCGACAGCGGAGTTTTGATGTGGTAACAGCCCGGCGATGCTGAGTACCATTGTAAAGGTGTTCGAGGCCGTGAGCACGCCAAGCCACGCCAAGCCACGCCAACTCTCTCTCTCTCTCTCTCTCTCTCTCTCTCTCTCTCTCTCTCTCTCTCTCTCTCTCTCTCTCTCTCTCTCTCTCTCTCTCTCTCTCTCTCTCTCTCTCTCTCTCTCTCTCTCTCTCTCTCTCTCTCTCTCTCTCTCTCTCTCTCTCTCTCTCTCTCTCTCTCTCTCTCTCTCTCTCTCTCTCTCTCTCTCTCTCTCTCTCTCTCTCTCTCTCTCTCTCTCTCTCTCTCTCTCTCTCTCTCTCTCTCTCTCTCTCTCTCTCCCTCCCTGTCTCTCTCGGCTCTCGGCGACACGGGTCTCTGGTGGACTCTGGTGGACTGGTGGACGAATTTCTGTGGTGGGGGGGAGAGAGAGAGAGAGAGAGAGAGAGAGAGAGAGAGAGAGAGAGAGAGAGAGAGAGAGAGAGAGAGAGAGAGAGAGAGAGAGAGAGAGAGAGAGAGAGAGAGAGAGAGAGAGAGAGAGAGAGAGAGAGAGAGAGAGAGAGAGAGAGAAAAAAAAAAAAGAAAGAGAAGAGACAGAGACAGAGACAGAGACAGAGACAGAGACAGAGACAGAGACAGAGACAGAGACAGAGACAGAGACAGAGACAGAGACAGAGACAGAGACAGAGACAGAGACAGAGACAGAGACAGAGACAGAGACAGAGACAGAGACAGAGACAGAGACAGAGACAGAGACAGAGACAGAGACAGAGACAGAGACAGAGACAGAGACAGAGACAGAGACAGAGACAGAGACAGAGACAGAGACAGAGACAGAGACAGAGACAGAGACAGAGACAGAGACAGAGACAGAGACAGAGACAGAGACAGAGACAGAGACAGAGACAGAGACAGAGACAGAGACAGAGACAGAGACAGAGACAGAGACAGAGACAGAGACAGAGACAGAGACAGAGACAGAGACAGAGACAGAGACAGAGACAGAGACAGAGACAGAGACAGAGACAGAGACAGAGACAGAGACAGAGACAGAGACAGAGACAGAGACAGAGACAGAGACAGAGACAGAGACAGAGACAGAGATAGAGACAGAGACAGAGACAGAGACAGAGACAGAGACAGAGACAGAGACAGATCCTGCTGCTGTTCTTGGCCCTACCCCAGCAACAGATTGGAGCAACTGGGAGCAGCTTTCATCAGTTCGGGGCTGCTCGAGCGCTGGAACGTGTCTGGAGCAGTTTTGTAGTAGAAATCAGCTGGTTGTGCTTTGTTTATGGTGACTCATATGCCGCAAACGTTTCAATCTAATCTCACGTTGTATCATTCTATGCTGCATTTGATGAAAGGAGCTAATAATTGCAGGTGGAAGTTAAGCTTACATTGTTGTCCGACATAATGTAATTTACAATTGTCATCGTAGCGGAACGAAGCTGAACGCCTGTATCCATTTTTGCTGTGGGATGCTGACTTCTGCCTAGCCACTTGCATGCCAACGTAATACTATAGTGCAAATGGAGCTTCCGTACGAAAGCACATCAGTGGATTCGTGCATGAGAAGAAGATATAATACGCATGGTAAATTAATAATGAGCACATTATATCATATATAATCAATCCTGCTCACGGTCCACACAAACTTCAAATACACAAGCATTCGAATACAGCCAATTCGAGACCAACACAGCGCTTCACAAATGCATAATCAGCGCCACGTTTGTGGCACACCAGGTTGACCCAAGCTACCCTGGCTCTTGGTCAAAGTACGGTAGAGCTCCAATTTGCCTGGAAAACAGAGGACATGGATAATCTTCTCCAAGTTGCTCGGAACAGTTTCGAGCAGCTTGGAGCAGAATCAGGAGCAGACCCCAGTTATCAGCATGCTCCCAGTGACGTGACTGCGGTGCTAACACAGGGTTAAAATATTGGTTTTTCGTTAGGTGTGAGATGTCGAAGCGAGCACAGTAGGATGTCGAAATTTGCCATGGAATTAGTGTCTTTTAAAATGCTTTTGATGTCTTCAGCCTAAAATTTCAGCCAATGGTGTAGGTACTTATGCTGGCACCTTTATCATTTGTTTTAAGATTAATAATTTAAGAAGAGCTATAGTCGGGATAGGGAGAACAATAACTATGCTATAAACTGGTATTACATGCCATGTCACATTATAGGTAATTCCTTTACCTGAAATTGCATTGCGAAATGTTCGTGCACCACTATTCCTTATCGAAAGAATCCACATGAGATAATGTTATTTATAAATGAGATACTGTCAGAAAGGAGACATGAATACCTCATAAGCTTGTATCAAGGAGCAGAATGTCGATACTTCTTGGAGAAGGATGTCGATTGAGTGTTCAGAAAGTGGCATATTCCACCCTATTTCACGAATAATTTATGACTGTGCTAACATCAGCATTCCAGGGGCATTACCGCGGCCCTGATGTCAGCCCCATTGTTTGGTGGCACAGGCCGCGGCCGACAGCGCTCTGGGTGTATCGCCGCATGCCGGGTGTTCCGTTGAGCTCACCACGGCTGGAGGCCTTAGGTCACAGCCTGCAGGTCCGTACGGGTCATGCCGGGTGTTCCGCTGAGCTCACCACGGTTGGAGGCCCCAGGTCACAGCCGGCAGGTCTGTGCGGGTGTTCCGCTGAGCTCACCAAGGCTGGAGGTCTCAGGTCACAGCCGGCAGGTCTGTGCGGGTGTTTCCCTGAGCTCACCACGGCTGGAGGTCTCAGGTCACAGCCTGCAGGTCCGTACGGGTCATGCCGGGTGTTCCGCTGAGCTCACCACGGCTGGAGGTCTCAGGTCACAGCCGGCAGGTCTGTGCGGGTGTTCCGCTGAGCTCACCAAGGCTGGAGGCCTCAGGTCACAGCCGGCAGGTCCGTACGGGTCATGTCGGGTGTTCCGCTGAGCTCACCACGGTTGGAGGCTCCAGGTCACAGCCGGCAGGTCCGTACGGGTCATGTCCGGGTGTTCCGCTGAGCTCACCACGGTTGGAGGCCCCAGGTCACAGCCGGCAGGTCCGTACGGGTCATGTCGGGTGTTCCGCTGAGCTCACCACGTTGTTCAGATCGAAAGGGCCTGCGAGAGGGGTCGCCAAGGGGCCGAGAAGGCTCCTCCTCGGAGGCCGGCTACCCCATCGCCACGACGGCGAGTGGAAGGACCGGCTCCATCCGCCAATGAGATGGGCCCTCCTCCGCCTCTGCCCCGTCTGGGCCCCCAAAATGAGGCCTACCACCATCAGGCTCTCCACCAGGGAGTGAGTCGCCAAGGTTCCGCCAAGGACTCAGTCCCCAGGCCCGGGTCGGGCTGAAACTCCCGACTTGCCAGAGGCCCCTCTCTTGGGCGGAGGACAGAGCCAGGGCTTTAACTGCTTTTTGTCATAACCACTTCAAGTTCTCGTACCATAGTTAACTCCAATCCAACATTTTCCTTCAGACGGCCTCTCGAGAAGGCATGTCAGGAAGATAACCTATGGTTCACTTTTCAGTCGCATCTAGTCGAGCCATGTCCTGAGGCAGGACAAGTTTGTACACATGAACAGACATACCACTTTGACATTCTAAGCATTCATGACCTCTACATCAACATTTTAAAAATAGAACTGTCGAGGTTTTATAACTAGCGCCCAGGACCTCCAGGTGATCTTAAATCGGCACGGCTCTGTGGCGGTATGTCTCCAGGAGACCAAGCTTTCGCCTAACTATATGGTGTCATTGAGTGGATACTCGATATTTCGGAAGGATATGGTGACTGATGCTGTGGCACACGGTGGAGTGCTACTGGCGGTCCATAATAGCGTCCCCATGAGGGTATTAACGCTGCGTACTACACCCCAGGCAGTTGCCGCTCGAGTGCTTTTTGGTCTCAGACTCACCACAGTGTGTTCCGTGTATCTGCCTCCAGGGAATGTGTTCCCCACCGTGGAACTCGCCAACTTTGTCTCTGAACTGCCTCCATCGGTCTTGCTTTTGGGCGACTTTAACGCTCGCCACACGCTTTGGGGATGCGAAGATATCAACACCCGTGGTCCCCCTGGAATCTCTAATCTTTATCGGATTGCTTTGTATTATAAATATAGGGAGACCAACACACTTCTCCACACCCTCTGGGACCACTTCCACATTGGACCTCAGTCTGGCCAACCCAGTCTGCAGAGGACACTCGGATAATGCTCACGGAGCAGTTAACGTTCACCGAATGTCCCGATCCTCGACTGATGCACTAGTAGGACGTCCATATGCTCGACGGATGCTCCATCTGATATCGTAGTGCTTGACTGATGCAGTCGTCGGAAATCCTGGTGCTTGACTGATGCAGTCGTCGGAAATCCCGGTGGTTGACTGATGCAGTCGTCGGGTGCACCAATAACTGAGCGCTGGAAATTCCCACCGGATACACAGAGCAGCGACTGCTGGTGGCGCTCACCGGGTGCCACGGCGACCAGTCTAGCCAACCATAGCCTAGCATATTCCAGCCTAGCCCAGCGGTCGTCTGCCTACTATGACCCGTCAGTAGGCACCTCGCAATGATGCATAGACATGGATCCCAGCGTACAGCTGTTCGTCGACGAAAAATGCATAGTACTGATAGCTTGGTTGGTAGAGCGCACAACAGCCACAGTAATGTTATCCTGGCGAGACGGGATTCCAGCGAGACTTAGTTGTGTGCCTTTAGCACTCGACCCGGAGGGTCAGCTGGGAAGTGGTCTGATAAGGCTAGGAGTCATGCATATGAAAAAGGTAATGATGCAACATTGACTACAGGTGACTACAGGTGAGTCTCCACTAAAATGGAACAAATGAATTGAACGTCCATCTTAGGGCAAGAATTCGTACAAGGTCAGCTGAGGGAGGCCTTGATCCTACAAAATATCTTCATACATCTTTATTAATGTTCTGAACAAAACATTCCGTGACAGCACGTGTGCTCAGGGGTGCCCCAGAATATGCGTGGCTTTGATTGAGTTAATTATATCAGTGGACTGTGCAGGGTAAGCATATTTCGTCATGCTGTTATGGACTTACCACCGCAGGGATACCGACAATCAAATATTGATGGCAACATGTCACACAACATTCCTCCTAAACTTTCGGCCGAGTGAGGTACAATTTTGTATGTGAAAGGTAAAATACGAATTAAAATTGCGTCAAATTTTTTGTGTGTCTCGAACATTGTTTTTTTTCGGGTGGGTGAAAATTAGACCTCCAACTTGACCTGAAAGGTCAGTCACTGATCCAAAGAAAAAGAGACATCATTCGTGGGACCTCGTCGCAGGCAGAACGGTCGAGACATTGCTGGGGTCGTCAGGGAGAGCAGCTGCTGGGGTCGTCAGACAGAGCCGCTACTGGGGTCGTCAGGGAGAAACGCTGCTGGGGTCGTCAGGGTCGTCAGTGAGAGCCTCTGCTGGGGTCGTCAGAGAGAGAGAGAGCCGCTGCTGGGGTCGTCAGACAGAGCCGCTGCTGGGGTCGTCAGACAGAGCCGCTGCTGGGGTCGTCAGGGAGAGCCGCTGCTGGGGTCGTCAGGGAGAGCAGCTGCTGGGGTCGTCAGACAGAGCCGCTGCTGGGGTCGTCAGACAGAGCCGCTGCTGGGGTCGTCAGGGAGAGCCGCTGCTGGGGTCGTCAGGGTCGTCAGGGAGAGCCTCTGCTGGAGTCGTCAGGGAAAGCAGCTGCTGGGGTCGTCAGGGAGAGCCGCTGCTGGGGTCGTCAGGGAGAGCCTCTGCTGGGGTCGTCAGAGAGAGAGAGCCGCTGCTGGGGTCATCAGGGAGAGCCGCTGCTGGGGTCGTCAGGGAGAGCCGCTGCTGGGGTCGTCAGGGTCGTCAGTGAGAGCCTCTGCTGGGGTCGTCAGAGAGAGAGAGAGAGAGAGAGAGAGAGAGAGAGAGAGAGAGAGAGAGAGAGAGAGAGACGCTGCTATGGTCGTCAGACAGAGCCGCTGCTTGGGTCGTCAGACAGAGCCGCTGCTGGGGTCGTCAGACAGAGCCACTGCTGGGGTCGTCAGACAGGGCCGCTGCTGCGGTCGTCAGGGAGAGCCGCTGCTGGGGTCGTCAGACAGGGCCGCTGCTGCGGTCGTCAGGGAGAGCCGCTGCTGGGGTCGTCAGGGAGAGCCGCTGCTGGGGTCGTCAGACAGGGCCGCTGCTGGGGTCGTCAGACAGAGCCGCTGCTGGGGTCGTCAGACAGGGCCGCTGCTGGAGTCGTCAGGGAGAGCCGCTGCTGGGGTCGTCAGGGAGAGCAGCTGCTGGGGTCGTCAGGGTCGTCAGACAGGGCCGCTGCTGGGGTCGTCAGGGAGAGCCGCTGCTGGGGTCGGACAGCCTGCCTGCCGTCTGGACACTGGGCGTACTCACCGGATGGCTGGGCGGGACGCCGACTGTCGGCCGCCCAGAGTGTCGGCGTGTCGGCTGCCGACACTGGGCGGCCGCCAGAGGCAGCTCGCCGGCCAGGCCCCGGCCGCCAGAGGCGCCACCGCCGTCCGCCAACACGTGTAAAAATACCGCGCCCGATCGCTGCCCGACATCCCGTCCCCTGGCGAGCTCACCTCGCCGCCAGCACAGTCCTCCGACACGGGGCGACGTCAAGTGGGTGTCGCTAGTCAGGAGACTAGGGGCGAGGCCCGCCAGTCGGGTGGGTATCGAGGGCACCCTGCGTTAGGATCGTCTCCATATGTCAAAGCGGTCTGGCGTGCCAGTGAGACGCCATATGGATAAATATCACTCAAGCCAAAGTGAAATGGGCTGGATCGTCGATAGGAATGATGCTGTTCTCACTGTCTCAGATAGTGAATCATATAAAGCAATTAATTAAAGTATTAATAGGTTGAGAACTAGATAATTTGAAAGCCTCCAAAGCTTAGATTATTTATTAGATGTACTTTCAATGCAATGACAACCACTGAGTGTTCATATTTATTTGCGAGATGTTATGCAAAGGCGGCTATATAGATCAGTAGAAATCCTCCTAGGTTTCTTAATACTGTGAATATAAGTAACGTTGTGAGGCGAGAATGTGTCTGTTCCAGACTGCCGGAACAGACAACGATTCCGGTATATGGTCCCATATTGTTTAGTTATTAGGGCTTTAGGGCGCACCGACTACACTGGTCATGTAGCGCCCATAATATCCCACATCAAACATGGAACATATTGGAGAGGAGACAACTCAACATTGAAGCACAATGGCCAACCCAAAACAAATAAAGCTATGTCCATGGTAACTAGAATAAAAAGCATCATTATTCTACGCAAATTCCATCCCCCTAAGAAGCGTGCTTTAACTATTGTCGCGTGTCAGCGCTTTTCACTAGATACTCGTTTTCTTTTTCTTTTTCTCAGCTCTGTGTCCACGTATAAAAAAAGCTTGAGAACCCTGCAACTCGGCAAAATTTGAGCTATGTGCAGACATTTGGAAACTATTCGTTGACGCAGGTGTTCTGTTGAATTTCAGACCGAGGCGGCCACCCACGAAACTCATTCTAATTACACTAACCTTGTATTTACTCAGGCTATGCTACAACCATGCCGGACTGCGAGAGTGGCCTGGGAGCACGACCACCTGCATCAAAGTTGGCGTACAGGCGAGCTATCAATTGTCCATGAAAGATACTATTGCGGAAGCTCAGCGATCAAATGTCGCCACCATTGAAAGGCTTCCCCGATTTGTGCAACACGACCGCATTACCCGTGAACTGACTGCAGTATAATATACTCCACTGGTGGGCCTGCAGCTAATGTGCTACACGACCGCAGCACCCGTGTACCTCAGTGTAATGAACTCCACTACAGGGTGGACAGCTAATGTGCTACACTACCGCAGCACCCGTGTACCTCAGTGTAATGAACTCCACTACAGGGTGGACAGCTAATGTGCTACACGACCGTATTACACGTGTACGGCAGTGTAATGAACTCCACTACAGGGATGTGAGCTAATCAGATGAGCGCAGCAGCTCTGGCAACATTTCCAGTCCTCAGCAGCGCTCTGGCAGTATTTCCATAATCCTCAGCGGCCGCTCTGACATCTACATAATTATCCGAAGGTTGTCCTCAGTCCTCTGTAGCCTACCTAGTACCCAGTCCTAGGTAGTCCATCCACATTACTCAGAAGCCTGGCCCAGTCTGTAGCAGTATGTCTACACTAGACAGCAGCCCTTACCAGCCGGATTCGGTGTCCGAGTACATAGAAGCCAGATGAAGCCATCCGCGCTAATTATCGTGGTGCGTCACGTGAAGACAAGGCAGGGGATCTCTCACCAAATCGTAGGGATTCGGGTCAGCAAATTCGCAGATTTAATTGGAAAATGCGATTTAACATTAGCAGGGTATCAAATCAGGAGGCGCCCGGTCCAGATACCTGCCACAATTCCAAAATAAGAAAAATGATTTCAATCTTGACCTTTGAATTCCAGAAATACCTGGATTCAGAGCAAAGATTAAAAGTTGGCGACGTTGTCCAAAGAGTAAAAAAAGATTCAAGATTCCAAACGATAAGGCTCGTAAATGTTTAAACGCAATCCAGATTCCAAGCTGGAAACATTGTGGATGGCTCAAAACATTCGAAATTCCAAACATTGGGTTTTGTGAAATAATCACAAGCATCAAGATTCAAGTTTGGGACTCTGGCACATCCCTGGTTCCAACCCCGAGTACCCAGAATTTCCTTAGCATGCAGCACAGAAAATGGATCTGCTGTGCTTAACATGCGGCACAGAAAAGGGATCTGCTGTGCTTATAATGCAGCACAGAAAAAGGGTCTGCTGTGCTTAGCATGCAACACAGAAAAGGGACTTGCTTTCAGTTAACAGGCCTCCGATACACACCAACGCGCGAGCATCCCAGTGGGACCTGCATACAAACAAATGAGCCCACAACTGTGCGCATGATCGAGAATACGGAAACACCTACGCTCACACCTCTGCACATGTTAAATACCCAGCAGACAAACATACCCGTCTCACATTCTGCTTTGATCGCCACCAGATAAACACGTTTTTCATCGGCTTCCATCAGTGTGCGCGTGTGAAGGCTGGATGTTTACGGGGACGTCAAAGTCAGGAGCGCCTCGCACGACAGCACTTTATAAACAAACCACATGCACACGGCACCGGCTGGCCAATCAGCTGTGACCCAGTCCTCTCACGCCGGGGAGCAGGCAAAACACCGACTTCACAAAAAGCACGCGCAGCCCGCTGGCGCCGCTTCGACCGGGAGACACGGGTGTGAGTGGCTGAGACGGCAGACCCTGGCAGCACGCGCAGCCCGCTGGCGCCGCTTCGACCGGGAGACACGGGTGTGAGTGGCTGAGACGGCAGATCCTGGCAGCACGCGCAGCCCGCTGGCGCCGCTTCGACCGGGAGACACGGGTGTGAGTGGCTGAGACGGCAGATCCTGGCAGCACCAGCAGCGCCGTCGGCCACGTATCAGGGCGCCACCCCCGCAATAACTGCACGTGACCGTCTCCACTGACACCCTGCCCCTCACACGATGCTCAGAGCGTGCGTCGGACGCGGCAGTGGAACCAGCGGCGGCTCTGGCGCGGCTGTCTGCACCAGGGGACGACGGAGCGATGCTATATTTACCGTCTGTTGAGCCCATCCTCTGCAGGATGGTGGGTCAAGTGGTAGCCGTCCCGGGCGTCCACGGCCACTGGCGTGTGGCACCACTCCCGATACAGCCGTGCCAGCCGGGTGACACGGTGCACTGGTGAGAGGCCAGTCGCCTCCACCACTGGCCAGGAGTCATCTCCGAATGTAAATATTGACCTTCTGAAAATGGGGTATCGATGCCTGCAGGCAGAAAGCTCGACGGAAAGTTGAATCACGCTGTGTGGCTGTGATGATGAATTGCTTACTGGCAATGAGTAGCGGTTTTGATGAGGGCCATACCAGTGTGCCAGCAGAGGGCCATACCAGTGTGCCAGGAGAGGGTTATACCAGTGTGCCAACAGTGAGGACCATACCAGTGTGCCAACAGTGAGAGCCATACCAGTGTGCCAACAGTGAGAGCCATACCAGTGTGCCAGCAATAAGGGCCATACCAGCATTTTTAGTGACGAGGGCCATACCAGCGTCGCCGGCGATGAGAGCCATACCAGCGTCCCCGGCGATGAGGGCCATACCAGCGTCCCCGGCGATGAGAGCCATACTAGCGTCACCGACGGTGATGGCCATACCAGCGTCCCCGGCGATGAAAGCCATACAAGCGTCCCCGGCGATGAGAGCCATACCAGCGTCCCCGGCGATGAGAGCCATACCAGCGTCCCCGGCGATGAGGGCCATACTAGCGTCACCGACGGTGATGGCCATACCAGCGTCCCCGGCGATGAGGGCCATACTAGCGTCCCCGATGGTGAAGGCCATACCAGCGTCCCCGATGGTGATGGCCATACCAGCGTCCCCGGCGATGAGGGCCATACTAGCGTCCCCGATGGTGAAGGGCCATACCAGCGTCCCCGATGGTAATGGCCATACCGGCGTCCCCGATGGTGATGGCCATACCAGCGTCACCGACGGTGATGGCCATACCAGCGTCCCCGGCGATGAGGGCCATACTAGCGTCCCCGATGGTGATGGCCATACCAGCGTCCCCGACGATGAGGGCCATACCAGCGTCCCCGGCGATGAGGGCCATACTAGCGTCCCCGATGGTGAAGGCCATACCAGCGTCCCCGATGGTAATGGCCATACCAGCGTCCCCGACGATGAGGGCCATACCAGCGTCCCCGGCGATGAGGGCCATACTAGCGTCCCCGATGGTGAAGGCCATACCAGCGTCCCCGATGGTGATGGCCATACCAGCGTCCCCGACGATGAGGGCCATACTAACGTTCCCAGTGGTGCAGTGCGGTGCCATCGGCAGGACGGACAACTAAATGTGCGTCTGTTTGGACGGTGTGTTAGTGTTGGCGGCGCCCACTGACTTCCTCAGGACCGGAACAGACACGATCTGCAGCGATGCACCGGAGCTGAGATGGTGCACCTGGGCTGATGTGGCACACCTGGGCTGATGTGGTACACCTGGGCTGATGTGGCACACCTGGGATAATGTGGTACACCTGGGCTGAGGTGGCACACCTGGGATAATGTGGCACACCTGGGCTAAGGTGGCACACATGGGCTGATGTGCTACACCTGGGCTAATGTGGTACACCTGGGCTCAGGTGGTACACCTGAACTGAGGTGGTACACCTGGAAGATGTTTCGTTAGCGAGAGTATTTTCTGGAAGCGGGAAGAATGACAAATGTCGTGTACTCCAAGACACAGATATGACCTGTTCTCCAAGACACAATTGACCTGTCTTACACACAGATAACTTGCTCTCAAAGATAACCTGTCCTTCAGTGCACAGTTGACCTGTCCCCCTATGCTCGGTTAACCTGTCTTCCGATACACAGTTGACCTGCCATCCGATACAAAGATATCCTGTTCTCCAATACACAGTTGATCAACCACAAAATGGCCATTATCATTAGGCTTTCCAAACCTTGGAATTTATTTTGTTTTTGTCGTTGATATTTTGCAATCAGTTCACAATAGCCAATTGGAAGTCTGCCGAATTCACAAAGAGGAGTCAAACAGCCCATCTGACCTCACCGGACGTTCTGGCCAGGCTTTCGGTCCACACATTCGTCACCTCTAATACAGAGCCTCAGGTAAGCCTGTTGTCACAACCTTATGCACCACCTTATGCGCCGATATGCGGCCATGGTATTAGCAATCGCCACTGCAGCTCACCGACAGCATCCGAAATATCATCAAATTTTCACTATCTACTACTCGCCCAGATTCCGATCCGCCTCGCCCCTACCACGCTTGCTGTGGACCTCAATACAATAACTCACCATTAGTTAGCTATTTGGGTTGTAGGGCGCATCCTGGACAAACAGGGCGCTAAGATAGCTGAGAGCGCTGTCAGCTGATATGACCAAGAGCGCGAGCGGCATGAAGATGGGATTCTTCGCACCCACTCTTCGCACTCACTCTTCCCACTCTCCATGCCCACTCTTCGCGAGTAGGAAAAGTGGAAATGGTAATCAAAGGCGCATAACCCTCCAAAAGAAGAGCGTAGCCCTCAAAAAGGGGCGCGCAACCCTCCAAAAGGAGCACGCAACCCTGGTCTGGCTGGGTCGCGATACTACACCGACTTCGGGGGGGGGGGGGGTGGCGTTGTCTGGGCCGCGGTACTACACCGACTTCGGGGGAGGGGTGGCGTTGTCTGGGCCGCGGCATTACACCTACCCCGCCGAGGCGGCGCTGGTCGGGCCGCGGTACTACACCAACCTCGGGGGGGGGGGGGGGGGTTGGCTGGGCCGCGGTACTACACCGACCCCGCCGAGGCGGCGCTGGTCGGGCCGCGGTACCACACCGACCTCGGGGGAGGGGGGTTGGCTGGGCCGCGGTACTACAACGACCCCGCCGAGGCGGCGCTGGCCGGGCTGCGGTACTACACCGACCTCGGGGAGGGGGTTGGCTGGGCCGCGGTACTACAACGACCCGCCAGGCGGGGCGGGCGCGTACTACAACGACCCTGCCCAGGCGGTGCTGGTCGGGCCGCGGTACTACACCAACCTCGGGGGGAGGGGGTTGGCTGGGCCGCGGTACTACAACGACCCCGCCGAGGCGGCGCTGGCCGGGCTGCGGTACTACACCGACCCCGCCCAGGCAGTGCTGGTCGGGCCGCGGTACTACACCAACCTCGGGGGGAAGGGGGTTGGCTGGGCCGCGGTAATACACCGACCCCGCCGAGGCGGCGCTGGTCGGGCCGGTCCGGCTCATTGATTTCGGACGAGTTTGAACGGCGGCAGACTGGCGCCAGGCGAGCCGTCATTCACGGCGGGTGGCAAGCAGACGGGAAGGCCGCCGCCGTCACACACCATTGACCGACAGACTTCGCCGCTCGTCTCCGCAGAACCGCAGAACTTACCACCACTAAAAACGCTAACGCTTAGTACACACGGCAGCCACCACGATAACATTATCTGTGAATGTGCTGTTCCAATGTGGAGTACAGGCACTCCTATATCTGCTCTAAAGAACGATCAGAAAAAGTTTGGCGATACCCGGCTGCCATCTGTCGGCCGGTGGCTAAACTACGAGTGCTATACACCTCCGCACCGAAATGAAAGGAGCCGGTAACTTGACAGCCTCAGCCGACCGATAACCGGCAAAATTTTAACTCGCATTTATCATGGGAGGAGGTTTACTGGTTACAAATGATGCTTCAACAACTTGTAAGCTTGCTTTAGCTCCATCTGCTACATGCTGCAAAATATGCATCAAGATTATGTGTTAACGCTGGAGGGCTGTGGCGTAGCCAGGGGCAAGGGGCAGCCACAACCTGGAGGGTCAGAGGGGGCCCTTATAGACGACCCCTTGAGGAACTCTTGCGAGTCCCTCATGACGTCGATGCATGGTACCCGCAAGGGCCCCTGGGATAACGTGCAGGGCCCCTGACACGACGAAAGGGACCCGGGAAGACAGAAATGGTCCCGGGCCGGTAAAGATTGACCAAGTCAATGGACAGTGCCCGCGAAAAGATGTTGATGGCCTTGGGCTGGGGAGGGTAAAGAGCTTTCAGATCAACGAAGGGGCCACGGGCCATTGGAAGGGCTTCCGTGTGTCGCATAAAATGTTATGGATGCGTAATACATGCATATGAGTAACTTCCACAGTTAGGCGCCTATTTCCGAGAAGTACAACCGAAACATATATTAGGAAACAGCGAGACGGACAGATGTATAATTTTGAAACCTAAAACGGTAAGGTACATTTAACCCCTTGTTTCTTTCATGCTATTACAGGAGGATTCGGCGTTTTAACTGGACTGACACGTAGTGTGACTCGTAATGAAAATATCCCTTCTGCCATCTAATCCCAAAACAATTACAAGATCGCCATGCATGTATATCAGAGTATGGCTAAAAGTAACAGTAGTTCACAAACAGACAAAATTATAGCACTGAAAATCCGAGATTCACACCAAGCCGACCAGCGTAGCACGAGTAAATAAGCATGATCAGAATAATACATTACACCGTGGTATTTTATTTGTCAAAGAAGTAGAAAGCTTGACGTTGGCCTCTTATTGGACCATCCTAATACAGGCTTTGTGCTGCAGCACTCGCGGTGTCAAATAATGGTCATGTCAGCGACGGTGTCCAATCTGGAGTGGTCAGGTAATACTGGTAACACTTGTAACACTGACTTGGGATAGCGCTGGATTACTGACAGCGGCACGTGTGATATCATGCGGTACTACTGGTAGCGGTAGCATTCTATAGCATCGCATCACTATCATGATGGCATCACATCACTGGCAGCGGTCTCTTGTGATGGTATCATATAGCTGACGGCGACTCTTGTGATGGCATTGCATCACTAGGAGAGGTCACCAGTGATGTGATAGCATCACAAGTGACCGCTCCTAGTGATGTGATACCATCACAAGAGTCGCCGTCAGCGATATGATAGATATAGCTGTCTTATTACCTCAGATTTGGCCTTCCGAAGTATGGAAGGTTCGAGCGGTTCCCTGGGCTGCCAACAGATGGCAGGCCTAGCGAGCCCGACTGCCATCCAAATGCCTTATGACGGACGCGTTTGTACCTTCCGCCAAGCGTGGTTTGGCGTCTTAATCAACTAGTACCATTTCAACTAACTTGTCGGTTATGTTTTATGCGAATTAGAAATGCAAATACACAAAAATTACAGGTAGCAGATTCTACAGTGAAATAATCGCACATATTGGTTGAACAGAGGTGGTACTGCGCAGAACATGCCCTGCGAAGCCTGGCCGGAATCGCAACAAGGTAATCAACATGAAACCGGTGTCACCCCTCATATCTGTATGTATTTTGTAAAAGGTGTATTCTATGTATTCCATCAGATCATCTGTCATCACCATTCCGCCGCCGCCACCGGGGCACGCCGCAAAAGCCCGTCGTGTTGAAACTCGCCGCAGCGGCGCTCACTCACTCACTGGCCTGGAACCGGCGACGAAAGGCCACTTTATTCAGGCTATAGCCGCCCTGGCGGTCCCTGTCGGTGACAGCCGCCGCCGAATCCATGGTCAGCTTTACACTTCGCTCCTTCGCCTGCATGTGTCAGGGAATGCCAGTTCGTAGAGGCTCGTCCAGCAGACGCGCCAGCTCATGGCCGCCAAGTAGGCGAGTCAGAAGTGGCTCGATATCTGCCTGGTGGTGCTGCAAACCCACTAACTCCATGAAGTTGCTGGCCCGGAGATTGATTGCCGGACATTTGTAAGCCCGGACTGGCTACCCAGGCTGCCGACGCTGATGGGCCTCACCGATGAGCTGGATAGCTCGGGCCCGGATCTCTCGGCGTTCATCCCCGAGCATGCCAAGGACGACGGCCTCAGGGTGCGCCAGCATGGCGTTCCCGCCGTCTCCTCTGCACTTCGGCCAGATCATCGCCAGTCATGTGGCGGCGCTGCCGCTCGAGCTGGTCGTACAGGTGGCGCGGCGCCTCCACCAGGTTCGACCGGTGTCTGATTGCCAGCACTGTAAACGCCCACAACGTACAATGAAAGCGTCTGCAGAAGCGCGACACACCGGAGCGACTATCGCCTAGCAGCTGCTGCGCTTTCTGGTTGAGCGCGGCATACAGGCCACTGCCATCCATGCGGTGGGAGGCGATGAGACTAGCGAGGTGGTGGGCTGGCAAGGCAAGGCGGCTGGATGGCCAAATTCGAAAAGCTGCTAGGCCGGCCGATGACCCGAGCAAATGTCCGGAAATCAACATCCGGGCCAGCAACTTCATGGAGTTGGTGGATTTGCAGCACTACCAGGCAGATATCGAGCCACCACTGACTCGCCCACTTGGCGGCGATGGGCTGGCGTCTGCTGGACCAGCCTCTGCGAACTGGTATTCCCCGCCACACGCAGGCGACGGAGCGATGTGTAAAGCTGACCATGGAGTCCGCGGCGGCTGTCACCGGCAGGGACCGCCAGGGCGGCTATAGCCTGAATAAAGTGGCCTTCCGTCGCCAGTTCCGGGCCAGTGAGTGAGTGAGCGTCGCTGCGGCGAGTCTCAGGACGGCGGGCTGTTGCGGCGTGCCCCGTGGCGGCTGCGGAATGGTGATGACAGATGATCGGACAGAATACATAGAATACACCTTTTACAAAATATATACAGATATCAGTGGTGACACTGGTTTCATGTTGATTACCTTGTTGCGAATCCGGCCAGGCTTCGCAGGGCATGCTCTGCGCAGTACCACCTCTGTTCAACCAATATGTGCGATTATTTCACTGTAGAATCTGTTACCTGTTATTTTTTGTGTATTTGTATCTCTAATTCACATAAAACATAACCGATAAGTTAGTTGAGACGGTACCAATGCATCAAGACGCCAAACCAAGCTTGGTGGAACGTACTAACGCGTCCGTCATAATGCATTTGGAAGGCAGTCGGGCTCGCTAGGCCTGCCTTCTGTTGGCAGCCCAGGGAACCGCTCGAACCTACCATACATTAGAAGACGAAAGCTGAGGTAATAAGATAGCTAGAATCTTGGGAACGGTGCCAAATGATCTAAAATGAATTGCCTCGACGATGTAATGCTCAAGCGGGCTCATTTTCCCACCAGTCCGCTTGTGAGATAGACAAATGTCGAAAATTTGGTCCCAGCAAAAATCTTCAAGTGGCCGGGGCCATCAAAAGATGTGAAATTTTTGCATTTATGATGCTTCCATCGTGTTCAGCGGCCCAAAATGCATAAAATGATGGGGAGCTGCTATCGATTTTCGCAAAAAGTGTGCAAACCTGACCAACCTATTATACATTAGGGTGTGTCGTCGATTGCCGATCCAAAATGTCAGGGTGGAGTTTTACGGGGGCGATGATAAAAACGATATGTAGCACAAAAAAAAATCAAAGCGACATGGAGCTTGTCGTCACGCCTGGAAGGTTCCCCATTCGCTTACTATGGCACACTAGCGCCAACTATGCACATGCTTTAGGGATCTCAGCTTCTAATGGGCGTGCAAAGACGAGACAAAAACCATCGTATTGCTCATGATGAGAGCTTTCGATTGATACCGATGTTCATGACCTGGGGTCAATAGGTCACCGTCGAAGGTCAGGTCACGTATCTCACTCAACAACGGAACGGGTCATCCAGAGACCATCAACATATATCACAGAACTAAGCCACTGAACACTGTTCACTTGGTCTCATTACGATGTTGTGGACTCTTAGGGAGTACAGTGAGGAATATTTAACCACCGTGACCTGCAAAAGGTAAAAGGTCAGATATCCAAAGCAGTGGAGAATTACATCTCAGCTGGTAAGTAGGTGGTAATTCTCCACTATCTTGGGTATCTGACCTTTTACCTTTTGTTGGTCACGGTGGTTAAATATTTATCACTGTATCCCTAAGAGTTTACAACATCGCACAATTTCCAATTTTTCCTCTACAATCTGAAAATATGGCTTGAAAATAAAGATTCCCTGGTTTCGTGAGAGATATCCACCCTCGTATATGTATATCAGGTCACTGTCAGAAATGGCACTACCCATGTTCTCAACTAGGGGGAGAGGGTGTATCTGACCACGTTCTGTTCCCGGAACACCTACCTTTTGCTTTTCCCACACCATGTTCAGTCCATAAATAACACAAATATGGTGGTATTCGTGAATGATGGACCTGTCTACCAAAATATGAAGGTCGGATCGCATAGTTCTACTGATTCGTTGTGTACATAGCTAGCAAAGTTCACAGGCACCATTTTAGGCTCCCAAGAGTTTAGGGAAACCATAAGGAAGTGACTTTCAATATAGTTTTTTTTTTCAATTAAATAAGCATCTTTTAATGGCTACTAATAGAATACACTACAACAGCTAAGGTGAGGTAATCCTGCACAACATTTTCATGTTCAGAATACGGCACAATAATACATTAAAAAAGTTGCTCTTTAGAAGTGGTTAGATAATTTTCATTGACAGGAACTGTTTGAATATGAAAAGCTTGTTGATTTTTATGTTCAGTAGACGCAGTACAATTACTGGTTCAGCCATACAGAAGCAACAGAACTATTTGTTACATGATGCCTTAAATGTTCAGACCCCCTCTCTTCTACCCCCAGTAGACATCTTAAATATTGGTCATTTTTGGAGTAACCCTACACCAAAGTGAACTGACAATCAGTTAATGTTGCATTTAATGAAGTATGAGAAGATAAATTGAGACCAACTGAATAGCCAGGACGTTTCCTTAACGTTTGAGACCCAGTGTTTTTAAAGCCATCTTGGTCTACTAGTGGTATTCGATTGGACTCATGGCAGGTGGGAGAAAGTGCACCATGAGCGTAGGCCTAGGGGCGCCGGTGCCTACTCCTTGCTTTGGATGTAGATACGGTATCACACCAGAATTCTTCAAAATTATTTTTCCAATGCAATGTTTGTTACGTAGCTAACATGATGTCTCATTTCCTGAGAAAATGCTTACTTTTCAGTTGGCAGGTCAAATAACACCAAACATGGGGCTGTGAGTTAGGGAACTTAGGCTGAAAATAAATTATTAAAAAGGAAGAAAATGGAACATAACCTAACCTAACATATCCTTACCTTCCATGTAGAAACATTCTGAAAAATCTTCCGATTTTAAAAAAATGAAAAGTTACCATAGCCTAACCTGACCTAATTTAGCCTAGCCTTACCCAATTCAAAGAAGTAATTCAGAATTTAAAATTCCA
Organism: Imbricaverruca yamaguchii; assembly: GCA_034440575.1. NCBI lineage: Eukaryota > Metazoa > Arthropoda > Thecostraca > Neoverrucidae > Imbricaverruca > Imbricaverruca yamaguchii. The sequence continues at coordinate 421,074 of JAOTOL010001280.1, read as the reverse complement.
TAAAACAATGTTTAAAAAAGAAAAATGAAATATAGCCAAACCAAACCTATCCTTACCTTCCATGTAAGGAAAAAAATGGAAAGAATATAAAATTCTGAACAACTTTTTTCCCATTTTTTAAATGAAAAACTAATACAACTTAACCTAGCCTACCATAGCCTAGCCTGGTTTGAAGAAGTAAGCAAGCATTTTCATGTAATTTTTGTGATTTTTTTTTTTAAATTCCAACCTTACCATACAAACAAAACAAAGCATACACCAACATTATTGAAATTGGAGAATGGAGGTTATTTTTTTTGTGCCCTAAGGTATTTTATGAGTTATAAAAAATAGAATTACAAGTTAATGTCTATATATGTGCCTAACATGATGTAGCCACCAATTTACTGAGCAATGGTTTACGTTTGGTGCAAACTAACATGTTTGGTGTTAGTTGGCAGGCCAAGTAACACCAAACATGGGCTGCGGTAGGTAGCAGCATACAAACTTTGTTTAAAAAAATAAACATAACCTTATCTAAGCTATCAGTATATGCAACGAGCATGAAATGGAAGAACAAGTAATTTTAATATGCAACAACTATACAAATTCTGAACTTTTTCATTTTTAAAACGAAAAGAACTAACCTAAACTAACCTAACCTAGCCTAGCCTAGCCTAGCCTAGCCTAGCCTAGCCTAGCCTAGCCTAGACCTGGCCTGACCTGACCTGACCTGACCTGACCTGACCTGACCTGACCTGACCTGACCTGACCTGACCTGACCTGACCTGACCTGACCTGACCTGACCTGACCTGACCTGACCCGACCCGACCCGACCCGACCCGACCCGACCCAGCCCAGCCCAGCCCAGCCCAGCCCAGCCCAGCCCAGCCAGCCCAGCCCAGCCCAGCCCAGCCCAGCCCAGCCCAGCCAGCCAGCCCAGCCAGCCAGCCACCCACCACACCCACAGCCAGCAGCCCAGCCCAGCCCAGCCCAGCCCAGCCCAGCCCAGCCAGCCCAGCCCAGCCCCCAGCCCAGCCCAGCCCAGCCCAGCCCAGCCCAGCCCAGCCCAGCCCAGCCCAGCCCAGCCCAGCCCAGCCCAGCCCAGCCCAGCCCAGCCCAACCCAACCCAACCCAGCCTAGCCTAGCCTAGCCTAGCCTAGCCTAGCCTAGCCTAGCCTAGCCTAGCCTAGCCTAGCCTAGCCTAGCCTATCCTATCCTATCCTATCCTATCCTATCATATCATATCCTATCCTATCCTATCCTATCCTATCCTATCCTATCCTATCCTATCCTAGCCTAGCCTAGCCTAGCCTAGCCTAGCCTGTTTTATACAAGGAATCAACCATTTTCCTCCAAATTTGTGGAAATATAGAACATGTTGCCCAAGCAAAAACAAAACTCCCTTACCATTGTGATGGGAAAATGGGGGCAACATTGTGCTTCAGGGTGTTTTATGAATTCTTCAAATTTCCTTGTCAAATGCAATGTTTATGCATGTGGCTAATATGAGGTGACCACTTATTTACTGTGGAAATGCTTACTTTTCAATTGCCAGGCGAAATAACACTGAAAATGGGGTTGTGATTCAGGTAAGTCACAAAGCAATGTTTAAAAAAAAGAAATAACACAGCGAAACCTAATCTAGCCTTATCTTCCATGTAAGGAAAAGTGGGAACACAAATCTGAACAATTTTTATCTCATTTTTTATCAAATGACAATATGACAACATTTTAACACGACCAATTTTGCTTGCTCATATGTAATATGTGGAATGGTGAAGGCGCATCCGTTCTGCTGAGGAAGCTACTACGGATGTACCTTAACCCGCGCCGTCTCTCCGGTCAAATCCTTACACCCCGTCTCGGGGGGGGGAGGTTGAAGACCCCCTCTAAAATCCAAACTAAGCATCGCACGAAAACGAAAGAGGTGCCATCAGAAAGCGCTCGACGAGTATGGTCCGGGTCCACCCCTAAAAAAAATCCCCAAAAAGTGACGTCACCAGGGAGGCTAGATTTTCACTTTTCACGACTTACATTATGTTTATTACTTTGGTGAGTTCATTTTGGGGATATATGAAAAAAACAAAATTTATTTGGAATGAGAAAAGAACACCGAAATCGACCAGGGCTACAATTTTTTTTGCCACCCAATTTTTTGTTATTTCCAAATCTTGAGTTTTCACGTTTTCCTTCTTTTTCCTTTTCCATTAGGTAGAGCAGACAGAAAAAAACGTTGCTGGAAGTCAACTTGCCCTAATAAAAAATGCTTACTTTAGCCAGAATCCTGTGTTTGAACTGCAATATGGCAAATTCGCAAAATGTATATGTAGTCAAAAACTTTTTAAAAAATCAACTCGTACGTTTTGTTGCATCCGTAAAGATAAGCAAACGCTGAAAGTTTCATTAAAATATCTGTATCCGTTAAAGCGAGACAAACTGGTTGAACTTTTTTGGAGGTGACCTCACTTGACCTTGAATAACTAGTTGACCTTAGATAAAGATCTCGACACCCATTAAGGCTAGAGCAACGAAATTCGCAGGGTCGATGGGCACGATAGTGAACTATATTGTGTGCAAATTTCGTGACCTTAGGTGAATATCTTCTAGGTCAAATGAGGTCAAAATAGCAAAATTTTCTGGTTTTGCGTGGCTTGGCTTGTCATTGTTATGGATCGCTGTGAATGTCTTTAAATGCTCCAAAGTTGTCATTCATGATGTTTTGGACATTACTAATAATGCAGCACATATGCCAGATCCGCCATTTGACCTCAGGTCACCTATATAGGAGCACTGCATCAGGTCATTACCTGCTTTAGTTACCGGAACCGGGCTGCCCATCTGACTGCTCAGTTGGGCGGATCTCACAATCTGATTCGCAAAGAAAGGAGTGAAATACATGAATAAAGTATAGAAACGCTTAGGCACACAATGACAAACAGTAGATTTCCGGATGTGTAGGGAGTAACATACAAAGTGACATAAATCGCATGACAGTCATTTCCATTTATGACAACATTCCAGTCGACCAAGTTTGGTTCCATTAGCCTGTCGTGATGACCTCAGCGACTTAACATGACTTTTAAATTATATAGCATAACAATATGCATCAAACAAGTCGCTTAGTGTTGTCAAGAACACTTCCCTTTTGTGAATAAACGGGCGCGCCGTCAGCGCCGATTTTTGTGATCGGGCGCTGCGATTAAATTTTTTTAACGAACCATAACTTGAAAAATTTTCGGCCGAGTTTCATTTTTCTTGCTTTAACCAATGCGCCGGTCAAAGGAGGCACGGAAAAAATGGCATATATCGGCCGGTACAATATGGAGTTGTGTACGAAATATAGGAGGGGTGGGATTTCGCCCTCCACCCCTCCAGGGCGTGTGTTAACCTGTCATGAACTTGACCTGACTTGACCTCGGTGATCTGACATGACTTTGAAACAATGTAGCATAACAATATATATCAAACAAGCCTTGGTGTTGCCAAGAACACGTCCCTTTTGCCAAAATACGGGAAGCGCATAAGCGCCGATATTTGTGGTCTGGCGCCGATAATTTTTTTCACTTTACCGACCCCTAACTCAAACAATTTTTGGTCGATTTTCGTTTTTCTTTTTCTAAACAACGTGCCGTTCATATCTAAGCAGGTACACAAACAATGGCATACACCGGCCGGTAAAATCGGCAGTTATCTACGAAAAACCGGAGGGGTGGCATTATTATTCAGGGACGAAATATAAAATATTTGTGGTTATGGGAGCAACACTTTTCTGAACTGTGAGTATTTTCTATTATGAGGGGTGCAATCAGCTGAAGCACTCGTTGAGTGTGAAGTGCGAAGAGGTGCATTCAAATGTGCTAGAAAGCACCTTTTTCCTGTCAAATAGGAGCCACATGTCCCATCAGGGTGCGGGAACACGAACCCTCAATGTTTCCTTACATCTGTCAGTGGGGTGATCGTGGCACCAGAGTTTCTTTATTAAATGTGCTTATGTGAGTGGAACTAAAAGTTTGTACTGTAGGTTCAAAAACCTGCCACAAATTGGTAGGGACACGGCCAGGATTTTCTTAAGTGGGCCTGACCCCCAACAAAGTCATGAAGTGGAGAACGCGCGGGATTCTCGTGGATCATTTTTTCGTTTTACGTCGTGAAAATTTCGACAATTTCTTGCATCATCCAATATATTTTGTTTCCTAAGGGGGAGGGGCAGGCCCAGGCTCCTTCACTGCGCCTCGGCAGGTTGCTACTGCCTGTCCGAAGCTTAAAAAAAATATATATATATACTGTAAAGTCAGAGTGCTGCCTCAACAGCCTCAGTTCTGCCAGGGGGCAGAATAGGTATTTATTATGATGAATATTTTCTTACTGGTATGTTTATGCGGTTGGAATTTATTTTGCTGAAGAGACGGTAGAACACATGCTGTGCTTCTTCCACGAGTTGGAGGTCATGCATGGGTCGTACATTGTGAAGTCAGCTCCCTGCATCGATGAAAACATGTTCGTCGAGGATGGCGAGGAAGTGCTGAAATTCAACCAGTCAATACAGTATGACAGCTACTTTCGTGAGGCGCCAAGGTCACGGTGTTCGCGCAACCCGTCCCCACGCGCTTCCCCAACACGGCTTTGGCAATTGCGGAATATGTGATGGAGACGAACGTGTTTGCAAAAGTGTCTGAAGATGTGTCCTTTCTGGTGTAAGACGGGTTGGGGTTGTAAAAGGCCCCTGCAAGTTGAAGACATGTTCGGAGGCTTTCCAAAGTCGTTCTGTTTAACCTAGACAATGCTGCATAGAAGTAATAAATGTACCGCTTTTTCTGTGTCTCACACCTTTGCAATTGTACGAAAGGGCTCAAGTGATCAGCTTTTATTGGAAGGCGACGGCATGTTAGGTATCCCAAAATATCTTCAGCGCATTTATGTTTATGGAAGAGCCAATGAAGAGAACAAGCTACATGCCATTTACAATCATTGGTTTGAGCAGCGAGCGAAGTTGAAATCATAGAACAGTTATTGGGTGAAGCGAAGCTTATACAAAGGATAAGCTAGGATTAGTACCGGGGGTAATATCAATCCTCGCGCTGGTAAAAGTAGCAACATGTAATGAGTGGGGGTATAAGTGATTAGCTTCGGAACTGGAGGACCGAATAATTCATCGAGGAAAAAGCGGAAGAGTATTGGAGTTAATCCAAAATTCGGTGCAGTGACGCAGTGAGTTAATCCGTATAGCATACAGATTAATGGTAGGCATCGATGGGCACTAACTGGTCAAGGGTAGCTACCAAAGGGTGACTGCGAATTTTTGAAGAGAGCATCGCTGTAGGAAACTAAAAACGAAAGATTGACTTCTACATGAGGATAAACTACAGAATAAAACCCCTAAGAAGAAGAGGGATTTACTTTTCCTTGGTTTTACAGCGTCGCCGACCACTCACGCGGACTGGTCGCGGATGGACTCGAAAATTCCGCAGGTTGCGGGATTTGAACCGGAGGTCTTGCAACAAAGTGTCGAAGACCCTACCCACTGAGCTACCGCGATGATTATAATACAACCATCAAACGAGGAGTAATGACAATAGAGTAACCCGTGAAAGAAAGGTAGACGTCTGGGAGAAACACTTCGATGAAGGGGTAACTCTTTGACCGCGAGTTATCAGGATGTGTAACCATTTGATGAAGGGTAGTCAGTGGAGAGTAACTCGTAAGTTAAAAGTAACCCATAAATACTAATTCGCAAGTTTAGAGTAACTGATAAAGAGTAACTCGTAAGTTAACCTGTCCCGTCTCGGGGGGTCTTCAACCGCCCCTCAGGTTTTTCGCGGATAGTGGACGAACGGCGCGCTGCATCGCGCCTAAATCTGGGATACCTTTTCCCATATAAATTTGGCATGCTGTTTCAAAATTTTGAAGTCAGGTCATTTAGGGTGAACGAGTTAGTGAAGGTGAAATGAGGTCACCTCCAAAAATGTTCAACCAGTCGTCACGTTTTAACGGATACAGATATTTGAATGAAACTTTGAGCGTTTGCTTATCTTTAGGGATGCGACAAAACGTATGAGTGGAATTTTTGAATTTTTTCCCGTTTTTTTACCACATTTTTTTGCATATTTGCCAATTGCAATTCAAATAGAAGATTCTGGCTAAAGTAAACATCTTCTATTAGGGAAAGTTGACTTCAAACAACGTTTCTCGGTCTGCTCTATCCATTGGAAAAGGATAGAGCACTTATCTTATCTTACTTATCCAAAAGGAAAAGTAAAGAAAACTTGAAAATTCAAAATTTTCTTAGGTTAACCGAATGGACCAGATGTATCCACACTAATCCGACGAAAAACTAAGTGGGCCATTTCTATCCTCATATGAACATAAAGGGCCATTTCTATCCTTGCAGAGGTGTTTTGCAAGATGGATTGCAAGATGGGTGTTGACCTTAGGTTAAATCGGAGGAGTGCGTTTTGAAGAAAAATGATCAATCTATCCGAAAGTACCACCCTAACCTAGGTTAAGCACACCTAAAGTACGCTTAAGATGCTCTGAAGTTGGGTCAAATGTGACATTTTGCAGACTCCAACGCCCAGACAACACCAGAATCTCAAAACTGAAGTGGACTATATGTATCCTGGTACGAACTTTTTTGGTTCTGATACATTATCGGTCAATATTTTTTATAAACGTGCTCTTAGTAGAAGATGCAGATGCTCAAGGCGCATCTAACGATGTTATCTCGGCTAGGTTAGCTTTTCAACTATTTTGAAAATGTTGTTTTGAATATTTAAAAAAATCAACGCCCACAAATTAAAAAAAAAACATTCGAAAAACATGTTTCCGTTCGTATATTTTTTTTCTCCTAATTTTCGTGCGTTGCCTTGGTACGTCCAAATCGTGCACGGTACATCTTTGCACCCGGGAAGAGAAATAAATTAATCCAAAGCACTTTTCCCAAAACTGTTCATTTTTTTAATTTTTGCAGGCCTACTCGTGATAATGTACCAAACTAATTGCTCTAACCAGTCGTGTTAGACGTACAATAACGTGGTGATCACGAATATGCCCTTAGCTAAAAAATCTGACAATAACTTTTTGAGTTATAACTATTCCAGTTAACATAGCCTAATCCGAAAAAAAATGCGTGAAATTTCGAAGCACCGTAACTTCCGTAATATGTACGCCAGGAGGAACATTTACACATCCCTGGATAGATCTCGTCCACCTCTAACTACTGTGTACGAGAAATCATCAATTTCCCCCATGGCTATGGGAAAAAACGTTTCGAAACTTTTTTGGATTTTGAGGTTAAGAAAAATATTTTTCGAAAATTTAAAAACTATTTTTATGAAGTAAATTGATGTGCAAGAGAAATATAAAAAGAAACTTTGAGAACATTTTTTTTCATGGTCGAAAATTAGGAATGAAAAATATATTTATATTTTTCGAAATCTTTTTCTTGGAAAAATTCATACAATGGTATCATTGATAAAAGTATCGCACATGAATTCTCTATCGAAGCGTTATCTCGAAACCTTCCTAAAATACATGTTTTTCGACCTAGGAACACTTATATGCACCCATGTTTTTTAATAAAATTTCCGAAAAACATGTGTCAAGTTTTGGCCGGTAGTTAGTTACTGGTATACGGCGATTGGAAGTTTTTGATACCGTTTGATGCACAATGGATGCGTGCACCTTTTTGAAATGCATTATCTGTCAAAAAATAAAAACCTTAAACAGTACTTTAAAAAATCGAACATGCTTAAATATTGTTAGATCTCCCAGGGGAAATGCTACTTTTTTGGGTATGTGGTAGAGACGGAAATGTGTTCAGAATTGATGGAGCTACAAAGTGTTTGAATCTCAGAGACCTGGTCCTGACATTTTGCAGTCCAGCTTAAGTGAACTTTACTTAAAAAGGTTCGAGAAATGCATTTATTGTGGTGGTGCACGCTCAGTCCTCAGTCTTGTGATACACTGGTCTATCACAGTCTCTATATTGTCCACGGCTCGACTACACACGCTGCTGCCTCTGGCCTTGCCCTGACGCGACTGGGCCCTGCCAGGGCGAACAGTCGGAAGTGGGTCGCGCGTCCGTGGTGCCATAAACCACGGCCCGCGCTCGGCACATGCGACACACGCACAACATTTATGAAATTTTTCGGTATTTTGCTCGGCTTTACCCCATCACGGTGAGCACCTACGTGTCAAGACTGTATACATGGGACAAAAATTGAGCCATCCAGGGCCATCAGGTGAAAAGGAGTAGCAGCATTTTTTTCCAATATTTTCCAACTTTTGTGTTTTACATAATTTCTTAATACAAGTCACTTTGCCCCGACGAAGCTCAACGCGCTGATCACGAATCTGCACTTAGCTAAGAAATCGGACCATAACTTTTCGAGTTATGGACTTGACGTTATCTGAAAAAAGGCATACAAATCCAAGGCACCGTAATTTCCGTAATATTTACGCTAGGAGGAAATTTACAAGTTTTTCCAACTTTTTTGTTTGACATAATTTCCTAATACAAGTCAATTTACCAGACGTACTTCAACGCGCTGAACTCAGAAAAGCAATTGATTTCACTCTAACTCTGTAACTTTTCGAGATGTGACCGAACAAAATCTGATTTTCCCCCATGTTTGACGATGTGTAGGGGGGAAACTTACAGATATAGGGGGTATAAGTATTTAGTAAAATATGACCAGATAAATTGTCTATGAAACATATCCCTTGATATTGATTGCTATATGTGACTGGTAAGGAGTTATTCGCGTTCTACAAAAACACCTAACTCTTTTGAAAACACATAATTTTGGAAAAATGCTCATAACTCGAAAAGTTCTCGACGGATATTTTCGCACACCAGTCGACGCACCGTGAAAAATAGGTCCTGTGACATTCAACTAGATGTTCTTAAAAACGTTTTTAAAGTTTTCTGGGATGAAACCATAGCCTCATTGGTTTAACATGGGAAAATTTCAGTGACACTCAAGCCTAAACTATTGAAGTATTCCAATATTAGGTCAGGATTGGATAATAGAGCTTCGCGAGCTCTATACACTCTGTAGAAAGATTTCTGATATCTCGAAAAACGAAGCCTGTAGGGGTACTTAAAATTTTCAATTTTTTTAAAAACAATTCTAAGCTCACTCACCCCTTACCTATGACAGATGACCTACCACATGGGACGGATGAAATCATGGCCCATATATTAGCTTTCGCATGGTGTAGAAATAGTGTAATTATGTTGGTAACTTAGTCCTCAATCATGATTCGAGCGGGCTACGAACTGCCATTGGTTTAACACAGACCCCCCTATTTTCGAACATTGAAAGCTTAATAACTTTTAGTTACCGGTGGATTTCTAAGTACGAAGTTATGAAGTGTAGAATTCCTTAAAAGGAAGTGATTTTCAGGAATGAAACTTTAAAAAAGTGGGACTTAACTTTTGGGCACGGTGCTTAAAATTTCCAAGAATAATTTTTGTTCTTCGTATATTTTTTCCCGATGCGCGGTACCAAAAAAAACATGATTCCAACAAGATTTGCATTCCTAAGTCAAAAATTATAAATTCCAGAGCTCCAAGTAGAAATGTTCCATTTGGTTCTTGGCGAATTTTGGGGGTCGAATAACTCAAAAAGTTATCGACTAAAAGTGGTTCTGCTTTTTAGATAAATAGCCCTAATGGGGGGCAATCTGTGTACATTACTTATATTTGGGTAAAGTGTCAGCAACAATCCGAAAAATACGTTGGAAAATGGCCCATAGACATAATGGCACAAGCTTTTTTTTAGTTTTCTCAGCCCCTTAAGTCCGATTTTGGATTTTCAAAAACAATAGACTCCCCATTTCATCCTCTATCAGATATGTTTTGATCGAAGTAAATCGGTTCCGTAGTATTCACTCGGTGCAACAGTGTACTTTCGTATTTTACTTTGAGCTTTAGTATCCTGTAGGTGGCATAGATACCCACATGGAAATGTTGAAAAACGCTAATCCTGAAAACTCCTTAAATATTTGACCTAACCTAGGGTCAGAATTGAAGGCGGATCTTAACCTAGAAGAAAATCTTAACCTATGACTTTCAGATCGATCACAAATCGACTTTTCATGTGAGGTTAAGTTTACGAAAAAGTCGACACAGGTCAACTTGCAAAGTCCCTCAGGGGAAAACTTATGGGGGTAACCTCAATTTTGTACATCGATCGTGCTCAGAATTGATAGCGCTAAACATGCATAATGCATAATGCATAATGCATAATGCATAATACATATTTTAGGTAGGTTTAAATCACTCCAAACATGTCTTATTTCATGGCAAAGTCGAGGATACATATGGTCCCGGACACTTTCTGCGAGGATAGAAATGGTCCCGAAAAGGATACATTTGGCCCATTCGGTTTAGAAGTTTCAAAAAAAAAATTTGGGGGGCCAACAAATTGTATGGCCCTGGTCGTCTTCGCTGTCCTGTTCTCCTTCCAAATAATTTTTTCTTCATATATCCCCGAAAATGAATTCCCCAGAACCAAAAACGCAATGTAAGTCGTGAAAAGTCGTGAAAATCTAGCCCCCACTGGTGACGTCACATTTTGGGTAAATTGCTTTAGGGGTGGATCCGGACCCTACTCGTCGAGCGCTTTCCGATGACAACTCTTTCGTTTTTGTGCGACGCTTAGTTTGGATTTTAGAGGGGGTTACTATCCCCCCCCCCGAGACGGGGTGTCAGGATCTGACCGGAGACGGCGCGAGTTAAGAGTAACTGATAAAGAGTAACCGTGGCACCATGAGTAAAAAGAAAGCGCGTAAACCCGTCGTTCTAGCGTTACTAAATCCGCAATATGAGAGTTGCATTACCATGGTCTGAGGGGGTTGGAATCGGCTGTGTGCCGACACCATACGGTTTGCACGTTAACCCGCGAGTCAGGGGTAAATTCGTTTTCAGTGTAGCACTATGTCATAGTGACGTCACTTCATCGATGATAGCACTTCATTGCGATGCGCACCTTTATGCCATCTACGGTCATCAGGGCAGGTCAGCCAGTTGAGGTGGTGAATTAACCCCGCGGCCCACCGCTCGCCCTCTGACTCAATTTCGTCGGCTACTGCACGGACCAAACAGCGGAGCGGCATCTGCTGCGTGCTCCACATGTGGCATTTCATCAGCGTGATGGGCGTGTTTTGTATCTGCTCGTGTTTCAGTTTGGTCATAGATACGGCCGCTCTCTGAAATATGCGCAGCGCCGCCCCCGGGTCGTCGATCTGTTTCCAATTCAACCAGAGGTGGCGCTTTGGGTTTGGGCTGCATCTGGGTGTGCTCAGAATCCCACCAAAGGTGGTCCTCTGGGTTTGGACTGTATCTAGGTGTGCCCAGAATCCCGCCAAAGGTGGTCCTCTGGGTTTGGACTGTATCTGGGTGCATCACACCGAGTGTGGGAAGAGCTCAGTTTCGTCGAGAGCCGACATTGGTGCCGGCGATGTGGAGTGCTATCGATGGCTGACATTGGTGACGCTTCACTACTTTCACTCTTACATTATGCAACCTGTAATTGTCTGTTTTTAACCCTCGTTTATCGCATCAGAACGTGCATAGAGGGTAAGTATCAACCAAAAGTACTCAGCTTAGCCTATTAGGAATACTTTTGCACTTTTGTGAACGAACAACTAAATATCGTACTGAAATCTGCCGTTTGAAAGACCGGCACTTTGTAACACAAATAATATGATAGTTGTTGGGATTGAGATTGTGTGTGATTCATATTGCGATCCCGTACTATGCAGCAAGGATGTGTTCCGATTCTGGTTCTCCCGCTGCTCTGCCGGTCTGGAGAGAACGAGCCGCCGCACCCAACGCCATATTGGCTCTGCTCCCAACGAAGTGCATGTGCTCACCGAATATTGGCTTGGTGTTCAGCCAGATACCGGGGTACCAAATGAAAGAGACGTCGTTACGCGCTGTTCTTCGACATTGTATTAAATTAAAACCGATTTCGTCTTAGGGGTCATCGCAAATAATTTGCGTTCAGTCGAAATGAGTTTAAGTTGCCGGTCTGCGTACTCTTGACAAATTCTGCTGAAATCACCAATAAGTAGTCTTGAACCTCCTGAAGAGGAAATGATATGATAGATCCTCGCGTCCTTAGCAAGAAGTGAACTATTACTTTGGAATTTATTTGAAAGGACATGTAAAGTTCCTTCTGACGTGTCAAAGTGAGACTGGCTCCAACCGAAGCATTTCCTATTAACAATTGCTCGTACTGCTGGCGATTGCATGACGATGGTGTAGTCAATTTGAGCGCGTTGCAATGATTGTGTGAATTCTTTAACCAAGCATACTTAGTGTGTGTGGTTAACGCTCTAAAAATCCGCTGGCTAGTAGTGCAGATAGAGTCAGTTTGAGCTACAGATGACGTCGACTTCCACACCGTGCATAGAAGGCAGGCCATATTTGTGGCATATGCTCGGCATCACTTGACCGTGTTGCTTGTGGGTCAGAACTAGGTATACACAGGACAGCAGGCACATATCTCCAGCACCTTTCCATGAAGCCGGGGCAGTAAAACTTCGCGGTAATTTGATGGTGACTTGAGTTTCGACGCCGGCTCCGAACGCATCGCTGTCTGCCACAGCTGTGCAAAAACCAGCGACAGCGGGATCTCTAGCTGCTCACCGCACTCCGCTACAATGTATGCAATAGCGCTGTCCGCCCGTCTGATGCATCTGCAGACCGCTTAAAGCAGACCTAACGGTGCTCTGTGACATGAAAAAGCTATATATTGTTATACAAAGCTATAAATTATCTCTGACGTGACAAAGCCAGCGGATACTCGCGCCACGTGGATGTCCGTTGACAACCAACTCCAGGTACGCAGCTGCAGGCGAGAGGTAGCGAAGCAAACTGTTCGTGTCCACTCTATCTGCATGTGGGACAGTCGGAGTCCATAGCTTCAGAGCATACAAAATAAGATCAACTTTTAAAACTGAGCAGAGCAAATGCTAATTATTTCTTAATTTACAACTGTTATTGTATTTTGACATTCTACCACTTGATGCATGACTACGTAGTGTGATATCCAGTATTGCTTTGGACACCACAACGAAATGCAATGCAGTACACTGCAATATAATATAATACAACACCACTGGTAGTTGACACACTCAACGTCCCCTTCACTTCAAAACTGCCATCTACGAGCACCGACTGATTGTTGCCCCTCATATCTTGTAATGCTTATAAAAGGACCCGAACTCCTTAGGGTTGATTTCAGTATCAACAAACATTCCACTTGGTATTACTAAGAACAGGGCAAATCTCTAAAGCATGCCCCTTCTCAAATTATGCCACGCTAGTGATAGTTGTGATCCGCTTAGTGCGAATAAGAGCTGCCTCCTTGGCTGGCGAGGCACGTCCCTGGTCGGCACCAAACTAAGGCGGATACCGGTGTCGTAACATTCCCGACGGCTCGTGATCTAGGATAGCCGCCTCTAATGTGCTGTAAAGCATATCTGCCCATATATTTCCGATCACGTGCCACATTAAAGAGTACGGATCAGTATCTCTTATGAGATGGGGCCTGATCAGGCCAATGTAATGCTCAACTTTGACAACTATCGGGCATAGTAGCGTACGTTCATTATGGCAATTCAACTCGTTTGGACCGGGAGAGCTTAGCTTTTCAAGCCGGCAAGGGTAACAAGCTCTTCTCATGATGACGATCCCGTGTCCGTCATATATTACGGCAACATCACATGGTGATCTTGTCACATCAACATCAGTCGCCGACATGGACGACGATGTATCGATACGCCGACTATCAGTCACCTCGTCTGAGGGGGTGATGTATCGATACGCCGACTATCAGTCACCTCGTCTAAGAGGGTGATGTATCGATACGCCGACTATCAGTCACCTCGTCTGAGAGGGTTATGTATCGATACGCCGACTGTCAGTCACCTCGTCTGAGAGGGTTATGTATCGATACGCCGACTATCAGTCACCTCGTCTGAGAGGGTGATGTATCGATACGCCGACTATCAGTCACCTCGTCTGAGAGGGTGATGTATCGATACACCGACTATCAGTCACCTCGTCTGAGAGGGTGATGTATCGATACGCCGACTATCAGTCACCTCGTCTGAGAGGGTGATGTATCGATACGCCGACTATCAGTCACCTCGTCTGAGAGGGCGATGTATCGATACGCCGACTATCAGTCACCTCGTCTGAGAGGGTGATGTATCGATACACCGACTATCAGTCACCTCGACTGAGAAGGTGATGTATCGATACGCCGACTATCAGTCACCTCGTCTGAAGTGATACGACAACACCACTATCAGTCACCTCGACTGAGAAGGTGATGTATCGATACGCCGACTATCAGTCACCTCGTCTGAGAGGGTGATGTATCGATACGCCGACTATCAGTCACCTCGTCTGAGAGGGCGATGTATCGATAAGTTGACTGTCAGTCACCTCGTGTGCGAGTGCAATGTATCGATACATCGACCTGCAGCCACTGCATCTGAGAGTGACGGAAGCCGAGTAGGCCGCAGCCGACTTCTACTGCACCGGATGCAGGCCATAAACCTGAGCTGTGGCCTGGTTCGGACCGGATCACCGCACCGCAGGACGGCCGGAGGGCAGGTGCCCTGCGTGCCATCGTGACCGCCGACCACAGAGGTGTCTCAGTTGCACAGTCTCGCGCTCCAGTTGAGCCATCACGCGACTCCAGAGCTAGCCAGAGCTGCTGACTGTTGGCCGTTAGCCCGGCGGATGTTATTGCACACCCACATTGACATGAACATGAAGCGCAGCTTAGGTAGGCCCGCAGTCTGCCAGTAGACAGTCTGAAGGGGCCCGCCGTGCAGCCTGCTGAATTTCGATGATCCCTCCTCCATCCCCGCAGTGAGGAGCAAGGATCATTGTCGTCCCAGCGGCGGACAGCGCTGGGTCGGGTCGGGTCGTGTCGGGACCGGTCTGGCCAGACCTGGCCGGGTAGGATTACATCGGGTCAGATCAGATCAGATTAGTTCAGGTCAGGTCGGATCAGACCAGGAGGTCAGCTCAGGTCAGATCAGGCCAGACCAGGACGGGTTGGATGTGGTGGGAGCGTCGCCGCATGACTGACTATCGCTACTAAGACTGGGTTATTCAGTGCGGCCAGTCGCCAGTGCGGTCGACTACAGCAGGAGCTCGGCTCCATCTTGGGTTCCATACCACGGCCCACCCGACGTGCCAGGCCACGCCGTCCAGCAGGCCACGTCTGGCCATGCCACTGGGCCTGGCCTGCATGGCCGCGTCGCTCAGCCAGCCGTGTCTGGCGACAGCATCACCAGGCACGGCCATCAGCACTGTACTCACGCCACACAACAGTGCCAGCGTGCTGCAACAAGTGCCCCGCCAACGACGAGGTAAACTATCGGACAATGACAAACTCCAATAACCAACTAAACTATGGGATAATTGTTGCATTTCCGGCTATCAACAAATGTTCACGGACATGCTGCTGGCATTCATAACCTGAGGTGTGAAACATTAAAAAAAAAAAAATTTAAATCACAGCGGTGAGGAGCTGGCATAATCGATAAATCCTAAATCGTAGCCAGTCAGTACCTGCAAACAAGTTCATACACAACCTACTCGGATGCAATATGCCCACCGCCGTGAGTAGCAACACACAAGGACAGGCGTATTGTGGTTCCAGTCTCCCCGACCTATCGCGATCCCTGTCCGAACTTTGCGCGCACCTGCGACTACAGCTGCGAATAGCCGCAGGTGGTTCCTCTCGCGCACCTGTTTATCGCAGCCGTCGAAACACCCAGCCGTGGACCAGGGGCCAAGCTCGGCCGCAGCTCGGCTGGGCTGATCTGCCAAAGGCCAAACAGGGAAAGGCTACAGCTGTGAATTGGCTGTTCCCGCTGACGTTCATCCAAGGGGAAGTGTGGATGTTCGCCACTGTAGTGTGTTTTTGGTTATGGTGCTGTGGATGCACGGTGAGTCAGGGGGTCCGGTTGGCTCGGCGCGGCGCCGGGGGCGGCCACGCGGGGGTGGCGTGATGGTGCGTCAAGACCACGCGGCGGGACACCGGAGCCGCCGGCTGACGAAGCTGCGTGACTCACCAGAGGCGAGGAGAGGGCCCCCGGCGCGGCCGGGGGACAGTCTGACTGGGGCACGAGCAGTGAATACACGTCCTGGCATGACCGGAATTGTCATTTGGTAACTACAAGCTATTTCGGCCTTTTTCGGTGTCCGTCATGCCAGGGACGGACGGTGAGCCGGTGTCAAGTGTTGCGCCGCCGATGGAGGTGCCAGCAGGCGTGCTGGTTGACGTCCGTGCGCGCTACTTTGATGCGCGGAATATCCCGGAATTCAGCGGCGCCGGCGACAACGTTGCAGAGTGGTTCGGGAGAGCGGAGCTGTTGTGTCGCCGGCGGGGCGTCAACTGCATGGACGTCATGCCTGAGCGGTTGACGGGTGCCGCGTACGCGGTCTGGGAGCAGCTGGCGGAGGAGGCTCAGGGGTCAACGGAGGCGGTACGGGCGGCGCTGTACGACGCGTTTGCCCCCAACCGATACGTCGCCTTCGACGCATTCCAGGCCCGGGTGCTGAAGGAGGGCGAGTCGCCGGATGCGTACCTGGCCGACCTGCGTCGCCTCATGGACCTGGTGTTGGGCGGCTCTGGTGACGTGATTCCCGAGACGATTCTCGCCACCAAGTTCGTGTCCGGGCTGCCGCTCCGCGTCCGGACGCAGCTCAAAGCGGGGACGCGGGCGCGGGCCCTCTGCCTGCCCGAGCTCGTTCGAGTCGCGAGGAAGTACTCAGCGATGAGCAGGGAGCGGCAGTAGCAACGGCGTCTCCTGTTGTGGCAGCGACGCGGCGAGACGACGCCCGGCCGCGGCCACGCCCACGTGTGCGCTGCTGGACGTGCGGCACCGTGGGTCATCTGGCGGCGGCGTGTCCTCGTCGCGTACCGGCTGCGCCAATGGCTGCGGGAAACGCAGCTGGGGGCGCGCTAGCGCGAGCGCCGTCTCCCGCGGCGTAAGCGCGCTCCCGGTGGTGCGGATGCGCGTGGACGGGACGTGGTGTCACGCGCTAGTGGACACGGGTTGTACGGATGTGCTGCTGTACCAGGGGTGCTGTGCTGACCGTTACGATGCGTCGCGCGCGGTGACGTTGCGCGCTGTGAACGGTAGTGCGCTGCAGTGTGTTGGTACTGTGTCGGTCATGGTTGAGTATCAGGGAAGAGGGTCACGCTCAACGCTCTGGTGGTGCCGCACAAACCGTTGGGAGTCGATATGGTCTGGGGGATGACGGGAGTGGTGGCTATGGGCGGTGTTGTGGTGCGGGCCGCAGACACAGTTACGCTGTGTGCGGCGGTGGCGGTGGATGACGGGTCTGCCAATGGGGGCGGTGGTGACCGGGCGGGTGCAGGGACGCGGGCGGATGGGCCTGCGGATGTAGGGACACGCGGATGGGCCGCGGCGTACGGCGGTGGATGACGGGTCTGCCAATGGGGGCGGTGGTGACCGGGCGGGTGCAGGGACGCGGGCGGATGGGCCTGCGGATGTAGGGACGCGGGCGGATGGGCCGCGGCGTACGGCGGTGGATGACGGGTCTGCCAATGGGGGCGGTGGTGACCGGGCGGGTGCAGGGACGCGGGCGGATGGGCCTGCGGATGTAGGGACGCGGGCGGATGGGCCGCGGCGTACGGGGCCTGCGGATGTGGGGACGCGGGCGGATGGGCCGCGGCGTACGGGGCCTGCGGATGTGGGGACGCGGGCGGATGGGCCGCGGTGCGCGGGGCCGGCAGACGACGGGTTTGCTGAGGGGAACGGTGGCGACCGGGCATGTACAGGGCCGCGGGACATTGAGGTGGACGCGGCTGATTTTTCCGTGCGGTTCGATGCACAATCACGGGAATGGACCATGGCCTGGAAGTGGGCGGACGGGGCGGGGCCGCCCCGGCTCAGGAACCAGACTGCGCAGTACGCCGTACCATCAGAGGCCAGAGCGGCGTACGAGGCGGAACTCGAGTTGTGGATCGCTGAGGGCTGGCTTCGTCCGTGGGACGAGGAGACGGATGGACCAGCCCGTGGCTTGATCCCGCTGATGGCGGTGCCACAGCCGCACCAGCACAAGGTACGCCCTGTGCTGGACTACCGGGAGTTGAACGCACACGTCGCGGCTCACACCGCAGATGCGGACGTGTGCTGCGACCAGCTGAGACGCTGGCGGCAGCACGGCGCCCGTATCGCGGTGGTGGACCTGCGTAAGGCGTATTTGCAGATCCGGGTGGTCCGGCGGCTGTGGCCGTATCAGACGGTGGAGTTCCGCGGGCGCCGGTATGGTCTGACACGGGTCGGGTTCGGATTGAATATCGCCCCAATGGTGATGAAGGCGGTAGTGCAGGCTGTATTGCGCCGCGACGCGGAGGTGGCGCGCGGGGTCCTGCCCTACGTCGACGACTTGCTCGTCAACGAAGCGGTGGTCAGCGCCGAGCGGGTTGTTGAGCACTTCACGCAGTACGGGTTGGTCTGCAAGCCACCCGTACGGGCGACGGAGGGCTCGTCTCCTCGGCCTGCGCGTGAGCATGGGGGATGCAGGTGAGGGCGACCTGCGATGGCAGCGAGACGGTACCCCTGCGGCGCCGCCAGTCGTGCTGACGCGTCGCGCCGTCTTCGCGTGGTGTGGCCAGTTGGTGTCGCACGTGCCGGTAGCGGGATGGCTACGGCCGGCGGCGGCCTGGCTCAAGCGTCGTGCTAACGCTGCCTCTGTGGGTTGGGACGACCCGATCACGGATGCGGCGTTGAGCGACCAGGTGAGCCAGGTAGCCGAGCGGCTGGGTGCAGCAGACCCGGCACGTGGCGCGTGGTGTGTCACTACGGGGGAGGCGATGATAGTGTGGACGGACGCGAGCGCGTTGGCCACGGGGGTGGTGCTGGCAGACGCCGTGACGGGTGCCGTCATTGAGGATGCGAGTTGGTTGCGCCCAGAGGCACAGGCAGCCACACACATCAACATGGCTGAGCTGGACGCGGCGCTCAGTGGCGTCAACCTGGCCCTTGCGTGGGGAGTGACGACGATCGATCTCCGCACTGACTCGGCCACAGTCCGGAAGTGGATTGACGACGCCCTGAGCGGCCGGTCCCGGCTGCGAACCAAGGCACACGGGGAGATGCTGATCCGCCGGCGTGTCGACGTGATCCGTCAGCTCGTGGAAGAGTTCCGTCTGACGATGAGCGTGCGACTGGTCCGTTCTGCGGACAACCCGGCGGATGAGCTCACCCGTGTGCCGCGTGAGTGGCTGCGTGTGGTCTCCCCCGGGTGATGAAGGAGGTGGGGAC
Source organism: Imbricaverruca yamaguchii (assembly GCA_034440575.1). Classification (NCBI taxonomy): domain Eukaryota; kingdom Metazoa; phylum Arthropoda; class Thecostraca; family Neoverrucidae; genus Imbricaverruca; species Imbricaverruca yamaguchii. The sequence continues at coordinate 401,756 of JAOTOL010001280.1, read as the reverse complement.
GCTGACGAGGGGCAGGGGGTGGCGGCGCCGGTGCGAGCGGTTGATGAGCGGGAGCTGGCTGACCCGGCTCAGATTCGCGCTGTCCACCACAATGTTGGCCATATGGGGGGTGCGGCGCACGCTGTGGCATGCGCGGCGTGCGTGTGACGGACGAGTGAATCGTGCTGCGGTTCGTGATGTTGTCTTGTCATGTGATGTATGTCAAGCCATCGACCCGGCGCCGGTGCGGTGGCGCCACGGCCAGTTGCATGTGCCGCGATGCTGGCAACGGCTCGCCATGGACGTGACGCACGTGCGTGGAGCTGCCTACCTCACCGTGATCGATTGTGGCCCGTCGCGTTTCGCTGTATGGCATCGGTTGCACGCTGAAACAGCGGACGAGATCGTCGATGTGCTCGAGACGCTGTTCCTTGGGCATGGCGCGCCGGAGGAAGTGTTGACGGACAACGCGACGGTGTTCCACGCGAGGCAGATGGTGACGTTCATGGCCCGATGGAACGTGACGCTGCGGTTCCGCGGTGCGTACGAAGCGGGCGGGAACGGTATCGTGGAAAGGCACCACAGAACAGTGAAAGTGATGGTGGCGCGACAGGGCTGTCCCGTGCTAGTGGCGGTGCACCGGTACAATACGACGCCCGTCGACACGGCCGTCGCGACGTCTGCACCGCTGGCGTGTTTGATGCGAGAACCGGGCCGTGACCTGCCCGTCGACGCCAGTTTCGTGCCGGACGGACCAGCAGCGGCGCCGCGACTGCGGACTGGGGCACTGCGCCAGGGTGAAACGGTGTGGCTCCGCCGCCGTGGGACCACAGCGTGTATGGACGAGTCGCGTCCTGGCGTGATTACGCGAGTGTTGGCGCCCCCAATGCTGGAGGTCAACGGCATCCCCTGGCATCGTCGAAACGTTCGCCGGCGCTTCCCTGCGCGCCAGACAGCGCCGGACGTGCGTGGTGTGCTGCTGGACGCGGCGGAGGACACGGAGGCGCTGCCAGCCGAGCCGGCAGGTGTGCCGCCGCCAACGCCCATGCCGCGCCGACTCGTGCCGAACGCGCCATGTGGGTCGACGGAGGTGGAAGTGGATCGGCCGTCGTCAGGCCCGTCGCCTGTTGCAACACACGATGCGACGGCCGTGACGTTGTCCGACTTAGACTGTACCGTGGAAGACTCAGCGGACTCTGATTACGAGCCTGATGAGCCTGTGGACGATGCGGAAGTGTGGCGTGTTGTGCCACGCCGAAGTGCGCGGCTAGCACCTGCGCCGGCCGACCCTTACGCGTGGGGTGGGACTGATAGCGACTGAGGTGTGTGTGTGTGTGTGATTTGTAAATCAGGGGTGGTGTAGTGTGTTTTTGGTTATGGTGCTGTGGATGCACGGTGAGTCAGGGGGTCCGGTTGGCTCGGCGCGGCGCCGGGGGCGGCCACGCGGGGGTGGCGTGATGGTGCGTCAAGACCACGCGGCGGGACACCGGAGCCGCCGGCTGACGAAGCTGCGTGACTCACCAGAGGCGAGGAGAGGGCCCCCGGCGCGGCCGGGGGACAGTCTGACTGGGGCACGAGCAGTGAATACACGTCCTGGCATGACCGGAATTGTCATTTGGTAACTACAGCCACCTACTAAGCCGGGATCGACTAGTCCAGGGTAAGGCGCCGGCCATTCGCCGTAATTGGTGAATGTGGTCAGATACGAGCAGTCAAGGGTAATGTGTGCCAAGCTGAGCGTTGTGGGTTTGGGTCTCACCTGTTACTACTCTTCGCCCGTCTCCCAACCCAGGTGTTGTGGGCTGGAGTCCCACCTGTTACTCGTCCGTCGCCCAACCCAAGTGCTGTGGGTTGGGTCCCACCCGCCCCAACTCTTCGCCCGTCTCCCAACCCAGGTGTTGTGGGCTGGAGTCCCACCTGTTACTCGTCCGTCGCCCAACCCAAGTGCTGTGGGTTGGGTCCCACCCGCCCCAACTCTTCGCCCGTCTCCCAACCCAAGTGCTTTGGGTTGGGTCCCACCCGCCCCTACTCTTCGCCCGTCTCCTAACCCGAGTGCTGTGGGTTGGAGTTCCACCTGTTACTGCCTGTCGCCAGCGATTAATCGGCATGACAGATTGGTGACGTCATATGATCCAACAGTCACGCGTCATGAAGCCAACAGCCACCAGCCACCAGCTAGCACCTGATACGCGTACACATTATTTGCAACTCATTCGGGGTCTATATGCGCAACATATTCCTCCACGTCCATCGATACCGAAGTGGTGATGAGCTTTTCACACCAACACCTGTGAAATACGCGTCATTGAAAAGATACAAAATATACTTCTGAAGTGTCATATGGCAAAAAGTTGAATACAAACCGAAGGAATGTTTCGTTTACCACACGTCATTCGCCAATACCTTTATGGAAGGACGTGCCCAATTGCTTCCCTCGTGTCGTTATTCAGCAATTGGCGACACCTGCTGCTTTCTGCTGCTCTTTTAACCAGAGCATTGTTCTCGAGTGACTTCAGTGCTCTCTTACGTTCAAAGTACGCCACAAATTAGGTCAGACTCAATGCCCCTCTCTGTTGTGTCCGAAGTAGGTCGGACTCAGTGCTGCCCCCTGTTGTGCTGAAAGTAGGTCAGACTCAGTGTCCGCAGTAGGTCGGACTCAGTGCCGCCCCCTGCTGCGTCCGCAGTAGGTCAAACTCAGTGCCGCCCCCTGTTGTGTCCGCAGTAGGTCAGACTCAGTGCCGCCCCCTGTTGTGTCCGCAGTAGGTCAGACTCAGTGCCGCCCCCTGTTGTGTCCGCAGTAGGTCGGACTCAGTGTCGCCCCCCTTTTGTGTCCGCAGTAGGTCAGACTCAGTGTCGCCCCCCCTTTTGTGTCCGCAGTAGGTCAGACTCAGTGCCGCCCCCTGCTGCGTCCGCAGTAGGTCAGACTCAGTGCCGCCCCCTGTTGTGTCCGCAGTAGGTCAGACTCAGTGCCGCCCCTGTTGTGTCCGCAGTAGGTCAGACTCAGTGCCGCCCCCTGCTACGTCCGCAGTAGGTCAGACTCAGTGCCGCCCCCTGTTGTGTCCGCAGTAGGTCAGACTCAGTGCCGCCCCCTGTTGCGTCCGCAGTAGGTCAGACTCAGTGTCGCCCCCCCGTTGCGTCCGCAGTAGGTCGGACTCAGTGTCGCCCCCTGTTGTGTCCGCAGTAGGTCAGACTCAGTGCCGCCCCCTGCTACGTCCGCAGTAGGTCAGACTCAGTGCCGCCCCCTGTTGTGTCCGCAGTAGGTCAGACTCAGTGCCGCCCCCTGCTGCGTCCGCAGTAGGTCAGACTCAGTGTCGCCCCCTGTTGTGTCCGCAGTAGGTCAGACTCAGTGTCGCCCCCCGTTGTGTCCGCAGTAGGTCAGACTCAGTGCCGCCCCTGTTGTGTCCGCAGTAGGTCAGACTCAGTGCCGCCCCTTGCTGCGTCCGCAGTAGGTCAGATTCAGTGTCGCCCCCTGCTGCGTCCGCAGTAGGTCAGATTCAGTGCCGCCCCATGTCGCGTGCGCCGATCGCGTCGTGCCGCCATTCGTCGCTTGCCATTTTAATTGGCACGCCCACCCCGAAATGGGGCTGCCCGGCGTAGTTGCATTGTTGTCAGCGCGAGATACGTCGCTCAATGGGTCTCACCTCGGTAGCTTGATCTGATCTGCTGTTGATAGCTTCATCTGGTGATTTGACCCGGGGTCAGCAACTTCACATCTTGATGGACCCTGACCTTATGAAACAGTGACACCCTGATCTGATGTCAGTAGTTTGGTAGGATCTTATGTCGGTGGCATGACCTAGTGTCATACAAGGTGGAAGGATCTTATTCGTACGGTAGAGCATCAATGGGATTTAATCAGGATTCGAATCCTTATGCATAACAGAATGTGCACTTGTGTGAGAACGATATTCCTCAATATTTGCGTATTGGTGTTCTTGTTCCATGACGTGACTATTTCACGCAAAGAGATACCGAAGCTATTGCTATCAGATATCGACAAGGCCACCCGCTCTTTACTTAACCCGCACCGTCTCTCCGATCAGATCCTCGCACGCCGTTTCGGGAGGGGGGCTGTTAGGACCCCCTCTGAAATCCAAACTGAGTGTTGCACGAAAACGAAAGGGATGTCATCGGAAAGTGCTCGACGAGTAGGGCCCGACACCACCCCCAAAAAAATGTTCCCAAAAGAGACGTCACTAGGGGGCCTAGATTTTTACGACTTACATTATGTTTTTGGCTCTGGGAGTTCATTTTAGGGGATATTTGAATAAAAAATTATTTAAAATCAAAAATATTATTTAAAATAAAAAAGGACAACGAACTCGACCATGAGCATACAATTTTTTTGCCACCCAATTTTTTGTTGAAATTTATAAATTTTGAGTTTTCAAGCTTTCTTTAATTTTCCTTTTTATGGTATGGCTGAGACGAAAAACGTTGTTCGAAGTCAACTTGCACGGATAAAAATGCTTACTTTAACCAGAATCTTCGATTTGACCTCTAATGGGTAAACATGCAAAAATAATGAGTGGTCAAAAACGAAAAAAATGTTCTCGTACGCTTTGTTGCATCCCTAAAGACAAGCAAACGCTGAAAGTTTCATTATATCTGTATCCGTTAAAGCGTGACTACTGGTTCAACTTTATTGGAGTTGACCTCACTTGACCTAGCTCGTTGACCATGGATAACCTGACTTCAAAAGTTTGACACAACATGCCAAATTGATGTGGGAGAGGGTATGCCAAATCCTGGGAAAACTGGACGGGGGCGGTTGAAGACCCCCTCCCCCCCCCGAGACGGCGCGTGTTAAAACGTTGTCTTCATTTGGTTAACACTTTGAAGGGTCACTGTTTGTAGCACACAGTGCAGGTTGCCGGAGTTGGCTGCCGGGGAGGTCTGTTGTGGTGAGGGAGGAGAGACGGAAGGCCTGCTGCAGTGCTGAGAGGTGGCCCTGCATCGTAATGAACCATATAATGGGACTACGAAGTAGAATGCAACATGCATCTCATTTTACGAGTTAAACGGCTAAAAGAGTCAGAACGAATGATATGTGGCAAGCATTAAGTATAGATTATTTTCCCAAAAACATTTATCATGTTTTCCCACATATACCTAAAGCCACTGTGAAGTCATTGAATGACTACTATTGCTACTACGACTATTAATGCTACTACGTCTGGCTGAAAACACAAGCGAGTGTTCCAATACCTGGATACCCAGCAGTGAGGATACTGTGAGGCACCCATCGAACTGACATGGAGACATTGTGAAGAACACTCCAGTCAATGAAATCATGTGCCCATGGGCAAGGACGGTGGCAGTATTGAAATGCTCCAGTTGTTCAATTACGGAGTGAAATACATGTGCGTTATATGAATTAGTGAATGCTAGTTCAATTACTGGTGAAGTGTCCGATTCCTCCAACCATGCAACCGTGACGCCCATCCCCAAACTAGGTTGTGATCCATCTAAACATGAATTCACCAGACCAATCTCAATATCATCCAACATAAAAGTCATTGAACATGTAATGAGAGAGAGAGTTTATGTCTCATGTAGCTGATAATCACATCATCAGCAGCATGCGTCACCACCACATCCGATATCGTCCTGGTGAAACATGTCGTCACTGACACCGTACTGCACGCCACGGACAGAGGAGAATGTGACGCTGTGCGGCGACGTTACATGTCGTCACTGACACCGTACTGCACGCCACGGACAGAGGAGAATGTGACGCTGTGCGGCGACGTTACATGTCGTCACTGACACCGTACTGCACGCCACGGACAGAGGAGAATGTGACGCTGTGCGGCGACGTTACATGTCGTCACTGACACCGTACTGCACGCCACGGACAGAGGAGAATGTGACGCTGTGCGGCGACGTTACATGTCGTCACTGACACCGTACTGCACGCCACGGACAGAGGAGAATGTGACGCTGTGCGGCGACGTTACATGTCGTCACTGACACCGTACTGCACGCCACGGACAGAGGAGAATGTGACGCTGTGCGGCGACGTTACATGTCGTCACTGACACCGTACTGCACGCCACGGACAGAGGAGAATGTGACGCTGTGCGGCGACGTTACATGTCGTCACTGACACCGTACTGCACGCCACGGACAGAGGAGAATGTGACGCTGTGCGGCGACGTTACATGTCGTCACTGACACCGTACTGCACGCCACGGACAGAGGAGAATGTGTCGCTGTGCGGCGACGTTACATGTCGTCACTGACACCGTACTGCACGCCACGGACAGAGGAGAATGTGTCGCTGTGCGGCGACGTTACATGTCGTCACTGACACCGTACTGCACGCCACGGACAGAGGAGAATGTGTCGCTGTGCGGCGACGTTACATGTCGTCACTGACACCGTACTGCACGCCACGGACAGAGGAGAATGTGTCGCTGTGCGGCGACGTTACATGTCGTCACTGACACCGTACTGCACGCCACGGACAGAGGAGAATGTGACGCTGTGCGGCGACGTTACATGTCGTCACTGACACCGTACTGCACGCCACGGACAGAGGAGAATGTGACGCTGTGCGGCGACGTTACATGTCGTCACTGACACCGTACTGCACGCCACGGACAGAGGAGAATGTGACGCTGTGCGGCGACGTTACATGTCGTCACTGACACCGTACTGCACGCCACGGACAGAGGAGAATGTGACGCTGTGCGGCGACGTTACATGTCGTACTGACACCGTACTGCACGCCACGGACAGAGGAGAATGTGTCGCTATGCGGCGACGTTACATGTCACTGACATCGTACTGCACGCCACGGACAGAGGAGAATGTGTCACTGTGCGGCGACGTTACATGTCGTCACTGACACCGTACTGCACGCCACGGACAGAGGAGAATGTGTCACTGTGCGGCGACGTTACATGTCGTCACTGACACCGTACTGCACGCCACGGACAGAGGAGAATGTGTCACTGTGCGGCGACGTTACATGTCGTCACTGACACCGTACTGCACGCCACGGACAGAGGGAATATGACGCTGTGCGGCGACGTTACATGTCACTGACACCGTACTGCACGCCACGGACAGAGGAGAATGTGTCACTGTGCGGCGACGTTACATGTCGTCACTGACACCGTACTGCACGCCACGGACAGAGGAGAATGTGTCACTGTGCGGCGACGTTACATGTCGTCACTGACATCGTACTGCACGCCACGGACAGAGGAGAATGTGTCACTGTGCGGCGACGTTACATGTCGTCACTGACACCGTACTGCACGCCACGGACAGAGGAGAATGTGACGCTGTGCGGCGACGTTACATGTCGTCACTGACACCGTACTGCACGCCACGGACAGAGGGAATGTGACGCTGTGCGGCGACGTTACATGTCGTCACTGACACCGTACTGCACGCCACGGACAGAGGAGAATGTGACGCTGTGCGGCGACGTTACATGTCGTCACTGACACCGTACTGCACGCCACGGACAGAGGAGAATGTGTCACTGTGCGGCGACGTTACATGTCACTGACACCGTACTGCACGCCACGGACAGAGGGGAATATGACGCTGTGCGGCGACGTTACATGTCACTGACACCGTACTGCACGCCACGGACAGAGGAGAATGTGTCACTGTGCGGCGACGTTACATGTCGTCACTGACACCGTACTGCACGCCACGGACAGAGGAGAATGTGACGCTGTGCGGCGACGTTACATGTCACTGACACCGTACTGCACGCCACGGACAGAGGAGAATGTGACGCTGTGCGGCGACGTTACATGTCGTCACTGACACCGTACTGCACGCCACGGACAGAGGGAATATGACGCTGTGCGGCGACGTTACATGTTACTGACACCGTACTGCACGCCACGGACAGAGGAGAATGTGTCACTGTGCGGCGACGTTACATGTCGTCACTGACACCGTACTGCACGCCACGGACAGAGGGGAATATGACGCTGTGCGGCGACGTTACATGTCACTGACACCGTACTGCACGCCACGGACAGAGGAGAATGTGTCACTGTGCGGCGACGTTACATGTCGTCACTGACACCGTACTGCACGCCACGGACAGAGGAGAATGTGCGCTGTGCGGCGACGTTACATGTCACTGACATCGTACTGCACGCCACGGACAGAGGGAATATGACGCTGTGCGGCGACGTTACATGTCGTCACTGACACCGTACTGCACGCCACGGACAGAGGGAATATGACGCTGTGCGGCGGCTTTCCATGTGCTGAGCGCAGCTGAGCCGCCTAACACTGCGTCTCGGTGGAGGGGCGGACACATACTGTCTTGCTTTACATGTCGAATGGGGTCGCGCAGCGAGGAGACGACGGCGACCCACCGACTCGCGCTCGACCCGACGCTCGCTGCCACAGCCGCCCTCCAGCCACTCGCCGAGTCGGTCAGTACCCGCCTCAGGGCGGCACACTTGACCTCTGACCTCGAGGTCACGCGGCACTCAATGCATTCACAAATGGTGATCAGATAGCTGCGCGCCAGTCGTCAGCTGGCAGCCGAAGATGGCACCACTAAGGCGGATGATGGGCTCACAGTATAGCAGCTGAGGACGGAAACAGTCAGGTGGAGGATGGCCCGCAGTATGGCAGTTGAAAGCGGAACCAGTCAGGCGGAGAATGGCCGCAGTATGGCAGCTGAGGACGGAACCACTCAGGCGGAGGATGGGCTCGCAGTATGGCAGCTGAGGACGGAACCACTCAGGCGGAGGATGGGCTCGCAGTATGGCAGCTGAGGACGGCACCAGTCAGTCAGAGGATGGGCCCGCAGTATGGCAGCTGAGGACGGCACCAGTCAGTCAGAGGATGGGCTCGCAGTATGGCAGCTGAGGACGGCACCAGTCAGTCAGAGGATGGGCTCGCAGTATGGCAGCTGAGGACGGCAGCAGTCAGTCAGAGGATGGGCTCGCAGTATGGCAGCTGAGGACGGCACCAGTCAGTCAGAGGATGGGCTCGCAGCATGGCAGCATGTGCGACCTCTTTATGATGGTGAAAGCTCCGGCGTCCTAAGCGACGTCCACCACAGAACTTTGAAAGACGGAGTTGGAGCCAAGGATTCGGACGGGCGGAGATACAGGTGTAGGAACAGGGACTAGGACAGCAACAACAGGGACAGGTAGAGGACAGAAACATAGCAAAGGACAGTGATGAAGACAAACAGTGACAGACACGGCATGTCAGCAAAGGCCGGGGCAGGTAAGGCGAGAGACGGAGGTAGGGACAGTGATGGAGACAAGCGGTGCGACTAGGCCAGCAAGGGCAGGGGCAGGTATGGGGACAGACATACATAGGGACAGGGATGGAAACAGTCAGAGACAAGTATCACACAAGCTGCCCACTTGCCCCCGCACGTGAGTATTCACATATGCCCCAATAAATGTTACCTTGTGGGGGAAACTTAGTAGCTGGGATACATTTTTTTATCTTTAAAATGTGATTTTGATATCACAACTGCAAAAAAAAACCTTGACAGACATACATGATGTTGATGCAGTGGCACAAAGTCTCAATATGTCTCTCTTTTTGCTTTGGGAGGTAGCTTCCTGTAAATTTCTTACCCGTACCTACTCCTAATGTGCGCCTAACAATCTGGAACAATGCAGCAGATAATAGCTAACCGCATATTTTCTTTTTCGCACAATTACGTTCCGCGGAATGTGGGCCTCGAAAGTGGTGTTCCGTGGCAGCAGACGAGTGTCAGAAGTGGTGTTCCGTGGCAGCAGACGAGTGTCAGAAGTGGTGTTCCGTGGCAGCAGACGAGTGTCAGAAGTGGTGTTCCGTGGCAGCAGACGAGTGTCAGAAGTGGTGTTCCGTGGCAGCAGACGAGTGTCAGATGTGGTGTTCCGTGGCAGCAGACGAGTGTCAGAAGTGGTGTTCCGTGGCAGCAGACGAGTGTCAGAAGTGGTGTTCCGTGGCAGCAGACGAGTGTCAGAAGTGGTGTTCCGTGGCAGCAGACGAGTGTCAGATGTGGTGTTCCGTGGCAGCAGACGAGTGTCAGAAGTGGCGTTCCGTGGCAGCAGACGAGTGTCAGAAGTGGTGTTCCGTGGCAGCAGACGAGTGTCAGAAGTGGTGTTCCGTAGCAGCAGGTAATTGTCAGAAGTGGTGTTCCGTGGCAGCAGACGAGTGTCAGAAGTGGTGTTCCGTAGCAGCAGGTAATTGTCAGATGAGGTTTTCCGTGGCAGCAGACGAGTGTCAGAAGTGGTGTTCCGTGGCAGCAGACGAGTGTCAGAAGTGGTGTTCCGTGGCAGCAGACGAGTGTCAGAAGTGGTGTTCCGTGGCAGCAGACGAGTGTCAGATGTGGTGTTCCGTGGCAGCAGACGAGTGTCAGAAGTGGCGTTCCGTGGCAGCAGACGAGTGTCAGAAGTGGTGTTCCGTGGCAGCAGACGAGTGTCAGAAGTGGTGTTCCGTGGCAGCAGACGAGTGTCAGATGTGGTGTTCCGTGGCAGCAGACGAGTGTCAGAAGTGGCGTTCCGTGGCAGCAGACGAGTGTCAGAAGTGGTGTTCCGTGGCAGCAGACGAGTGTCAGAAGTGGTGTTCCGTAGCAGCAGGTAATTGTCAGAAGTGGTGTTCCGTGGCAGCAGACGAGTGTCAGAAGTGGTGTTCCGTAGCAGCAGGTAATTGTCAGATGAGGTTTTCCGTGGCAGCAGACGAGTGTCAGAAGTGGTGTTCCGTGGCAGCAGACGAGTGTCAGAAGTGGTGTCCCGTGGCAGCAGGTAAGTGTCAGAAGTGATGCTTCATGGCAACAGATGAGTGCCAGATGTGGTGCGCCGTGGCGGCAGCAGGTGAGTGTCGGAAGAGTGGTCCGTGTGAGCAGGTGAGTGTCGGATGTGGTATTATGTGGCGGCAGGTGAGTGTCAGAAGTGGTGCTCCATAGTAGTAGGTGAGTGTCGGAAGGTGTTGTAGTTGCCGATTAGAAAGTAAGTGCCGAGCACGGGGAAGGACGTGTATTGGCAGTGTCCGGCGACCCAGCCACGAGCACCGGCCACGCGTCCCCTCGACGAACTGCGAGCAGTCACCCCCGCGCGCCGCCGACCTAGCCGCCCCAACCACAGACCGCGCTGCAGAAACCGCTGACGGCGCCGAGTGCAACGTGACACCGGCGCCACCGGCGCCGGCGGCCCTGCACCAGCATGGCCGGCCAGCTCCAGCACCAGCTCACTACACCTCCACCTGATTATCAATAATCATCATCGTCGTCCGGTATACACGATTCACTTGGTACACCGCAGCCATACAATTCGACTGGCGCCCGCCTCACACGCATACTTCGCCGGGGCGCGGCTCGCCCATCCCGCGCGTCCTCAGTGACCACACATTCAGCGCTCGGGTGGTCATACACCGCATCGTCCTCAAAATCCTCCGCCCTGCCCGCGCCGTCTGCGAGGTCTGCACTCACTTCTGCCGCCGCCCACGCATCCGGCGGTGCCGGTGGCGGCCGCTCCGCCTCCGGTTCTACCGCCCCACCCGCACTGGGCGACACCTTACGCGGCTGCTCCATCACCCCCTCCGGTGGGTCAAAGTCCCCAGACTCGCTCGCGCTCCCGTCTGGTCCGGCGTCCTCACTCCCGAATCGCCGCCGGACACACCGCACGTGCCACGGGGTACCGTCGACCTCCACCAGCGGTGTCGGGAGCAGCCGCGTCACCACACCTCGCCGCGACACATCCGTGCACCGCGTCGGCTGACCTCGGCGTCGTATCCACACGGTGTCACCGACTTGGAACATCGCGCGCGCACGCTCAGAGCCGTCGTGCGCCACGGGCATCGTCCGGCTGGGCCCCTGCACTTCGGCGGCCACCGGCAAGTCCCGGCCAGCGCGCTTGAAGAGCCCGGCCGCCGGAGCGCTGGAGGGTCGTACACCGTCGCGAGGCGTAGCATTGTAACGGTGTACCGCTTCACCGATGGTGCAGTCCTGGCGGGCCGCCATCACCTTAATTGTCCGATGATGGCGCTCGACAATGCCGTTACCTCCTGCCTCGTGCACGGCCCGAAAGCGCAGCCGGACCCCCCATCGCGCCGCGAACGCAGCCATCCGACGACCCCGGAATTCTGTCGCGTTGTCCAACAGCAACTCAGCCGGCGCGCCCCGTTCCAGGAAAATGGTTTCCAGCTGGCCCGTGACCTCGGCTGCGTCGGAACGGTGCAGCAGCCGCCACATCCCGTACCGGGAAGGCCCACAGTCGATCACCGTCAGGTACGACCGGCCCCGGTAGTGGGTAACGTCGATGGCTAGGCGTTCCCACGTCAGCGGCACGCTCAGTGACCCGCGCTGCCAGCGCGCAGGTGCCGGGTCGATGGACTGGCACACATCACACTGCTGGATCACCGCTCGCACCGCTGACCGGGTGGCACGCGCGTCCTCGCTCCGACGCACATACCAGAGCGTCCGGCGGACCCCCTGGTGCCCGGTGTTCTCGTGCACCTCACGTATCCGGGCGGGGTCGGCGTCTGGTCGCGGGGCCACGGCTGCCGCGACGGCGCCTGGTGGCGCGTCAGTTGATGAGTCCGGCAGTCGAAGCCACTCGTTTGGCACACGGGTGAGTGCGTCCGCCGGGTTGTCCGCGGATTTTACCAGGCGGACCGTCATCTTCAGGCGAAACTCCTCCACCAGCTGTCGAATGACGTCGATCCTCCGGCGGATAAGCATCTCCCCGTGCGCCTTAGTCCGCAGGCGAGAGCGGCCGCTCAGGGCGTCATCGATCCACTTGTGAACCGTGGCCGAGTCGGTACGAAGGTCGATGGTGGTAATCCCCCACGCAACCGCCATGTTGACACCGCTGAGCGCCGCGTCCAGCTCGGCCATGTTGATGTGCATGGCCGCCTTCGACTCCGGCCGTAGCCAGCTCGCGTCCTCCACGGCGCCACTGACCGGATCCTCCAGGATGACCCCGGCAGCAAGGGAACTGGCGTCCGTCCACACCACCAACTTGTCCCCCTTCAGCTGCCAGGGGCCTCGTGCCGGGTCGGCCCCCCCTTACCCGCACCGCGACACAGTCGACCTGCTCGCGCAGCCCGGCGTCCATTGTCGGGTCGTCCCAGCCTGTCGTCAGGGCGTTGACGCGCCGCTTTAACCACGTGGCCGCCGGACGCAGCCACCCCACCACCGGCAGGTGGGACACCAGGTGGCCGCACCACGCGAACAACGCTCGACGTGTCAGCACCTCCGGGGGCGCGGCCACCGGATTGTCGCGGCGCCAGTACAGTTCTCCGTCGTCCGCGCGCACCCGCAGCCCGAGCAGTCGCGCTCCCTCGGCCGCCCGCTCCGGCGGCTTACAGACCAGACCGTACCGGGCGAAGTGCTCCACGACGTGGTCTGCGCTGACGATGTCCTCGTCTACCAGTAGATCGTCCACGTAGGGCAGCACCCCCCGGTTCACCGCGGCATCCTGGAGCAGGACAGCCCGCACCACGGCCTTCATGACGAGCGGCGCGACGTTCAGCCCAAAGCGGACGCGAGTCAGGCAATACCTCTGGCCTCGCACCTCCACCGTCTGATACGGCCACAGCCGCCGGTCCAACCGGAGCTGAAGGTATGCCTTCCGCAGGTCCACCACCGCGACGCGAGCGCCGTGCCGTCGCCAGCGGCGAAGCTGGGCAGCACAAACGTCCGCGTCCGCGGTGTGTGCGGTAATGTGGCCATTCAACTCACGGTAGTCCAAGACAGGGCGCACCCTGTCCCGATTCGGCTGCCGGACCGCCATCAGAGGGATCAGGCCACGGGCCGGGCCATCCACCCGCTCGTCATACGGCTGCAGCCACCCCTCCCGGATCCACAGCTCCAATTCAGCGTCGTACGCCGGCCGAACCGCCGGCGGTACCGCATACTCCGCGACTCGGTTCCGCAGGCTCTCGGGACCGTTCCCGTCTGCCCACACCCATGCCACGGTCCATTCGCCCGTCCGCGCGGCGAATCGCGCCGTGAAGTCCGCTGCATCCACGGCCAAGTCCCGACGGTCGACCTCAACTGCCGCCGCACAGACCCGCACGTCTGTCGGTGTCCGCAGGCTGATGCCACCCAGGGCCGTGATGCCCGACATCCCCAGAACCACGTCCACACCCAGCGGGCGGTCTGGCACAACCAGCGCCGCGAGCATCACTCGCCTCCCCTGGTATTCCACCTTGACCGTGACCGACCCACTGCACCGTAACGTTCCCCCGTTCACGGTTCGCATTTCCACCGTCCGCGGCGTCCACCGCCGACAGCAACCTCGGTACACGAGCGTGTCAGTGCATCCGGAGTCCACCAACACGCGTCGCTCGCTGCCGTCCACTTGCATCCGGGCGACCGGAAGGGCGCGATCCGGAGACGGCGTTCTCGCTGACGCGTCCCCCGATGCGTTTGGGCAGGCCGCGGCGAGATGACCCTCCCTCCCGCATGTCCAGCAGCGTCGCGGTAGTCGTGGCCGCCGCGCTTCCTGACGAGACGGCGGGGGCGCGGGCCGCGACGCTGCTGCCGCAGCCAGCACCTCGTGATGGTCATCGCTCAGGATGTCCCGGGCCAAGCGGACGAGACTCGGCAGCGCCATCCGCTGTGCTCGCTTACCTGCCTTTAGCTGGCTCCGTACCGGTGCTGGCAGCCCCGATATGAATTTGGCGTCCAGGATGGACTCGGGGAGCTTCTCGTCCGAGACCAGCGCTATGAGGCGGCGCAGGTCCGCCAAGTAGGCGTCCACGGACTCCCCTGGTCGCAGTTCTCGGTCCTGGAAGGCGGCGTACGCGGCGTGCCGGTTTAACGCGAACGCGTCGTATAACGCGTCGCGGACAGCCGCCATGGAGTCCTGCGCCTTGTCGGGTAGCTGCTCCCAGACGGCGAAGGCTGCCCCAGTCAGCCGTTCCGGGATGACGTCCACGAAGTTGACGCCGCGTCGTCGGCACAGTTTCTCGGCCCGCGTAAACCACTCAGCCACATTCACTGTCCCGCTGAACTCGGGTATGTGGCGCGTGTCGAAATTACGCGGGCCTGCCACACCCAGGGTCCCCGACACCTCCGCGAAGTTCACCGATCCACTCGCGCCCGACGTCGCCTCCCGCGGCTCTCCCTCTTCATCCCCGTGCCCCGGCATAGTATTCGCAATGTATGGCCGAAATAGCTTGTAGTTGCCGATTAGAAAGTAAGTGCCGAGCACGGGGAAGGACGTGTATTGGCAGTGTCCGGCGACCCAGCCACGAGCACCGGCCACGCGTCCCCTCGACGAACTGCGAGCAGTCACCCCCGCGCGCCGCCGACCTAGCCGCCCCAACCACAGACCGCACTGCAGAAACCGCTGACGGCGCCGAGTGCAACGTGACACCGGCGCCACCGGCGCCGGCGGCCCTGCACCAGCATGGCCGGCCAGCTCCAGCACCAGCTCACTACAGGTGTTCCCAGAGTAACTGGACTATTTCAGTGTAGGTGTTAGGAGCTACATGTAAAAGCAGGCGGGTCGCACGATTTGGAGCATGAAGATCACGCAGGAAGATAATCGGGTTGTTTTAGGAGGTGCCTGGTGACCTCTGGTATGTTGCAAAGCATCTCTAAATTCAACCTGGAAGTGTACGAGAGAGGATACGAAATGATTATTCATTAAAAGCGTCCACAACAATCATATGCAAAGGTACTCCCAAACAGATATGTGACATTCCGCGCCAGTAGTAATACCGGGGAAGCGACAAGAAGTGTAGTTGCTCTTCAGTGTACCTATTCAGGGGTGCTAAAGGGCAAGACACATCGATGGATTAAAGAAGCATATCGAAAGCGAACAGCCTCGACGCCAAGGACCACACCACAGCTGCAGCTTGCTGTAACGCCGTCACCGGTGCCGTCACCACGGCAGCCAATGCTTAACCTGTTGCTGCCCACTAGGATGCCAACAGCGCATCGTGGGCTAGTGGTCAGATATCGGGTTAGCTCGGAAAGTGTGGCCCGTTTGTAATGAAACGACCCAGAAGGGGGATGGGGGAATGGGCTCACCGCACGCTGCACCGCACCTCACGCCCGGCTGAGTAACCAACGGTGCTAAAGTAAACATACACCCGTCACTCAGACAGCCGTTACTCATGCTCAAATATTCCAGTACCAGCAGCGAATCATGTGAGCAAGCCCGCAAAGCTCGTTCCAAAGTTAGGAGGCAGGCCAAGAGCCATCTTGAAATCGATTATTTATATGGAAGGCCCATAGGTCAATGTTAAACTCGCCGAAATTTGGGAGGGGTACGCTGACCCCTCTGCTTCCTTCTTCCGGTTCACATGCCCATACAACCCAAGGACCAATGGGCAGTTGCTTAATCACCACAACAATAAAAAATGCATACCCCATTGTAGAGCTCACGAACACTAGAGAGGTTGCTGACCATAAATTCACACGGATTGCTAAACACAGCATGAATCAAACCAATCCACCGTACCACGATTTTATCACCCTGCAAAGCCGTCAATGACTTGAAACGCACTTCAATCGGAGCAATCTGCTCTGAATCAGTCAAGCGGGTAAAAAAACGCCATCGAGCTTACATCGATAATCAGTCGAGCGGGTAAAAAACGCCATCGAGCTTACATCGATGCGTCACAACCGTTATCTGTAAGGAAATCGTCCCATTTCAGCTGAACGCCACACTGCACAGTGCCAAAACACACATTCCATTCGACAGGCCGGGACGTGTTTCCATTGTCATGAGTGCCCGGATAGACAGCGGCGTGCTATTCGGCCCGAACTCTCGGTCTGAGCGGACGCATTCCGGCGGACGCTTCAGTTGTCAGGACCCCCTCGGTCGTTCTGCCCCTCGGACGCTTCGGTTGTCAGGACCCCCTCGGTCGTTCTGCCCCTCGGACGTCCGACCACTGGCGGTCCGCCACTGCTGATTCATGCCAAATGGGGCGAGATATTCAGGGGTGTGGGCTGGTAGTCCCACTCCCCGAAGTAGCTCATCCCGTGCTATATATTCAGGGATGTGGATCGGTAGTCCTGCTGTTGAACCGAAGCACCTCGCCCCATCCTACATATTCAGGGACATGGGTCAGTAGTTCTAATGCATAACCAAAGCATCTCACTACGTGCTATATATTCGGGGATGTGGACAAGTAGTCCTACTGCATGACCGAAGCATCTCACCCCATGCTAAATATTCAGTATGATTTACACCGCCTCGCCAGGGAAACTCACCCCAGACCACTACATCGCCGTAGCTCATCACGGACTAGCTTCCAGGCACTGCGACTAATATCCGTGTCCCAAAGCCTAACGCCGGCCGTCGTCGACTAGTATGACGGGAGCAGAGCACAAGACTCAGAGATCCACCGCCCCGCCGCAATGCCCTGCCTGCATCATGACGTACCACCAGCCCAGAAGCTACCCGATTGGCACAACGAGGAGACTGACCGCCCGGTCACCATGTCTTGCACCATGAAGTACCTCCAGCGTAGAGGTCAGTGTGCACGACCTCCCAGAGAGCATGTGTGATCTCTGGTTGACTACGGCGCTCTGCTGACTAGCGTCTAACGTTCTCACCACCCTCTCGACTGTACACAAGTGCGACTGGGTTGTGCAACTGATACCTCCCGGCACGAGGGAGGTAGGTGAAACAGCTTTCAAGCTTCATTCACGAATAAGACTCACATTATATGCCTATGCGACATTCTTTTCGTCTCTCCCATCCACCTCTTTTCCATCCATTAATAGCCCTCCATACGTCCCGTTTTCCTTGCAGCCCTTGATGCCCCACTGTTCTAAACCTGTCCCTTCCTGTTAGGCAGTTCATTCGTCATTACAACACTTTAGCTGCCATGGCCGCACGGAAGACAGATGTTCCTGACACCAAGTTCGATAGCCTCCTGACATGCTAGTCCCTAACTCGATACGCATGCTCAACTACGTCATCTTATTCGGCCTCCAAGCCAATCGGAGATAGCTGGAAATTTGCCCAGTCCGAATAATTGGATACTAAATCCCAACTACTGACAACACCACTAGCGAGAAGCGCGCTCAACTGCATCGATCTGTCCCGCCCACGCACACCACATCCCACTCACGCGCCGTCCTCGCCATACCGCAGCAGCGTCCATGCTCCTCGGTCTGCTCGTGCCCACACAGAGGTGCTGTGTACGCGCCATTGCCGACGCGCCGAGGTCGGGTGGTGTTTGGCCTAACCCATCGCTGGCGGCGGCGCGGCAGAACATAAGCACAAACATGTCGGCCAGCGCAGCTGCGGACCGACACCGCCGGCTCCAGCTCAACACATATCCGCCGACAAAAAACCGGCTCGCCAGCCGAAGGATCGTGGCCGAACCTTTTCCGTCCCAATCAGCGAAGTCGACGCGGTACCGTGGAATGATGTCCCTCGCCTGGGTTTGGCCGCAGTTACGTCCAGCGCACGCTCAGCGCACCCATCTGACGTCATTGACACCAGACACACTGTCGTCTTCCCTAGGACTGCGCACCCATCTGACACCAGACAAACTGTCGTCTTCCCTAGGACTGCGCACCCATCTGACACCATACAAACTGTCCTCTTCCCTAGGACTGCGCACCCATCTGACACCAGACAAACTGTCGTCTTCCCTAGGACTGCCTACTCCTCTGACACCAGACAAACTGTCGTCTGTCACAGGACTGCGCACCCATCTGGCGCATGAGGGCAATTCAGTTTCCATATCGATAGCGAGACGACTGCAACATTAAGACATAATTATCTGAATGTAGAAATTCCTCTGCACTGGCCTTCTCACTATCGTCAGTGGCTCAGTCAAAGCTCCTGAGCCAGTTGGTCGCGTGGTACCACCTGAGCTCGTCACATATGGAGCCAGCTGGTGGTGTGGTACCACCTGAGCTCGTCACATATGGAGCCGATGGCCGTGTGATACCACCTAAGCTCCTCACATATGGGGCCAGCTGGTCGTGTGGTACCACCTGAGCTCGTCACATATGGGGCCAGCTAGTCGTGTGGTACCACCTGAGGCTCGTCACATATGGAGCCAGCTGGTCGTGTGGTACCACCTGAGGCTCGTCACATATGGGGCCAGCTGGTCGTGTGGTACCACCTGAGGCTCGTCACATATGGGGCCAGCTGGTCGTGTGGTACCACCTGAGCTCGTCACATATGGGGCCAGCTAGTCGTGTGGTACCACCTGAGGCTCGTCACATATGGAGCCGATGGCCGTGTGATACCACCTAAGCTCCTCACATATGGAGCCAGCTGGTCGTGTGGTACCACCTGAGCTCGTCACATATGGGGCCAGCTGGTCGTGTGGTACCACCTGAGGCTCGTCACATATGGAGCCAGCTGGTCGTGTGGTACCACCTGAGGCTCGTCACATATGGAGCCAGCTGGTCGTGTGGTACCACCTGAGGCTCGTCACATATGGAGTCAGCTGGTCGTGTGGTACCACCTGAGCTCGTCACATATGGAGCCAGTTGGTCGCGTAGTACCACCTGAGCTCGTCACATATGGGGCCAGCTGGTCGTGTGGTACCAACTGAGCTCGTCACATATTGGGCCAGCTGGTCGTGTGGTACCACCTGAGGCTCGTCACATATGGAGCCAGCTGGTCGTGTGGTACCAACTGAGCTCGTCACATATGGAGCCGATGGCCGTGTGGTACCACCTGAGCTCGTCACATATGGAGCCGAACGGCGCTGGCCACGATTGTCTCAGCCACGACTGATTCACGCAGCCCGTCACAGGCAATTTAGGTCAATGTATCAAGCTAATGCGGTCTCGGAGGGCTCCCCGCAGTATATCTTGAAGACAATTCCGTCTGCGAGTCCCGATGAAGGGAGCAATGAACGTCAACGCTGGAAACGCGTCCATAACATTTCCGCTTCACACGTTGTCTAATCAAAGGCTTCACCCGCATTATTCAGCACGTTGTTCACGTTGACGTCGTCCCCAAGCAACATACCTGCCCCCTCCCGATTTGGAGCGTCCCGCACAGGCAGCCGATGAGCGGGTGGGGGTGGCGGTGTGGGTTACGGGCGGCGTTCATCGTGTGGCACCGACTCGTCCGGCCACAACACATCACTGATGAGCGACCCAGCGGGGCGACGTCCGTCCACCCGTTCCGCGGCGTCTGGTGAATAACAAATGCACCACTCTGACCGCACAGACGCAACTGCCTCAGCCGGCGTGTGAAATCAGCGAGAGCCGCGAGACTGCCATCCGGTACTTTCAACGGAAGGAGCTAATCTTGAGCAAACTCATTGGGTGCGAGCAAGCAAGAAGAGCGAGAAGACGGCACCCCACACGGAGACGAGTTGTCCTAGCCAGAGCCGTTGTTATGCATAGCTTCATTTATTTGATGCGGTACTCTGGCCAGGAGACTGATGGGCGTTCACCAATCGGCTGTGGGGGCGAAGCCAGCACCGCCTGCTCGCAAGTGGGTCATCACGTATGCGATCGATAGCTTACAACTGTTCACTGATATAAGAAGAAGAGAGCAACCACGCAACTGCCGAAGGCAACTACAACGACGGCGTAGGCCGGGCGTGTCATTCCACTGCTCCTGGCAAAATGCTTGACACATATGTGTCTGTCAAACCTAACATGCCATTGACGAAAAACGAGCACATAAGGTTAAACACACGAACGGAGACGGCGCAGAACAGCCGGGCCGTGAGGACCACCCGACACCGAGAGCTGCGGGGGCGATAAGGATACGGAGGGAACGCGAGAAGACGCGCCACGACAGGTCGACAGCAGCAACGCACCGCCTCGCGGGGAAGACGCACGATCGAGCAGAGGAACGTTGCCAGCTGAAAGAGACGAGAACGACGAGGATGCCGTCTACAACACTGCGATCGCCACCCATCTCGGCTGCTCGGCCGGACGGACCCGTCCTGCTCCCAGCAGCCGCGGTCGGTCTCAACGCGTGGCGGCTCGTCTATCCGAGTCCGCCCACCACCTCCCGCCCATCTCGGTCATTCACGCGCGGCGAACCAGTCCGCCTGCTCACTACAGCCACCACCTCGATGTGTGGACGAGAGCGAGAGCGAGAGCGAGAGCGAGGGCGAGAGCGAGAGCGAGAGCGAGAGAGAGCTAATCATGATGGACGCCCGCCGGTACTATTGGTAGGAGGCGTCAGCACTGCAGGTGAGAGGTGTCAGCGCTGTCGGTGAGAGGTGTCAGCACTGTCGGTGAGAGGTGTCAGCACTGTAGGTGAGAGGTGTCAGCACTGTAGGTGAGAGGCGTCAGCACTGTAGGTGAGAGGTGTCAGCGTTGTTGGCGAGAAGTGTTAGCACTGTAGGTGAGAGATGTCAGTGCTGTCGGTGAGAGGCAGGCGCGCACCCAGGATTTTTTCATGGGGGCGGACCGAAAAGGGCACTTGTCTGGCTCCAAAAGGGCACTATGCGGCCCGGGGCACACTGGAAAGTTTGTTGACCCGGGGGGCGGGGGTGTGAAAATTGTTTGGGCCAAAAGGGCAGTTTTGGGCTGAAAAGGCACCTTTGGCACAGGCGGTGCACATAAGACAGGTGATTTTTGGGCTAAATTTAGGACATTCCGGCGAAGAGGGCACTTTTCGGTCAAAAGGGCACTTTTGGCCAAAGGGGCACTTTGGTGTCATGGGGGCGGGCCCGGCCCCCTACCTCCCCCTCCGGTGCGCCTATGGTGAGAGGTGTCAGTATTGTCGGTGAGAGATGTCAATATTGTCGGCGAGAGGTGCCAGTATTATCGGTGAGAGGTTTACAGTCCGACGCCCCCGTCGGTGCGGTCTCACGCGTAGCGCGTCTCTCCGGCGTTTTGCCCCGTACAGAGCGACAGCGCGGCCGTTTTGTGCGCCGGCCCGAGTGCGGCCGGTTTTCCTGAGAGCGTGTTGTTATCCGGCTGGTGATCAGGGCGGCGATTACCGTGCCTGGACGACAGAGAGCGGTTGGCGCACTATCTGGCGGCCATCAGCGCACGAGGCGCTCTTTCTCCCAACACGAGCAGTCTGCTGGCCGACCAGCCTGAGCGCTGTCTCTGTATTCCACCGGAGGTCCATGGACGTGCCGTCATCACGGCGCAGAGCGGTTTCGGCCGTCAGGTGGCCCCAACTACGGAGGCGACCGCGCGGACAAAACAAACACGCCCGATGACCGAGATGGAAAACAACACCGCAGAGGCAGGTCGGGCGCCACGCCGACTGGCTTACTTTTGATTTGCAGGCCTTGTGTCAGGCATGCTGGCTTACCTTTGGCTCGCAGGCCTTGTGGCAGGCATACTTGCACACTGCGAAAGAACAGAAAGCACAGAGTAAGCCGAGAGGACATCAAGGTGGTCACCAACGTCATACACAAGCGTACCAAGCATGTCCATTGTTTATCAAACACCCACGGACAGCCACCCACGTAGAAGCCCCAAGGAATCATGTTACATGCCCTGCTCTTGGAAAGTCACTGTGCTAGACTGACTCATTTAGAATAGTAATTACTCTATATTGGTAATGTTATTGATGATCTGGTATTGGGCACACACGTCACACGGAATCGCACGGTAGTCAAGCCGAATACAGTCTAACCAAGTGAGCTGTTCATGTTCCAAAGACGCACTGTCATGCGGTGAAAACCTGGTTCAAATCGTGCTGCAGCAGAGATGGCCACGGAACGGAGTTCTTGACTCCCTCTGACATCCGAGAGCAGTGTGTATGTCGTATGTGATAATTGGTGTGTCTGTGCGGTTTTGTGTTTCGGTGATAATCGCCTGTCTGACCACCATACACCGAACAATGGTGTTCCTCGGAGACTATAATCCGAAAAAATAATGTCCCTCTGAGACTATAAACCGAACGAATGAGTCCCACTGAGGCTATAACGATCCAGTCATAATACAGCCATAACAGCTGGGCGTAGAGATGACAGGGCCATGATAATTCCTCCCACAGACGACCGTAATAGTTCCTCCCAGAGACGACACAGTCGTAACGGTTCGGCCCAGAGACGACAGGGCCATACCAGTTCCTCCCAGAGACGACACAGTCATAACGGTTCGGCCCAGAGACGACAGGGCCATACCAGTTCCTCCCAGAGACGACACAGTCATAACGGTTCGGCCCAGAGACGACAGGGCCATACCAGTTCCTCCCAGAGACGACACAGTCGTAACGGTTCTGTCCAGAGAAAACACAGCCGAAAGAGTTCGGTCCAGCAACAACACGGCTGTGACGGCTCCGCTCAGAGACAACACAGCCAAAGTTCGGCGCGAAGCGAATGGCTGACGTGCGTCCGCAATCGATGCGGAATGTCCGCTCAGTTCAATCTTGGCCGGCGATCCCAGTCGCCGCCACGGCACGCCCCTCCCGCGCTCCCTATCTCCTGCGCTGAATGCCGAGCGCGACTCAGTGTCCAACGCTCATGCTGCTCGGCCGCAGTGTCGAGCGTGCCAACTGTGCGTACGGGCTGCGCCACGTACACGGGCCGAGCCAAGGCGACTGGCAGGAGCGCAACAGCACCGCTGGCCGTCCGTCGACCGGCCGGCCGCACCAACCGCGTCGAACGTCGGCCCGGCACTTCGGACCAGTTCACGTCAGTTCAGCGCCGCCGAACTGGGCCGGGAATGCGCCCACCTGACGCGGCGCGCATGCCGGTCCGACCGACGCGCAGTCGCCGACCGCGCATCCAAGTGCCGACGAGCGGCCACGCCAGCTGGGCTGTCTCGGCGGACATGTCGGGACGGCCTGCTGCTGGTCGGCTGTCTCGGCCGGACATGTCGGGATGGCCTGCTGCTGGTCGGCTGTCTCGGCCGGACGTGTCGGGATGGCCTGCTGCTGGTCGGCTGTCTCGGCGGATATGTCGGGACGGCCTCCTGCTGGTCGGCTGTCTCGGCCGGACGTGTCGGGATGCCCTGCTGCTGGTCGGCTGTCTCGGTCGGACATGTCGGGACGGCCTGCTGCTGGTCGGCTGTCTCGGCCGGACATGTCGGGATGGCCTGCTGCTGGTCGGCTGTCTCGGCCGGACGTGTCGGGATGGCCTGCTGCTGGTCGCCTGTCTCGGCCGGACATGTCGGGATGGCCTGCTGCTGGTCGGCTGTCTCGGCCGGACGTGTCGGGATGGCCTGCTGCTGGTCGCCTGTCTCGGCCGGACATGTCGGGATGGCCTGCTGCTGGTCACTCCGGACTCGCTGTTCATCATCTCGCCGAACCGCATCGTGTTCGAGACCGCCCCACGTAGACGGCGCTCAGCATTGCCCCGTTGTCTTTGCTAGGTCTACTGCACTGCAATGATACCGTATACCTACGCTACGCAGTATTGCTCTGCAGTTCATGCTAGGGTTTCTCTACTGCAATGATACTGTATGTCTATGTTGCCCAGTATTCAGCCGATATGCATAGTGTGATTGCATCACATGTAACCCGCGCTCAACACAAGCATGTAGTCGAATGCCAAATGCAACTGAGGTCTAACAGCAGTGCACAATGTACAGACAATGTACAACTGGCCTCCAACAGCAAAATGTCCATCACACCAATCTACCAGGCGTTACCCACGTGACTCGCCAGCTGTCCTTCAGTGGTCTTCAGTGGGCCACCACTCTCTGACGCACCTCTCCAGTGGGCCACCACTCTCAGACACACCTCTTCAGTGGTCCTGGCTCTGACGCACCTCTTCAGTGGTCCTGGCTCTGACACACCTCTTCAGTGGTCCTGGCTCTGACGCACCTCTTCAGTGGTCCTGGCTCTGACGCACCTCTTCAGTGGTCCTGGCTCTGACGCACCTCTTCAGTGGTCCTGGCTCTGACACACCTCTTCAGTGGTCCTGGCTCTGACGCACCTCTTCAGTGGTCCTGGCTCTGACGCACCTCTTCAGTGGTCCTGGCTCTGATGCACCTCTTCAGTGGTCCTGGCTCTGACGCACCTCTTCAGTGGTCCTGGCTCTGACGCACCTCTTCAGTGGTCCTGGTTCTGATGTACCTCTTCAGTGGTCCTGGCTCTGATGCACCTCTTCAGTGGTCCTGGCTCTGATGCACCTCTTCAGTGGTCCTGGCTCTGATGCACCTCCTCAGTGGTCCCTGGCTCGACCTCTTCAGTGGTCCTGGCTCTGACGTACCTCTTCAGTCGGCCTCGTCTGCCGTCACGCCCTTCAGTGGTCCCGGCCCTGATGCCCACATCGTAGTGGCTGACCTACGGGGCCCTGACGGCCCACCGCAGTGGTCCCTGGCGCGACCTATTCAGTGGTCACTGGCACTGACGGCCCCATCAGTCGGCCTCGCCGTACGGGGCACCACTGACGGCCCACACGTGTGGCAGGTGACGCCGTAACGGGGCCACCGACGGCCCACGCGTAGTGGCGGTGACGCCGTAACGGGGCCACCACTGACGGCCCACACGTAGTGGCAGGTGACGCCGTAACGGGGCCACCACTGACGGCCCACACGTAGTGGCAGGTGACGCCGTAACGGGGCCACCACTGACGGCCCACACGCAGTGGCAGGTGACGCCGTAACGGGGTCACCACTGACGGCCCACACGTAGTGGCAGGTGACGCCGTAACGGGGCCACCACTGACGGCCCACACGTAGTGGCAGGTGACGCCGTAACGGGGCCACCACTGACGGCCCACACGTAGTGGCAGGTGACGCTGTAACGGGGTCACCACTGACGGCCCACGCGTAGTGGCAGGTGACGCCGTAACGGGGCCACCACTGACGGCCCACACATAGTGGCAGGTGACGCTGTAACGGGGTCACCACTGACGGCCCACACGCAGTGGCAGGTGACGCCGTAACGGGGTCACCACTGACGACCCACACGTAGTGGCAGGTGACGCCGTAACGGGGTCACCACTGACGGCCCGCGCGTAGTGGCAGGTGACGCCGTAACGGGGTCACCACTGACGGCCCACACGTAGTGGCAGGTGACGCCGTAACGGGGCCACCACTGACGGCCCACGCGTAGTGGCAGGTGACGCCGTAACGGGGTCACCACTGACCAGCGCGCACCAGTCACCCGCTCTCCATAAATTTACTGGTCAAATCGCGTCAACCAGGCGGTCCAGCGCCACAAAACGCCGCCGTGCCGAGTCTCAGCTCCCGGGAATACTGCCGCCGAGATGCCGCTAACGAGGTGTGACCAGAGTCGAGCGCCGTACTGACGACACTCCCAGTCACGCCAGCCAGCGGTACTGACGACACTCCTGGTCACGCCAGCCAGCTGTACTGACGACACTCCCGGTCACGCCGGCCAGCTGTATTGACGCCACTCCCAGTCACGCCGGCCGGCTGTACTGACGACACTCCCGGTCACGCCAGCCAGCGGTACTGACGACACTCCTGGTCACGCCAGCCAGCCGTACTGACGACACTCCCAGTCACACCGGCCAGCTATACTGACGACACTCCCGGTCACGCCGGCCAGCTGTACTGACGACACTCCCGATCACGCCAGCCGGCTGTACTGACGACACTCCTGGTCACGCTAGCCAGCCGTACTGACGACACTCCCAGTCACACCGGCCAGCTATACTGACGACACTCCCGGTCACGCCACCCAGCTGTACTGACGACACTCCCAGTCACGCCGGCCAGCCGTACTGACGACACTCCCGGTCACGCCAGCCAGCCGTACTGACGACACTCCCGGTCACGCCAGCCAGCCGTATTGACGACACTCCCGATCACGCCAGCCGGCTGTACTGACGACACTCCTGGTCACGCCAGCCAGCCGTACTGACGACACTCCCAGTCACACCGGTCAGCTGTACTGACGATACCTCCCGGTCACGCTGGCCAGCTGTACTGACGACACTCCCGGTCACGCCAGCCAGCCGTACTGACGACACTCCCGGTCACGCCAGCCAGCTGTACTGACGACACTCCCGGTCACGCCAGCCAGCCGTACTGACGACACTCCCGGTCACGCCGGCCAGCTATACTGACGACACTCCCGGTCACGCCAGCCAGCTGGACTGATGACACTCCTGGTCACGCCAGCCAGCTGTACTGACGACACCTCCCGGTCACGCCGGCCAGCCGTACTGACGACATTCCCGGTCACGCCAGCCAGCCGTACTGACGACACTCCCGGTCACGCCGGCCAGCCGTACTGACGACACTCCCGGTCACGCCAGCCAGCCGTACTGACGACACTCCCAGTCACGCCAGCCAGCCGTACTGACGACACTCCCGGTCACGCCAGCCAGCCGTACTGACGACACTCCCGGTCACGCCAGCCAGCCGTACTGACGACACTCCCGGTCACGCCAGCCAGCTGTACTGACGACACTCCTGGTCACGCCGGCCAGCCGTACTGACGACACTCCGGCTAGCCGTACTGACGACACTCCCGGTCACGACAGCCAGCTGTACTGACGACACTCCCAGTCACGCCAGCCAGCCGTACTGACGACACTCCGGCTAGCCATACTGACGACACTCCCAGTCACGCCAGCCAGCTGTACTGACGACACTCCCAGTCACGCCAGCCAGCCGTACTGACGACACTCCGGCTAGCCGTACTGACGACACTCCCGGTCACGCCAGCCAGCTGTACTGACGACACTCCCGGTAGCGCGAGCACCTGTGACCGGCACAAGGAGAGCCGCAAGAAATAACAGTCGGAAGAGATGAACAATGCGCGAGGTATGTGGATGAGGTGGGCGGTGTGGAAAAAGCGCCATCGGCGTGTGGAGTGCCTGCTCACTGTGTTCCAGCAGTGCTGGTCTACGGGGGAAGCTGCACCCCGTCAGCTGCTACACGCAGCTTGTCGACACTGCCCGCCCCGGCAGCTGCCCGATGTGGACGGGACCGCCTGCGTATTAACCGACGGCCGAGAAGCCATTACAGAACGTGAGGTCGGCCCAGAACCCGGGAGACAGCAATGTGAGGTCAGCCCACAACCCGGGAGACAGCGATGTGAGATCAGCCCACAACCCGGGAGACAGCGATGTGAGATCAGCCCAGAACCCGGGAGACAGCGATGTGAGATCAGCCCACAACCCGGGAGACAGCGATGTGAGATCAGCCCACAACCCGGGAGACAGCGATGTGAGATCAGCCCAGAACCCGGGAGACAGCAATGTGAGGTCAGCCCACAACCCGGGGAGACAGCGATATGAGATCAGCCCACAACCCGGGAGACAGCGATATGAGATCAGCCCACAACCCGGGAGACAGCGATATGAGATCAGCCCACAACCCGGGATACAGCGATGTCAGATCAGCCCACAACCCGGGAAACAGCAATGTGAGATCAGCCCACAACCCGGGAGACAGCGATATGAGATCAGCCCACAACCCGGGAGACAGCGATGTGAGATCAGCCCACAACCCGGGAGACAGCGATGTGAGATCAGCCCACAACCCGGGAGACAGCAATGTGAGATCAGCCCACAACCCGGGATACAGCAATGTGAGATCAGCCCACAACCCGGGAGACAGGAACGTGAGATCAGCTCACAACCCGGGAGACAGGAACGTGAGATCAGCCCACAACCCTGGAGACAGGAACGTGAGATCAGCCCACAACCCTGGAGGGAGGAACGTGAGGTCAGCTCTCGCTCCGGGAGAAGGGAGCGTGAGGTCAGTTCAAGATCCGAAAGACAGGAGTCTGATGTCAGCTTAAGGTCTGGGAGGAGGGAACCTGGTGTCAGCTCAAGGTCTAGGAGACGGTAGCCTGGTGTCGTCGGCTCAAGGTCCGAGAGGTGGGAGAATGATTGCATCTACTCGCTCTTGCAAGAGTTCCACGATTGATTTATTGATTATTTGGGCTTAAGGGCGCGCCGACTACAAGGTCATTTAGCGCCCATAAGAGTTCCACGAGTTCCATTTGCAATTTAGGAGGTGGAAACGTGAGGTTAGCTCACAACACGGACTTAGTCAGGGAGGTCAAGTCGGACCAGGTCATATAGGATCCTGTGAGGTCACGGCAGACCACAACCCGGTACCCGGCTGTAGTCGGTACAGGCGGGCTACCTCAACCAGGTGAGGTCGGAACAGGTAGGGCGGTGCGAGGTCGTGTCCGGTTGCGGTCCAGTCCCGCTGAGACAGCCCGTGCAGACTGGATATGTCAGCAGCGTCCCACTTTGCCGGTCTGTCAGTCAAATGGTGCTAGCCTCGACAGCACAGCGACCGCTTGCAGGAGGGCCCACGAGTTGGCGGCAGCATCCCACCCTGGCGTAACAGGTCGCAAATGGAAGGGATTGAATGAGGCGCCGACGCGGACAGATGTGGTGATTGCCGTACGGACGACATCGCTATCACCACGCATGCAAAACGCCACCGTCTGCATAGACTCAAGGCCAGCTGCTGCACAGTGCCGTGTAGGCGGCTTACTTACAACAGTCCTTGATGAGATCCATTGCAGGCGAGTAGCTATCTGGGTGACATCAAGCACCCACGCGGCACGTGCTGGTCGGACGGTAGCACAGGATGTGGTGAGACCACACCACAGAGCCGTCGACAGAGCGGTCGGCTCTGGTCGCCACGGGAGATGACGGCTTACAGCTCCACTGCAGGTCACCAGAGGATACCCGGAGGGAGCAGAGCAGCCGCGGAGGGGCCGGCGCGCACACTGCGCCGCCTCTGCCGTGGCGGGACGACGTAGTCGGAAGTCAGCCGGGCAGGGGTGTGGCTGCGGTGATCCTCAGCAGGTCGAGAGGTCAGCCGGCGGAGCTATGACCTGCGGTGATCCTCGGCTTGTAGTTGTGACCGAGTGGCCGGCACGCCCGCTGCCGGCCACTTCCCATCACGACGCGGCGCCGACACCACACGCCGACTCGCTGTCACTCCTCTGACTCGTCTCCGGTCGGTGCCACTCCGGTGTCGGTCGGCGAGTGTGGCCGCACCCCACGGCCCGTCGCCGACTCGCTGTCACTCCTCTGACTCGTCTCCGGTCGGTGCCACTCCGTTGTCGGTCGGCGAGTGCGGCCGCACCCCACGGCCCGTCGCCGCCTCGCGCCGTCTCGCCGTCGCGGTCGGCGGACACGGCTTGCGGCGCACCCAGCACGCACTCGGTCAGCTGCGTCACTGAGCGGCGAGTCGCGGCGGCGGCGGCGGCGGCGGCGGCGGCGGGCCGGCCCCGCCAGGGGTGCTCCACCGCCGCGGCGTGGCCGGCCGCCCAGCCATTGCTTGGTGCGCCGCCGCCGCCGCCGCCGCCATCCAGACGCAGCGCTCGGACGCCCGTCAGCTATAGTGCAACCATTTCAGGCGTGGTTTGGCTGGCTTCCGGATCCGATAAACTGTCGGTCATCGCCGGTGACGAAGTGCCGATCATCGCCGCTGATGGGGCAAATTCGCATTGATAAGTGGCCATGGATAAATATGGGCCACCACATCATCTTGGTATTATCTCGCATCAAGCCGAAACGATGAGTGATACTCATGTCGCCCACGCCATGATGGATATTGAAAAGCAGCCGTATCACCATAAATGCAAGGATGAAAAATATAGCGGGCTATTCAGATGCAAAATATCCAGCTTCAAGGTCTTCGCCATTTTGCACATCAACAGAAGTTATAACTATCATCTAGAAAGATGAGTTTCGCTAAACAGGACGTCAAATAAAGTGAAACGAACCGGCTAACACGTAATTTGTGTCGTCTTTGTGTAAAACAGTCTTAAATACCCAGCAAATCACATTTTCTCTCATTCCCTTCAAATTTCTAAATAGAAGTACCTGTGGAACCAAAGTAAGCAAACTGGTTGGAAGCTGTCGACTCACGAGTAGATGGGCCTTCTCACGGAGCCGGGCCATCGCCGGCCAGAGCGACACCCGCAACTGGTCGGCCACCCCTGCACCGCACCACCCGAATCGGGCTACCATCTGGAGATGCTGTCTGACCAACAGCCCTGACCAGACCACAGACGGGCAAATAGGCCATCACCTCGACAGAACCCGTGTGGTCACCTGGGCAGGAGAGGAGCTCTTTGTCGGGGGAGGAGAGGAGGAGCACTGTGCTGGGAGAGAGCAGAGAAGAACGGCTGCTGAATGGCAGAGGAGCATGATCAATGGACGATCCCTGTACGGCAGAGGAGAATGATCCATGGATAGAGGGCGGTCCTGAAATGGCAGAGGTCAGCTGCTGGGCGGCAGAGGAGAACACCCCATCCTCGGGCAGGACTAGAGACCTCCGGACGGAGGTGAATCGCTGCAGCATGCCCAGTGTCCAGTGTCCAGTATCCAGCATCCAGTGTCCAGTATCCAGTGTCCAGTATCCAGTGTCCATTGTCCAGTATCCAGTGTCCAGTGTACAGTGTCCAGTATCCAGTGTCCAGTATCCAGTGTCCAGTGTATAGTGTCCAGTGTCCAGTGTGTCCAGTATCCAGTGTCCAGCGTCCAGCGTCTAGTGTCCAGTGCCCAGTGTCCAGTGTCCAGTGTCTAGTGTCCAGTGTCCAGTGTTTCCAGTGTGTCCAGTGTCCAGTATCTAGTGTCCAGTATCCAGTGTCCAGTATCCAGTGTCCAGTATCCAGCGTCCAGCGTCTAGTGTCCAGTGTCCAGTGTCCAGTGTCCAGTGTCCAGTGTCCAGTGTCCAGTGTCCAGTATCCAGTGTCCAGTGTCCAGTGCCCAGTGTCCAGTGTCCAGTGTCCAGTGTCCAGTGTCCAGTGTCCAGTGTCCAGTGTCCATTGTCCAGTATCCAGTGTCCAGTGTCCAGTGTCCAGTGTCCAGTGTCCAGTGTCCAGTGTCCAGTGTCCAGTGTCCAGTGTCCAGTGTCCAGCGTCTAGTGCCCAGTGCCCAGTGTCCAGTGTCCAGTGTCTAGAGTCCAGTGTCCAGTGTCCAGTATCCAGTATCCAGTGTCCAGAGTCCAGTGTCCAGTGTCCAGTGTCCAGTGTCCAGTATCCAGTGTCCAGTATCCAGTGTCCAGTATCCAGTGTCCAGTGTCCAGTGTCCAGTGTCCAGTATCCAGTATCCAGTGTCCAGTGTCCAGTGTCCAGTGTCCAGTATCCAGTGTCCAGTATCCAGTATCCAGTGTCCAGTCCACCACTCAAACAGGACGACTGTGAGCCAGCCGACCAACTGATCAGAGGCTCGGTCCGCGTCAGACTCCGAAATGACGCCTTTAAATTTCATGGGAGGCAGCCGTCCAGACCAGTGCACGTCTGTCAGCAGCGACCGGTCCAATGGCGGCATATCGTGCAGCTATCGTATGTCACTCAGCCTGCTCTAGAGTAACAGGACGTCATCCAAACTCATTCAACCACTACCTAATTAAAATATATTGTATTCAATCACTCTCCCCAGTCAAACATTCCCTGGTGCTCCCATATTTTTCCTATCGGCTATTCAGCTATTCAACCGATATACGGCCACTCAATCAATCTCTACACTACACATATCTACTAAACTACATAATAACTTAAATACATCTAACCCACCATCTCAATCAATATTCCTCAACAACATTCAACCTACCATTCCAACCGCATCCATTCACTCATTGACCATTCTTTTAGCGGCTCCAACAGTCACGGTTGTGATCATCCACGACCTCAGCCTTACCCGCAACTGTCGATGATTTCCGCGTCACCAGGTGATCCGTTAGTAACCTCAGCCTGTCGGGTGGACCGTCAATGACTTCGACCCCACTGGGCGACCGCCAGTGGCCTCAGCCCCACCGAGTGTCCCGTCAGTGACTCCAGCCTGCCGAGTGCCCCGTCAGAGAACCTCAGCCTGTCGAGTGGCCCGTCAGTGACCTCAGCCTACCGAGTGCACCGTCAGTGAACTTCAGCCTGCCGAGTGCCCCGTCAGTGACTCAAGCCTGCCGAGTGCCCCGTCAGTGAACCTCAGCCTGTCGAGTGGCCCGTCAGTGACTCCAGCCTGCCGAGTGCCCCGTCAGTGAACCTCAGCCTGTCGAGTGGCCCGTCAGTGACCTCAGCCTACCGAGTGCACCGTCAGTGAACTTCAGCCTGCCGAGTGCCCCGTCAGTGACTCAAGCCTGCCGAGTGCCCCGTCATTGAACCTCAGCCTGTCGAGTGGCCCGTCAGTGACCTCAGCCTACCGAGTGCACCGTCAGTGAACTTCAGCCTGTCGAGTGGCCCGTCAGTGACTCCAGCCTGCCGAGTGCCCCGTCAGTGAATTTCAGCCTGTCGAGTGGCCCACCAATGGCACCAGCCTACCGAGTGCCCCGTCAGTGAACTTCAGCCTGTTGAGTGGCCCGTCAGTGACATCAGCCTTCCGAGTGCACCGTCAGTGAACCTCAGCCTGCCGAGTGCCCCGTCAGTGACTCCAGCCTGTCGAGTGCCCGGTCAGTGAACCTCAGCCTGTCGAGTGGCCGGTCAGTGACCCCAGCCTGTCGAGTGTCCTGTCAGTGAACCTCAGCCTGTCGAGATATCCGCCAGTGACTCCAGCCTGTCGAGTGTCCTGCAAGTGAACTTCAGCCTGTCGAGTGGCCCGTCAGTTAACTTCAGCCTGTCAAGTGACCCGTAAGTGGCATCAGCCCTCCCAAGTGCCCCGTCAGTGACTTCAGCCTGTCGAGTACCCCCGTCAGTGTTCTCAGCCTGTCGAATACCCCGGCAGTGTCCTCAGCCTGTCGGGCAACACGTCAGTGACCTCAGTGTGTCGCGTGAACACCAAACCAGTCACTTGAGTACCATACCAGTCACATGAGTGCCACACCAGTCACGTGAGTATCACACCAGCCATGTGAGCACCACACTATCCACATGAGCATCACACCAGCCACGTGGAAATTGCACCAGCCATGTGAATACCACACCAGCCGCACATCAAGCGGCGCCAATGTTTGGAAAAGACCGACGAATACGCGAAATCAATCAATCGGCGGGTCGGCGTTGGCGCCACTTCCTGCTGCCGGCGATACACATTTGGCGCGCAACGCCACGTGCCTAGACCGCGCGCAGCGCCGCAGACCGCACCACGCCGCCTCGGCCCACCCGCTCCGCCTGAAGAAGGCTGATCAAGGCTGAAGAAGGCTGAAAAGGGTGGCAGCGATAGAAATAGCCCGACTCGAGCAGCGCGGCGCCGGCTGGTCGCGGCACGCGCGGCGCGCACATGTCGACGCCGCTCCGCCGCCCGAATATTAATACACCACGTGATCTGCCGGTGGTAATTACCGGGCAGACGGCGCTCGCTGGGTCGGAGCGTGCCGCTGCGTACGGGGAGGCGGGAGCCGGCCAGGTCGCGTCTCAGGTCACGTGACCTGTGACGACACCGACCGTGTGGTGACAGCTGCAGCTGACCTGCCATTCCCGATGTTCTACACGGGCGGGATGGGATCTCCGGTTCACGCGGCGTGCCGCAGCGGTACGTGTCCGTTCAGTGTGCAGCATGGCTGGGCGGACGTACACGTCGATCGGGCCGAGCTGAGGTCGCTGCCGTTGCCGTCGCTGCCACACCGCGTATGCAGCACGCGT
>JAOTOL010001280.1:2500-362500 GCA_034440575.1 Imbricaverruca yamaguchii | reverse complement strand
GTTGAGCGACCTGTGGCGGAGGTATGGCCAGCCGACACCTGTGGCGGAGGTATGGCCAGCCGACACCTGTGGCGGAGGTATGGCCAGCCGACACCTGTGGCGGAGGTATGGCCAGCCGACACCTGTGGCGGAGGTATGGCCAGCCGCGCACCTGTGGCGGAGGTATGGCCAGCCGACACCTGTGGCGGAGGTATGGCCAGCCGACACCTGTGGCGGAGGTATGGCCAGCCGACACCTGTGGCGGAGGTATGGCCAGCCGACACCTGTGGCGGAGGTATGGCCAGCCGACACCTGTGGCGGAGGTATGGCCAGCCGACACCTGTGGCGGAGGTATGGCCAGCCGACACCTGTGGCGGAGGTATGGCCAGCCGACACCTGTGGCGGAAAACCTGTGGCGGAGGTATGGCCAGCCGACACCTGTGGCGGAGGTATGGCCAGCCGACACCTGTGGCGGAGGTATGGCCAGCCGACACCTGTGGCGGAGGTATGGCCAGCCGACACCTGTGGCGGAGGTATGGCCAGCCGACACCTGTGGCGGAGGTATGGCCAGCCGACACCTGTGGCGGAGGTATGGCCAGCCGACACCTGTGGCGGAGGTATGGCCAGCCGACACCTGTGGCGGAGGTATGGCCAGCCGACACCTGTGGCGGAGGTATGGCCAGCCGACACCTGTGGCGGAGGTATGGCCAGCCGGCACCTGTGGCGGAGGTATGGCCAGCCGACACCTGTGGCGGAGGTATGGCCAGCCGACACCTGTGGCGGAGGTATGGCCAGCCGACACCTGTGGCGGAGGTATGGCCAGCCGACACCTGTGGCGGAGGTATGGCCAGCCGACACCTGTGGCGGAGGTATGGCCAGCCGACACCTGTGGCGGAGGTATGGCCAGCCGACACCTGTGGCGGATGTATGGTCAGCCGACACCTGTGGCGGAGGTATGGCCAGCCGACACCTGTGGCGGAGGTATGGCCAGCCGACACCTGTGGCGGAGGTATGGCCAGCCGGCACCTGTGGCGGAGGTATGGCCAGCCGACACCTGTGGCGGAGGTATGGCCAGCCGACACCTGTGGCGGAGGTATGGCCAGCCGGCACCTGTGGCGGAGGTATGGCCAGCCGACACCTGTGGCGGAGGTATGGCCAGCCGACACCTGTGGCGGAGGTATGGCCAGCCGGCACCTGTGGCGGAGGTATGGCCAGCCGGCACCTGTGACGGAGGTATGGCCAGCCGACACCTGTGGCGGAGGTATGGCCAGCCGGCACCTGTGGCGGAGGTATGGCCAGCCGACACCTGTGGCGGAGGTATGGCCAGCCGACACCTGTGACGGAGGTATGGCCAGCCGACACCTGTGGCGGAGGTATGGCCAGCCGACACCTGTGGCGGAGGTATGGTCAGCCGACACCTGTGGCGGAGGTATGGCCAGCCGACACCTGTGGCGGAGGTATGGCCAGCCGACACCTGTGGCGGAGGTATGGCCAGCCGACACCTGTGGCGGAGGTATGGCCAGCCGGCACCTGTGGCGGAGGTATGGCCAGCCGACACCTGTGGCGGAGGTATGGCCAGCCGGCACCTGTGGCGGAGGTATGGCCAGCCGGCACCTGTGGCGGAGGTATGGCCAGCCGACACCTGTGGCGGAGGTATGGCCAGCCGGCACCTGTGGCGGAGGTATGGCCAGCCGGCACCTGTGGCGGAGGTATGGCCAGCCGGCACCTGTGGCGGAGGTATGGCCAGCCGGCACCTGTGGCGGAGGTATGGCCAGCCGGCACCTGTGGCGGAGGTATGGCCAGCCGACACCTGTGGCGGAGGTATGGCCAGCCGACACCTGTGGCGGAGGTATGGCCAGCCGGCACCTGTGGCGGAGGTATGGCCAGCCGACACCTGTGGCGGAGGTATGGCCAGCCGACACCTGTGGCGGAGGTATGGCCAGCCGACACCTGTGACGGAGGTATGGCCAGCCGACACCTGTGGCGGAGGTATGGCCAGCCGGCACCTGTGGCGGAGGTATGGCCAGCCGGCACCTGTGGCGGAGGTATGGCCAGCCGGCACCTGTGGCGGAGGTATGGCCAGCCGACACCTGTGGCGGAGGTATGGCCAGCCGGCACCTGTGGGAGAGGTATGGCCAGCCGACACCTGTGGCGGAGGTATGGCCAGCCGGCACCTGTGGCGGAGGTATGGCCAGCCGGCACCTGTGGCGGAGGTGGCCAGCCGGCACCTGTGGCGGAGGTATGGCCAGCCGACACCTGTGGCGGAGGTATGGCCAGCCGACACCTGTGGCGGAGGTATGGCCAGCCGGCACCTGTGGCGGAGGTATGGCCAGCCGACACCTGTGGCGGAGGTATGGCCAGCCGGCACCTGTGACGGAGGTATGGCCAGCCGACACCTGTGGCGGAGGTATGGCCAGCCGGCACCTGTGGCGGAGGTATGGCCAGCCGACACCTGTGGCGGAGGTATGGCCAGCCGACACCTGTGGCGGAGGTATGGCCAGCCGACACCTGTGGCGGAGGTATGGCCAGCCGACACCTGTGGCGGAGGTATGGCCAGCCGGACCTGTGGCGGAGGTATGGCCAGCCGACACCTGTGGCGGAGGTATGGCCAGCCGGCACCTGTGGCGGAGGTATGGCCAGCCGGCACCTGTGGCGGAGGTATGGCCAGCCGACACCTGTGGCGGAGGTATGGCCAGCCGACACCTGGCGGAGTAGGCAGTGTGGCCAGCCGACACCTGTGGCGGAGGTATGGCCAGCCGACACCTGTGGCGGAGGTATGGCCAGCCGGCACCTGTGGCGGAGGTATGGCCAGCCGACACCTGTGGCGGAGGTATGGCCAGCCGACACCTGTGGCGGAGGTATGGCCAGCCGGCACCTGTGGCGGAGGTATGGCCAGCCGGCACCTGTGGCGGAGGTATGGCCAGCCGGCACCTGTGGCGGAGGTGGAGTGTCCGGCCGGCACCTGTGCGGAGGTGGCCAGCGTCTGGGAGGCCAGCCGGCACCTGTGGCGGAGGTGGCCAGCCGGCACCTGTGGCGGAGGTATGGCCAGCCGACACCTGTGGCGGAGGTGAGTGGGCCAGCCGGCACCTGTGGCGGAGGTATGGCCAGCCGGCACCTGTGGCGGAGGTATGGCCAGCCGGCACCTGTGACGGAGGTATGGCCAGCCGGCACCTGTGGCGGAGGTATGGCCAGCCGGCACCTGTGGCGGAGGTATGGCCAGCGGAGCCGGCACCTGTGACGGAGGTATGGCCAGCCGACACCTGTGGCGGAGGTATGGCCAGCCGGCACCTGTGACGGAGGTATGGCCAGCCGGCACCTGTGGCGGAGGTATGGCCAGCCGGCACCTGTGACGGAGGTATGGCCAGCCGGCACCTGTGACGGAGGTATGGCCAGCCGACACCTGTGACGGAGGTATGGCCAGCCGGCACCTGTGGCGGAGGTATGGCCAGCCGGCACCTGTGGCGGAGCTGAGGTGGCCAGTCCGGCACCTGTGGCGGAGGTATGGCCAGCCGGCACCTGTGACGGAGGTATGGCCAGCCGGCACCTGTGACGGAGGTATGGCCAGCCGGCACCTGTGGCGGAGGTGGCCAGCCGACACCTGTGGCGGAGGTGGCCAGTGTCCGGCCAGCTGCCACCTGTGGCGGAGGTGGCAGTGTCCGGCACCTGTGACGGAGGTATGGCCAGCCGGCACCTGTGGCGGAGGTGGCCAGTGTCCGGCCAGCTGTCACCTAGACGGTGGCCATCCGCGTGTTAGGTCGGTAGATTGTTGCTATCTGCGTGTGACTTTCCGTATACCTTTTAACAAATGGTGAAAGCACTTGTGTATTTGTATGCAACATTTAAATCATTCAGCATGCTTGTATGCTGACAAAAAGAACTACAAACACTTTGAGGTTCAAGATAGGTTGCACGTTTGGTTACGCGTTAACTACGAACACGGTTACACGTTTGCAGCACCCCAGGCACAATAACGCTGATGGGTGTGAGCTACTACGTGTATCGTACCGCTAACCGATGTATGAACTTCAGAAAATGAGGATTAAGGTACTCAAGTTTCCAAATTGTCTAGGCGGGGCCGAATCCCACCAAAAAGTCAGCCGTGCTCCAAACCTCAGTGATTCGAGTGTTGGCGACGCGCATAGTTCAACGTACCAGCGGCTGAATTTCAGGACTGGAAAACTTAGTCGGTACCTGGAGATAGATTGTGAGAGTTCTCCGTGTCAGGAGTTGGGAGTCTTATTTGTCTAGGCAGCTCTGCATACAGTGACAGAATATTAGCAAAATGCATAATAGCGTGGTATAATATTTGGGCATAATCAGGTCAAACACGAGACATGACATGTTGCACGCGTTCCGCAGCAGCATGCATGGCCATAGACAAGAAGGGTACAGCTCAATACCGGGAACATGGAAATAGTGTACCGAAGAGGAGACAAGACAGGATATGATCACAAAGTATGGAAGCGCCTCTAACACAGCAGTCGCAATGCTATCTGAACACCCCTCCCCGAGGAGAACTACTGCACGACACTGAGTAGAGGAGCCAGCTCTGTATATAGCCGCAGCGGCATTATGGCGCGCCGCTGACCAGCGTCATCTCCGGTGACCAGCGTCATCTTTCAGAGCCATACGCGTGGGGATTGTCTGCGGTACAACGTCCGTTATTTATCAGAGCCGTACGTGAGCAGGTTGTCCAGGGTGTAATGACTATCACCTCTTGCAGCTACGTGACGTGCCGATGTAGCCCTGGGTATAGCGAGCGTCACCTCTAGCATCCACACGTGCGGATGTAGTCCAGGGCATAGCGTCCATCCTCTCTCAGAGCCACACGTGCTGAGGTTGTCTTGGCTTGCCAGACCTCGGACGTAGAGGAGATATCGTCTCTTCAGATACCTGCCGAAGGCGTCTTTTACGTTTCTCACTCACTCTCCCTCCCTCCCTCCCTCCCTCCCTCTCCCTCCCTCTCCCTCTCCCTCTCTCTCTCTCTCTCTCTCTCTCTCTCTCTCTCTCTCTCTCTCTCTCTCTCTCTCTCTCTCTCTCTCTCTCTCTCTCTCTCTCTCTCTCTCTCTCTCTTTCTCTCCTGACCGTCATATCCCATAATAGCATACCTGTGCCCAGCACGGCACAAAAACCACGTGGCGGCCCGATCACCTCGCGCCCGTTCACACCGGCAGTCCAATCAAAACACTGCCGTTTGTCAGGCGCGACCGTATTGGGCTTTCTTCTGCCGCGTGCGCTCACTATTATGCTCGTCTATTTACGACGCCGGCCCCGAGATGAACGATTTTCTGGCGAGTCGGGGCACGCCTGGCGCTATCGTTAAGGCTGTCCCGCGTCCCGCTGATAGAGATATCATCTGCCATGTGCCAATGTGATCAGGAGTAGCGAACTCTGTTTCTCTGGCGAGTCGGTACACGTCTGGCCCCATCGCTACGACTGCCCTGGGACGAGTCGATATACGTCTGGCCCCATCGCTACGACTGCCCTGGGACGAGTCGATATACGTCTGGCCACATCGTTGCGACTGTCCCGGGGTTGAATCGCTGTACGTCTGGCCCCATCATTACGACTGCCCGTGTCGCGCTGATAGAGATATCATTTCCCACGTGTCAATGTGTTCCTGGCCCGATGGTGGGCGCTGCCGGTTAGCTGACATCTCGGCAGGGTGGCGCTCATCCGAAGGATCCTTCACGACCAGTCGACCCACTTCGAGACACGGCCGTAATGTAGCTAACGTGCGCATTAGCTCAGACAATGTCCAATTAGCGTTGCCTTAAAACTTGAGTGATCATGGCTGGTGGTGACTGCTGTTGGTCTTCAGTACCGCCATGGTTTCATCCGTATCTTCTGCAAAGAACCGCGAGGAAGTCGGCGAATACGGCGCATGGCATGCCATGTGAGGTTAGAAATCCGCTACACGTCATGACAGCCACGGCCGCATGCCCCTCCCCACACATACCACTCCTCGCATGCCCCTCCCCACACATACCACTCCCTATTTGCCGTTCACGACGATGGATCGTTGCATAATACCCGTTGTCTGGTGATGAGGAAAACGCGGTAATACATCTCCCGGTCAGCACGCCGGCCAACACAGGGAATGCTTCAACAGAACTGATGCACATATTCATCAATCAGAAATTGCGCTGCAATGTCCCTTGCAAAATGACGAGGAATTGCGCTGCCTCGTCTTGGCAAAAGGATGAGGTATTGTACTGCTATATCTACGTCAAAAGGACGAGGCATAACAGTTGCTTATTTCCTTGGGATTCATGAATGCACCAACCACTGCTACGTGTTGCAATATAGCACAAGAATTGGCATGGTGTGCAATAATCCTGAATAATCCAACTTAAGTTCAATTCATTTTGCCCGTGAATAATCACACTCCATGAATGACCACATGTCAATTATGTTATGAACCATATGCCTAATTATAGAACTGACAACAAAATGCAAGCTGAAGGGAATGCCAACCTTCTCCAGTTACTTTCATCACATGAGGAGGAACCAACCGACAAATATGGTCGGGGTCATTTTTAAACACAGCGCTTCCCACACTCAAGACGGATGGGAACACATTGGAAGGAAGCAGCCGACAAGTCTGCCCAGGATCAGTCTTATGCCAAGCGTTCCCACACTCGAAAGAGACGCATTAACCGGCTGTGCCCTCGCGGTGTAACACGAATATTTTGAAACCGGAGAGAAAAGGAAATTCCTCACTTCGAGCAATGTTGCGTTGACGTTAACCACCGGAGCTCGCCGACTAGCGACAATGTTCATACTCGTGTTTACCCCCATCAGGATGTTTCGCAAAACTTTCTATGTCTGACACTGCTGTTGATGCTTTTCGTGACCTACCATCGCTCATGGTGGCGGCCATTGAACTGCTAGCACATGACTGTTCTCAGCAGACTCTTCATGTTCTCAGCTAGATCAAATACCGGATGTCCTCTCTCTACCTGAACACACTGTAATCAGACCCGCCCGAGATCCTTCACAACCGGATCCAACACTATCAGACAGATCGCGGACGGGTGAATGGATCCGGTCTCGTAACACTGTACTGGCGGAGACGCGGCCGACCCACCCACAGACCGCTGACCGACACCACCGACCGCTGACCGACACCACGGACCGCTGACCAACACCACCGACCGCTGACCGACACCACGGATCACTGACCGACACCACGGACCGCTAACCGACACCACGGACCACTGACCGACACCACGGACCGCTGACCGACACCACCGACCACTGACCAACACCACCGACCGCTGACCGACACTACGGACCACTGACCGACACCACCGACCGCAGACCGACACGACGGACCGCTGACCGACACCACTAACCGCTGACCGACACCACGGACCGCTGATCGACACCACGGACCACTGACCGGCACCACCGACCGCAGACCGACACCACCGACCGCTGACCGACACTACGGACCACTGACCGACACCATCGACCGCAGACCGACACGACGGACCACTGACCGATACTATGGACCGCTGACCGACACGATGGACCGCTGACCGACACCACTAACCGCTGACCGACAACACGGACCGCTGACCGACACTACCGACAGCTGACCGACACCACTAACCGCTGACCGACATTACGAACCACTGACCGACACTACGGACCGCTGATCGACACCATGGACCGGTGACCGATACAACTGCCGTCCAGAGGCGCACACGCACTGCCGCGTGCCCAGAGGCGTCCTCCCCGCTAGTTTGCTATGGGCCGAGCCGGCAGGGTTGTCCCTCACCCCCACCCACCACCCACGGGGTCGCCGTGCATATCGCATCGCTCCGCCGCGAGGCTATCAGACCAGGGACAGGCCCGTTGTTCTCCCGACAGCCAGGGCACCACGCCGTCGTGAGTGAGTCACGTGACGCGTGACCTCACCGTGATGATCGTGAGTGAATCAGCGCCGTCGGTGCCATCAGTCGCCATGAGCTCATGCGGTCATGCCTTCAAGTCGGCGTTGACCAGGAGCATGGATGCGGATGCGAGCAGCCGTTGTTGTGGAGATGCATGCCCAGAGGTAGTCTGCTAGAGTCGTGCAGAAAAGAAAACTATCGGCATCGGTAGGGTGGTAAATACATTAACTTGTCCATATTAGGGCCTATTTAGATTGCATTTGCATGCATCAGATTCAGATAGTGTACATTCAGAGTATAGTTTAAAAAGGCGATAGACCAACCGGTTTGACTTCGATGGAGACAGACGAAACGTGGTCGAAACTGTGCAAGGACATCGGCGACGATAAAGAGAATGCAGTGCAATACGTGTGTAAAATGATCATCGTATCTTCAAACGCATGCATCTGATGGAGGTGGAAGGAGATAAGCATGCTATTCCAAAGGAAGACACACATTGATCGTCAAGCACCCTGTCCTCCAAGCGCGACTGTGGTCACCATTAGTTGGCTGCCAGACATAGTGCCTGATAAAGACCTTCGGTGTCAAATTTGGCCCACATATCAATAGTTGCACTGCGCAGGGCTGCTCGGTTCACTGTTTTCATACAACATTCATATTAACGGAAGGCTAAACTGCGAAGTAATTCGGGTGCTGGTACACCGAGTAGTCCACAATAACACTGCTCTGTCTTGCCTTACCATACCAAATATTCAAATGAGTATGCAACTTTTTCCGGACGCTTGTACCTGGTACTACATAGTAGAGATGGAGATATTGAAGCTGACCCCGGACCCTAATCTCTCTTCTCTTTCTACCATTCCAAAATTGATACTGATTGGAGACCCAATGCCCACCACCATAGCTAGTCAAGCGCCACGGACACACGAGCAGAAGCAGTATGCACGGATCTGGAGGCACTTTCCCATCTCAATGACGGCTCCCACACCAGGACCCATTTCACAACGGCGCAAAATCAATCAGAAACTACTCCTGATGTGTCTTTCTGCCCCACAGAGTTAGCAATCGAACTAGACTGGTCGGTGTCCCCAGCCATATCCCCATATCACAACCCAATCATCATCACTTTCCTCGCCAATTCACCTAACTACATCAACCACCGACGCCCTACACCAACTACAAGAAAGCTAACTGAGAAGGTTTCACTTTCACTTGCGAGCTAGAACTTCCAAA
Source organism: Imbricaverruca yamaguchii (assembly GCA_034440575.1). Taxonomy (NCBI): domain Eukaryota; kingdom Metazoa; phylum Arthropoda; class Thecostraca; family Neoverrucidae; genus Imbricaverruca; species Imbricaverruca yamaguchii. The sequence goes on along the minus strand of JAOTOL010001280.1, from coordinate 353,387 downwards.
TTTGAACGTCGAGACTTTTCCCTACATGAACAAAGCAGAAAGGGCATTAAGAAGAATAGTGCTCCAAGCCTCTGTTCATCACATTCCCACTGGAAAGCGGAATTTTTTAACTCATTCTACTCCGCGGAGATCAGGGCCCTCAAATCCGAACGGGACAACCTCTCAAATGCACAGGTACGGCCCAATTAGACAGAGTAGCCGAGCTAAGCGCCACGGGACAACCTCTCAAAGGCACAGGTACGGCCCAATTAGACAGAGTAGCCGAGCTAAGCGCCACGGGACAACCTCTCAAATGCACAGGTACGGCCTAATTAGACAGAGTAGCCGAGCTAAGCGCCACGGGACAACCTCTCAAAGGCACAGGTACGGCCCAATTAGACAGAGTAGCCGAGCTAAGCGCCACGGGACAACCTCTCAAATGCACAGGTACGGCCCAATTAGACAGAGTAACCGAACACAGCGCCGAAATCAGAAGTACCCTGATGGAATGACGGTGGGAACATTGGAAGGAGTTCATCTCCAGTCTCGATCATCGAGTAGACTCCAAAAGCTTCTGGAAGAAAATGAAGTCGATAGTAGGAGCAGCTGGTCCCGATGTAAAGTTCTTTCCATACATAGCGATCCAGGAGGAAGTACTGAGCTTAAAAAGTAGAGTCAACCAACTGACAAACTACTACTCTGTAATTTTCCACCTCTCCCACAAGCAAGACGACAAAATGATTCAGATGAAGTTATAAGGGTGAAAGCCCCTGATACCCCTCCTCCTATCGATTGTTGAAATGCTGGCACCAGCCATGAAAGACTCAGGAGCATCAGGTGCCTGCGGAGTGGACAATATTACCTATTTCCAGCTAATACACCTTGGACCTTATGCGCTCTCTACCCTCACTGCACCTTTCACTTTTTCCTAGGAAATTAATACACTCCCTACAGCTTGGAAAAGGTATTATCACCATCCTCAAGCCGGGAAAGCCGCCAAATGAGGTTTCGTCATACCGACCAATTTCACTGTTGTGCTGCATATCAAAAGTCCTGAAGCATCTAATGCTGGCTAGATTCTCACCGTGTGTAGGGCTCGATAGCTCTCAGCATGGATTTCGTCCGAATCACTCTACCACCACGCATTTATCCACCCTCACTGACTTCGTACTATCAGGATTCAATGAGAAGAAGCCGCCATCAGGAGCAATCCTGGCAAGCCTAGATATCAGAAAAGCGTTCGACTCGATGTCTCGATATGTCCTAATTGACAAGCTGATGAATCTGCATGCTCTACCCCCTGAAGACATTCTCTGGCTATGTGATTTCTTGACGGATCGTCGCTCAGTCGTCAAGATAGATCAGGTGGAATCAAGAAGCCGAATCTTTAAGGACGGGGTGCCAGAAGGAGCCGAGCTGTGCAAGGAGCCCCATTCCTGTTCAATTTGTATGTATCAGAAACGCCAACAACCTCCACAGACTGCATCCTTCTCTCATATGCAAATGACTTCTCCATTGTCTGTAAGCATCCCAAACTCTTGACTGCTCAGCGAAACCTCCAACGATGCATCACAAAGCCCTCTGAAGATAACTTACAGAGAACAGGCTGGTTCTTTCCCCACACAAATCGAGTGTCAACCATGACCTTTGATTCGCATCAGTACAATTTCAAACCGAAACTGCACGTTTATCAATCTACTATTCCAGTCACCAAAAGCCCTACATTGTTGGAACTGACTCTCGATCCTCCCCTACGATTCAACACAAACACATCTCCGAAACGCTGAAAAATAAATCAACAGGGAGCTAAACATGCTGAAGGCCTGTTGGTAGCCAAAAAAAGGCCTTGCCAAAAAATGGGCAGAACAAAGAAACCCTCGTATTTTATCGCCAATCAATAGGCCCAATAATGAACTACGGAGCTGCTATGATTACTCCCTAATTATCTTCCACAGGTTTTAAAATGTTGCCGACCTCGCATAACAATTGCCGATTCTCACTGTCAGAGATCATTTGGACTTGGTTGGAGCACAGGTTGTGTCCCAGTTCTTAAATCCCAGCCACACCTGCCACCCGCTTCTTACCATTCCACCAGAAAGAAAGATGCGCGAAATATCCCGCACTTACTCTAAGAAGTGTTCCCCCACCCCCTGAACCACCGGATACAGTCCATCTGCGCTCCGTGCCGCAGAGGATCCACCACAGGGTGGTAGCGGACGCAATCCGCGCCCTGGGCTCTTCCAACGTCCTGGAACCCCCCTAAAATTGACAAAGTCGAGGAATCACAAACAAGACAAGACAGAGAAAGTCGAGCTGGCCCGGACGCTCAGCGGATATTCAACAAATCTTCGAAACTTCAGCTCGCATCTCTGGCACCCAACCTACATGTCGCCACTGCAAGTTGGAAGAAGAAACAGTACATCTGTTCACATGCGACGAAATCTCTCTCATCAGAGCTGATTTGGAGCTGGAGAGTCTCTGGACGTGTCCCAAACAGACGATTGACTTCCTAAAGGCGGCAGGACATCTTGCCTGGATAAGATGACTGTGGCAATTCGACTACTACTACCACTACGACGAGTTTTAAAAAACCAACTTCATCCCATTACATTCGAAAGCTCACGACCCGTCTATGTGCGTACACCGGTATTCTAAATAGCTTGCATCACTTCCACGTGTATTTCTCTTTGCGCTGCCCACCAGCTTACATATGCCACAATCATGGCAGCTTAATAACACCAGGGCTAAGGAGATCATGGGAAAAACGGTAGGTAACTAACTGTCAGTCAACGGCTGTGAGAGACGTGAAAACAGCATCAAGTGTAAATTATTTCAGCAATAGAAATGCTCGCATTTCGAGCTGGGTAGATAAATGTCGTTTAGTGGTTTGCCGGGGTTTTCTCTATGTGTCAACTATGCTCCTAAATACCACTGCAGAGAGCCGGTGCTGTCTCTCTGCAGTCGTCTCCCAACAGTCGTCACACGTCTCCAAACGAGATTTGGCTCTCACTGGCACTGGCGATTGTCAGCTCAAACAATCGCGAGTGCCAGTGACACCTAAACCAAGTCCACTAACTTGTGATGTCTCCAACATCAACTGATCATTAACGAAACTGAATGGTCGCGCTGACTGGGTGCCATCATGATATATACCGGGCTTTCAATCGGTATGCCGGTTCTCAATTTAGTTTTTAAAACAGCTCAAATCCTAATGATGGTAATCATGCGACCTGTGAGGCCCAATTTCACATTGCATTCAGCAATTTTGTCACGGATTTAACAATCTGGTAAAAATTATCAAATCATTCCATATATTTTAGGTTACAACTGGCTGAAAACTACTGGTATTAGCTCAAACATAGCCATGACAGGCAGTGCTCAACAGCATGACTGTTAACCGCAATAATTCCCAGCAAATGTTTCACTTGGTCGTACTTGATATCAAACAATGCACTGTGGCTGGATCCAAGCTAAAAATGCCTAATGCATGGCAAAAAAATAGCATCGTGACATATGGCCTCAGCAAGATGTACCAGCAAAATTGAAATTTATAGCTGTATGTGCAATCTCCATCTTCTTCGAAGTGTGTTCAGGTTGGGCGCTCTTTCAAGCACCAATAGTCACACCGTAGCAGTTCTATCACAAAATGCACTGATGTACATTGGCCATCCGTACTACGAGACGTGGAGCCTGTTACTGATCGAGGCCTAGCTGTTTGCTGACGGTGCCGTATCAGCAGATCACGAGCACGCTCGCCGCTCTGACCATGCTCCTCGCGGCCAGAACGTTAGCGTCAACTCACGATCTTGTAACGTACTGTAACGACAGCGTTCATCCATGACTCTGCGAGCTGTCCGAAGCGAAGGATTTTGCAGACAAGGCTGGTTCATCTGTCTCCGTAATGGAGGTGCCCCTGTCAAGGTCGTGGCGGATCACAAAAACCGATGTTCGCCGGCTGGGACTGATGTTCGTCGGCCTGCCGTCGCCCATGTTGACCGTAGCGGTCAGCTGCCAGTGTGTACACCCAGCGCGCCTGCTGTGCATGAGGCCAGTTCTACACCATCCACGGACATTAGCATATTTTCAGCTGCAGAGCTGGCGCATGCCAGATGAACGGCCTGCTGGTGTCTGCCCTGGCCTGACCTCGAGGCTGGGCGAGACAGGGCCGGTCCCGGGTCGGCTGCCGGGGTTGTGCCGCCTCTGTTTGAACTGCAGTCCATTCAATTTGTCGTAATGGCGTAGCGGTGTGCATTTAGCGCCAAATTCTGGCCGCCGGACAGCCGGAATGAGAAATGGCCACGCCGAGCGAGTTGGCGCGGAAGGCGAGTCCTTCTGAGCGGAGGAGCGCGCCACGGGAGCTCTCGCCTATCGCCACTCGTGGGCTCTCGCCACCACGGAGTAGTAGTTGGCACCGACCCAGCAGAAGATTCAGTAGTAGATCCAGCAGCTGTGCGCACATTCAGCGCATATTCAACAGCACATGCAGGGGCAGCGAGTGTCTACCGAGTGCCTGCTCATGGTGGCAGCTCGGAAACATCTCGGAAGTGATCCCCTGGAGAAGAAACTCCATATTTCATTAGCATGCACCTAGGCGTCGTTCGTCAGAGGCTTTGCGCATACTTACGCACACTTCAACGAGTCCACAACCCCGAATGTGAGTGAAGTGTCTGCTGGATGTAACCTGATGATGACCGCGCTTGGCTGGATCTTGGACAGTCCCGTATATTTCTTAGAAGGAACTCCAGACTCCACTAATACATTCGCATGCTTCAATTCGCAAGTGGGCTTGAATGATTATCTTCATAGTGCGCCGCACTTGATATACTTTAACGACTTAGGAGCATCTCGTCGAGTCCCCTGGGCATCGTCAGAGAAACCTACACACCTCATTGATGAACCACAATGCACTAAGACTAGTCGACATTTCGCCACATCCTGTGTTTAGCTATATGCTGAGTCTGCTGAATAACTTCCTGACTATGCTGCAGAATCAGTGGCGAATACAGGAGGGAGAGGGGGTACTAGGGGATGTGCAATCCCATGGACAGGTGGTGATGTGCAATCCCATGGACAGGTGGCGTCCCATTGACCGGAAACAGACATTCCTCCAGGAAGGCCGAGTGCTTACCCCTTCCCGAGCGCAATGGATGCTTCAGCCAAATATATTACTATCAGAGGAATAGACGCCCCTCCAGTACGTCCTTCCCTTTTCCCCCGTTCAACGGATCTTCAACCAAAAGCGCCCCTCCAGGGACTTTCGGAGTGGCGTTCATACAAGGAAATTGCGTTACTCCAGACGAGTGTTCCCCATGGAAATTCCTGGCTCCGCCTGTGTGCCAAATATGTGCTGAATGTGCGCTGGGTTACTGAAACTGTTGCTGAATCCACTGCCCAATCGTCTGCTAACTTCGACTACCATCCACCACCGGGCGACCGCCGCGGCAGCCATACGGAGGAGCTCTGCCCGCGGCCAGTGTGATGCGTCCGCCGGGCTTCTCGCGCATGGAGACAGACGATTGTGACTTGAGACGATACTTGTGATAGTAGCTGATGAGTGTGACGGTAGTCACATCCTGTTGTGGCGGACAGAACGATCGCACGAAGGACAGACGACTGGAACATGTGTGCTGCGTGAAATTGTGTCAGCTGAACGGAGAGAACGGCGGGCGTGAAATCGACACGTGATTAAAATCACGCCGCTACGGCCATCGACAATCTCTCCGTCGGAGGTGGATCTGTGGCTGAACACGAACACCTTGCGTCTCAGACAATCCACCCGAGCAGTTCTATGTACCAGGACAACGCGTGCGCACTGGTGATGAATAGTCCACGCTAGTGGCGCTCTCGGTAGACGAGACGTGGTCCGGACACTTTTGTCAGATATAGTTCGGAAGTTCAGATACTTCATCAGGTATAATTCGACAGACAGGACCTGGTCTAGACTCTTTATCAGGTATAGTTCGGTAGACAAGGGTAGTGGTCCAGACACTTTGCCGTCGGTAGACGGTAGACCACGTCGGCAGACGGTAGACCACGTCGGTAGACCACGTCAGTAGACTGCGACGGTAGACGTGGTCCAGACACTTCGCCATGTATAGTTCACTGTTCGGGCCATGCACTTGCCGGCTGGTGGCAGGACAAGGCGGCGACGAGAGAGATTCGATACAGCATCCTGGCGTGCTGTTTTATCCGTTTTATGGCGCAGTTTGTTTTCAAATGTTCCTTACCTGAAAAACCTTTGGTGTAGGCACTGAAGCTGAATGTGTGGTGTGCTGGTGCATACACACACATATATATATATATATATATATATATATATATATATATATATATATATATATATATATATATATATATACATGTACAATATAGGATGTCAAAGTTCTTTTTTAATATCTGAGAGTCATGGCTGTGACAGTGCAGTTCGGAGCGCCGGTAGCTCAGTGACTAAGCTGAGCCTCTGCCATGCCAGAAGCACGGGGTTCGATTCCCAGCGGTGCCTGCCCTTCCTGCCGGGGCGAGAGGCAAGCGACGCCATATGGCCTCAGCTGTTGAATGAGTCATAAAGTCACAACCATTATCGCAGCCGACTATGGTGCAGTATGTGCCCAATGTGCAGTTCGCAGCCGACCCTGGTGTAGTGCGTGCCCAGGGTGCAGTTCGCAGCCGACCCTGGTGCAGTGCGTGCCCAGGGTGCAGTTCGTAGCCGACCATGGTGCAGTGCGTGCCCAGGGTGCAGTTCGTAGCCGACCCTGGTGCAGTGCGTGCCCAGGGTGCAGTTCGTAGCCGACCATGGTGCAGTGCGTGCCCAGGGTGCAGTTCGTAGCCGACCATGGTGCAGTGCGTGCCCAGGGTGCAGTTCGTAGCCGACCATGGTGCAGTGCGTGCCCAGGGTGCAGTTCGTAGCCGACCATGGTGCAGTGCGTGCCCAGGGTGCAGTTCGTAGCCGACCATGGTGCAGTGCGTGCCCAGGTTGCAGTTCGTAGCCGACCATGGTGCAGTGCGTGCCTAGGGTGCAGTTCGTAGCCGACCATGGTGCAGTGCGTGCCCAGGGTGCAGTTCGTAGCCGACCCTGGTGCAGTGCGTGCCCAGGGTGCAGTTCGTAGCCGACCCTGGTGCAGTGCGTGCCCAGGGTGCAGTTCGTAGCCGACCATGGTGCAGTGCGTGCCCAGGTTGCAGTTCGCAGCCGATCCGTGGTGTAGTGCGTGTCCAGGAGGTGGACTTTGCTGCTGATTTGCTGGGTCCTTGCCATCGGAAAATCGAAATGATTGGGGCATGCGAATGGCATTCGTTTTGATAGGAAGCATTTCATCCTGGCGCTTTGATGGGAATGATTAAATAGAGTTTGCGGTAGTTGAAGCAGCACGGAATTGATGGAGAAATTCTTGCTTGGAATGAACATTGTTAAGGAGAAGAAAACAATGGGTAGTATTAAGATTATGTAAATATGAATGGAATGATATTCTGATTGGGGTGTCACAGGACACCGTTCTAGGTCAACTCCTCTGCATCGTATTTATGAACGCTCGCACGTCCGGCGACCTGTGATAACTTCGCATGTCCGGGGGAAGATGTCTGCCCCCTACGATCTCTGGAACTATGCTAGCTAGCGACAAACGGAAAACTGCGGTGGGTAGCTTGTGACGGGCTCTATCGAAGTGTTTCGGTCATTTTTTCGCTTAGGTCAACATTCAGGTTACTGGGCCATCATAGGTCAAATTCGACCAGATCAGGTGGGACTCAGATATTAACACATATCTCAGGACCTGTAACAGATAGAAACAAATGGCGAATGCTATTCGACAGTCCTTGAAATGCGCTACCGACAATAGGCGGTGTAATTTAAGGTCAGGTCAACCGAAACTCAGGTCAAGGTCATGAAGTCATGACCTCAGGTCAAGGCCTAGGGAGGTCATGTAGGATATCAATCGACACGTCTTAACGATACAAGCACAATGACGGTAATTTCAGCCTTCTAGCTCAATGCAGTGCGATGTAATGCGCATAAATGTGTAGTGATCTCAGGTGACCACAGAGACCTTGGTGAGCTCACTGAGCAAAAATGTCAGCGGTAACATTGAGCATAGCTTCCATCTGCATGCCACAACCGCTGTGAGATCATTCCGAGCGCAACTATGTAACTAGGAAACATTTGTATATTTTACCATGGCCCTATAGTGGGGAAGTCATGGCAGCGACCTGACCTAAGGTCAATGCTACGAGAAAAACCCGATATACATGTTATGGTCCCTGATGAGATCATGACATGCTATAAGTTTGAAATCAGTCGTCCAATTATTGTGGAAGTTATGCCACCTAGAACTCAGGGTGTAGTTGAGTGACTTCGCCTGGTCTGGTGACCTAACCTGAGGTGATCCAGGATTTAAAATATGTGAGGATATTCGGAAAAGACCAATGAACAGCTATGCGAGGTTTGGCCTTGCTAACCCTATTAGTTTGGCGGCAAATGAGTAAAAACCGGAGGGGGCAGATATTTGCCCCCCGGACGTGCGCGGATTAAGGCAGTGCTGAGCAATAGGGAATTTAAATTTGCTGGTATCAAACTGGTAGGAAGGGCTAACGATAGTGATGAATTCAACAGCAGGTATTCATCCAAACTTGCATAACCTAAAACGCAGACTGATAAATAGTAGATATGCTTCCACTAAGGTGAGGGTAATGCTATCCATCCGGGGTTTGGATATGGTGCATTTAGATATACAATGGGAGATAGTTGAACATGATGCCATTGAATATAAAAATATTTTATGGGGTTTATTTTTAAGCAGGGACTCGTGTAACATATTAACTGCGGGCCGCGACCCCGCAGTATCCATTGGGCACTCCCCTATTCAAGATCTCTGAGACAAGTTCCTGGCTTCATGTGACCTTAAAGCACAAAATAACAGTGTACTTCTGTAAGGAGTGGAAGCTCGTGTTGTGCACTTGGATGAGGCTCATAAAATATAAATACATCTTCTGAAAGTAGATTTTCTGAACGTAGATCTTCTGAAAGTAGATCTTATGAGCTTCCCCGTGCTCTTTTGCATTGCCGGCGAAACACCAACACGAATATTGGCTGGTTAATCCACCAGCTTTTGAACACGCTGATAGGGTTTTGTATTGCCCCACTGGCACGTTGGCTTAGTGGTTTTGCTGTAAACCATCAAGATGCGAAAGCTTGCTAGTGTCTGATATTCTTTGGGTGACAATCTGATAACCTTTTTCACCACTGCCATGGCTGCCTGCATAGTAGCAAATGCCATACCGGGCCTGCCAAACAATGACGAATTTGCATCACTCCCAGTTTAGACTGGACACATTCTTTTGGTTTGAGAAAAGGGCCGGACATGTGTTCCGAGTCACATAATCACTTACTTCATAAGAGATGTGTTGTCTCTTTAATCCTGCCTCGCAGCTAGGGCAACAAACGTGATGATAGATATCTCGTGATTATTAGTGACTGACTACATTGAAGCTCTTCAGGACGTGAGCGAGCAGAACTCACTGTTGGCATACACTGACCTCTGGTCTGGTGGCACACACTGACCTCGACAGGAGCTTCCCTGGGAGTGGATGTTCTGATGGTACACACTGACCTCGGCAGGAGCTTCCATGGGGGTGGATGGTCTGGTGGCACACACTGACCTCGACAGGAGCTTCCCTGGGGGTGGATGGTCTGGTGGCACACACTGACCTCGACAGGAGCTTCCCTGGGGGTGGATGGTCTGGTGGCACACACTGACCTCGACAGGAGCTTCCCTGGGGGTGGATGGTCTGGTGGCACACACTGACCTCGACAGGAGCTTCCCTGGGAGTGGATGGTCTGGTGGTACACACTGACCTCGACAGGAGCTTCCCTGGGGGTGGATGGTCTGGTGGTACACACTGACCTCGACAGGAGCTTCCCTGGGGGTGGATGGTCTGGTGGCACACACTGACCTCGACAGGAGCTTCCCTGGGAGTGGATGGTCTGGTGGCACACACTGCATGTCCGTTTCTTCCTGAACAGCTTGCTCTTGAACGCATGGCACTGGAACGACGGGTCGCCCTGCGGCAGACAACATCACGTGAGTGCCGCTGACACGACCAGATTACAGCCGTTGGACAGGGCTGATTGCACATCAGTCGCCGGGCTGATCCACGCCACTGTAGTGGCCATCAGACCATCCCCCACATGACTGTAGTGGCTGTCAGACTATCTCCCACATGACCGTAGTGGCCATCAGACCATCTCCCCACATGACTGTAGTGGCTGTCAGACCATCCCCCACATGACTGTAGTGGCTGTCAGGCTATCTCCCACATGACTGTAGTGGCTGTCAGACTATCCCCCATCACATGACTGTAGTGGCCATCAGACCATCTTCCACATGACTGTAGTGGCCATCAGACCATCTCCCACATGACTGTAGTGGCTGTCAGACCATCCCCCACATGACTGTAGTGGCTGTCAGACTATCTCCCACATGACTGTAGTGGCTGTCAGACCATCCCCCACATGACTGTAGTGACTGTCAGGCCATCCCCCACATGACTGTAGTGGCTGTCAGGCTATCTCCCACATGACTGTAGTGGCTGTCAGGCTATCTCCCACATGACTGTATTGGCCATCAGGCCATCCCCCACATGACTGTAGTGGCTGTCAGACCATCCCCCACATGACTGTAGTGACTGTCAGACCATCCCCCACATGACTGTAGTGGCTGTCAGGCCATCCCCCACATGACTGTAGTGGCTGTCAGGCCATCTCCCACATGACTGTAGTGGCTGTCAGGCCATCCCCCACATGACTGTAGTGGCTGTCAGACCATCCCCCACATGACTGTAGTGGCTGTCAGGACATCTTCCACATGACTGTAGCGGTCATCAGACCATCTCCCACATGACTGTAGTGACTGTCAGGCCATCCCCCACATGACTGTAGTGGCCGTCAGGCCATCCCCCACATGACTGTAGTGGCTGTCAGGCCATCCCCCACATGACTGTAGTGGCTGTCAGGCCATCCCCCACATGACTGTAGTGGCTGTCAGGCCATCCCCCACATGACTGTAGTGGCTGTCAGGACATCTTCCACATGACTGTAGTGGCCGTCAGGCCATCCCCCACATGACTGTAGTGGCTGTCAGGCCATCCCCCACATGACTGTAGTGGCTGTCAGACCATCCCCCACATGACTGTAGTGGCTGTCAGGCCATCCCCCACATGACTGTAGTGGCTGTCAGGCCATCCCCCACATGACTGTAGTGGCTGTCAGGACATCTTCCACATGACTGTAGCGGTCATCAGACCATCTCCCACATGACTGTAGTGGCTGTCAGGCCATCCCCCACATGACTGTAGTGGCTGTCAGGACATCTTCCACATGACTGTAGCGGTCATCAGACCATCTCCCACATGACTGTAGTGGCTATGAAGTCATCTCCCACATGACTGTACATAGTGGCTGTCAGGCCATCTCCCACATGGCTGTAGTGACTATCAGGTCATCTCCCACATGACCCACATCTCCCACATCAAGTCATCTACATGACTGTAGTGGCCGTCAAATCATCTCTCAAATCACTAGTAGCTGTCAGGTCATCTTCCATATAATTGTAGTAGCTGTCAAGGCATCTCCGACATAATTGTAGTAGCTGTCGGGTTACCTCCCACATATCTGTGGGCGTCGATAGCTGAGCGGTTAAGCTGAGCGTCTGGTAAGCCAGAGGTACGGGGTCCGACTCCCCGCGGCGCCCGCCCTTCCTACCAGGCTGAGAGGCAGGCCATGCCTTGCGAGGGCGTCGGTAGCCCAGTGGTTAAGCTGAGCGTCTGGTAAGCCAGAGGTACGGGGTCCGACTCCCCGCGGCGCCCGCCCTTCCTACCAGGCTGACAGGCAGGTAACGTCATATATCCCCAGTGGCTGAGTGCGTCGTAAGGACCTGTAGTGGCTGGCAGGTCATCTCCCACATGACTGTGGTGCCTGGCAGGTCATCTCCCACATGACTGTAGTGGCTGGCAGGTCATCTCCCACATGATTGTACAATAGTGACTGGCAGGTCATCTCCCACAGGATTGTGGTGGCTGGAAGGTCATCTCCCACATGACTGTAGTGGCTGGCAGGCCATCCCCCACATAATTGTACAGTGGCTGGCAGGTCATCTCCCACATAATTGTACATAGTGGCTGGCAGGTCATCCCCCACATGATTGTAAATAGTGACTGGCAGGTCATCTCCCACAGGATTGTGGTGGCTGGAAGGTCATCCCCCACATGACTGTAGTGGCTGGCAGGTCATCTCCCACATAACTGTACAGTGGCTGGCAGGCCATCTCCCACATAATTGTAATAGTGGCTGGCAGGCCATCTCCCACATGACTGTAAAGTGACTGGCAGGCCATCTCCCACATGATTGTGGTGGCTGGCAGGCCATCCCCACATGACTGTAGTGGCTGTCAGGTCATCTCCCACATGACTGTGGTGGCCGGCAGGCCATCCCCCACATGACTGTAGTGGCTGTCAGGTCATCTTCCACATGACTGTAGTGGCTGGCAGGCCATCTCCAACATGACTGTAGTGGCTGGCAGGTCATCTCCCACATGACTGTACATAGTGGCTGTCAGGCCATCTCCCACATGACTGTAGTGACTGTCAGGTCATCTCCCACATGACTGCACATTCTGGCAGACCATCTCCCACATGACTGTAGTGGCCGTCAAGTCATCTCTCAATCACTAGTAGCTGTCAGGTCATCTTCCATATAATTGTAGTAGCTGTCAAGGCATCTCCGACATGATTGTGGTAGCTGGCAGGTTACCTCCCACATATCGAGGGCTGTCGATGGCTGGCAGCGGTTAAACTGAGCGTCTGTAGTGACGTCAGGGCCATCGGTCCCACATGACTGTAGCGGCTGTCAGGCCATCTCCCACCAGGACTGTAGAGGCCAGGTCACGTCATATATCCCCAGTGGCTGAGTGCGTCGTAAGGACCTGTAGTGGCTGGCAGGTCATCTCCCACATGACTGTGGTGCCTGGCAGGTCATCTCCCACATGACTGTAGTGGCTGGCAGGTCATCTCCCACATAATTGTACATAGTGGCTGGCAGGTCATCTCCCACATGATTGTACATAGTGGCTGGCAGGTCATCTCCCACATGATTGTACATAGTGGCTGGCAGGTCATCTCCCACATGATTGTACATCTTTGATTAATTGATTGATTATTTGGGCTTAAGGGCGCATCAACTGCTACTGGTTATGTAGCGCCCACATGATTGTACATAGTGGCTAGCAGGTCATCTCCCACATGATTGTAGTGGCCGTCAAATCACCTCTCACATAACTAGTAGCTGTCAGGTCATCTCCAATAAATCTGTAGTGGCTGTTAGGTCATCTTCCACATGACTAAGATGATCACTAACATGACTGGTGAATGTGCAACACACACAAGATCGCATAGTATTACATAGCATATGTGATCTAGCAGCCAGTGCTGTCCATACTCATGGAGAAAGCAATGATGCACTGAAATGCCTTTCCGTTGTAATGATATATTGAAATAAATACACTTGAAATCGCGCCGTTGTTCGTTGCGTGGCACCATGCCGTGAACTCTGTTATTAAGTCTAACTCTAACTACGTGTTTCTCAAGCGTTGAATCTCTGTAATGATCCTGTTCCCCATGGTAGTAGCCTCCAATTTTGACAATCGTAGGCTTGCAAACTCTTTGCCACCCAGTTTCCCTTCTTTGTCACCAGAATGGGACACTGAGCCTGTCAGTACATCTTCCGACATTGTAAATGTGCTGACATTGTTCTCGGGAGACTTATCTGCAATTAACGGAGTTTAATGTGTGCTATAATCAGCCAGCATTGGGTACTTCAGGCACTCAGCGCCGAGTGCCATAGGTACTCAGTGCCGAATGCACTGGGCAATGAGCTTGGGGGCCGTTTCGCGTCTACATGTGTGCGTGTGAGACAGTGAGTGCACTGAAGGTGCACATACGGGTCTGATAACAGATGGCAGCCGGCGTTGACGGGGCGTCCGGCCATAGCTAGCTGCCGCTGACCGCCGCGCTGTCGTGGCAGGCTAATGGCCACCTAACTCAGCCGACTACCACTGCCACCTGTCACAGCCGACCACGCCAGATAAGACGCATGTGCGCGCTGATGAAGCTGCACAGTGGTCGCCGGCCCGGCCGGTGGCGGCAGAATCTGTACCCGGAAGTCGGCCAGCAGTGCCAGTACCGTCAGGTCGGTGTCCAACTGTTCCCAAGAACTGAACTGAAACCAGAACCAGAACTTGCAAGGCGCGGTGGTGACTGCTTGCTGAACTGAAAACTCACAGAACTCAGCGCTGACTGTCTAATGAACTGAATATCTGCAGAGCAGATCGCTAACTGCCTGCAGCGTTCAACTCATCCAGTCATCAACACTGAGAACCTGTAGAATCGAATATCTGCAATACTTAGTGCTGAGTGTCCGGTACCTGCCCTGCAATACTCAGTGCTGAGTGTCCGGTACCTGCCCTGCAATATTCAGTGCTGAGTGTCCAGTGCCTGCCCTGCAATATGCAGTGCTGAGTGTCCAGTACCTGCCTGCAATACTCAGTGCTGAGTGTCCAGTACCTGCCCTGCAATAACTGCAATACTCAGTGTTGAGTGTCCAGTACCTGTCCTGTAATACTCAGCGCTGGGTGCCAAGTATCTGCCCTGCAACACCTGCAATACTCGTAGCGGTTTGGCATTTTCCAAGATAAAATAAGCGTGGGTGAATCCATGGTACACATCACATTGTGGAAGGCATTCGTGCAAGATGTGCATATATGCAAAGCCAGCCAATAACATTTCGATGAACAGTTGGAATGATGTGCTCCTGTCCTGGCTGTCCATATTGCACGCAGCTGTATGCTGGACGAGCAGACCCAACATCACAAGTTAACTCGGTCACGGTGGTCAGCATACGCTGTGACCGGCAGGTAACCCAGAGAAACACTCCGTACATTTCGAGTTTTCCGCTTAGGTACCGAGTTCAGGACCGTCGTGAAACGGGCTTCAAGATAACTCACCCCGTTGGGCATGAAAAAAAAACTAGCGAGTGCCCCTTGAATTACCGAAAAAAAAATTAAAACTGCCTCATGGTGTCTTATGACTTATTATGCCACGAAGAAGTCGAAATGTGCAGCATTGGTGCACGATTGTATGCATATTCAGGAGTGCTTTTCCATTAATTAATGCAAACCATGGACATGTACAGGGGTGCTTTCCCATTGGTTTATGTGCTAAGCCCCAGAGGTGCTCAGCAGGATTCAGGGGTGCACAGGCACCATTGAAGGAATGTAATGATCCACCCATGATCCTCAGACGAATCAACATCCTTATTCATATAATATTGCTCTTGAGCCAGCTGGCAAAACATCCCGTTATTATATCGAAGAATGAGAAAGTATTTATATTTCCCAGCTAGACATCAATAATTGCAACGAAGGCATAAGCGTCTTGGACGTGCTAGACAAGCTGCTGTCGAACCAGGTGCCGATCATGGGAAGCAGTGGCGGCGGAGCTTGTTCGCGGAGGCTCTAAACGTGGCTGTCCTATCAGCATGGAATTTGCGCAGTTATGCGGTTACGGCTTGGGTGTGAAAATGAAGCAAAAATGTTTCACCTGCAGTTCATTCGTGAATTACCCGTAGCGTTATTGCGCCCACAGTCGATGATTCCGAATCCCAGGACGGGACTGCAGTTATTGCCATTCGTGAAATATGGTGAGATATACCACTTAATATTTAATAGACATCCTTCCTAAACGAGATTTAAATATCGTGCTTCTTGGTGTATGTTTACGTTCGATGTGTGCTCCTCGGTTATAGGAGCGTCATCTGCATATGAGCTATGTATAGGTTCACAATTACGGATTGTGAAACACAGCACATTCCATAAAGGAAAAAAGCGATTACCAAAAGGAAGTAAGTGAAATACGTAAAATAAAATTATAAATTAGTTTACACTGCAGAGGCGTACGCGTAGTAGGTATCATAGATGATTGATCCGAACCTGTAAAGTTTACACACATAGCAAAACAATATTACCCGAGCAACATGCCATTTTTTAGACATCGCGTTGGAACTCATGAGATCAGGGTAAAACATGCCAATCTACCTGGTATTGTATTGAGGATACTTGGCTGTGTGAGTCACAACTGCTCCATAAGTGGAACATGCTCAGAGCAATCTTATCGAGTTCCTCAATAAACCATTCGCTGTCAGATACTTAATCATCTCACCCGTATAATTCCAATACAATCGAAGCAACTTTCATCTCACAAGTTAATTTGACTGGTAGGCGGTTAATGAGCATTTCACTGTGAACATCGAAAGTCGCTGCTCTCCCAGCCAGGGATGTGGAGGCGGAGCCGGAGCTGGAGCCGGAGCCGCCGGAGCCGGAATATTTTGCCCCGAGCCTGAGCCGGAGCCGGAGCCGCCGGGACATTTTACTCGGAGCCGGAGTCGGAGTCGGAGCCGTCAAAAGCAGGGCGGCTCCGACTCTGAAAGAGGTGTAAACTAAACAAAGTTAGCACACGTGAAATGAACATATTATACCTAGTACGGTATGGTATGGTATGGTATGAAAAACCATTTTTTAAACCAAAATGTTTCAACATGAGTAGCATGTAAAAATATCATAAAATAATGGTAGAAAAACTAATAACCATATTCTAGCCTCAGTGGTCAATGCAATAGTTCCATGTTTAGTTTAGTTAAGTTCTTTGTTTCCATCATCAACGGGTTGTTGTACCTTATTAGAGATGAGGTCAACAATTGCAATTTACAACAATGGTGTTTCTTGGTCCGTTCACGGGATGGGCGGAGCCGGAGCCGGAGCCGGAGCCGGAGCCGCTGGGACATTTTACTCGGAGTCGGAGTCGGAGTCGGAGTCGGAGCCGGGATACTTCCCCGGAGCCGGATTCGGAGCCGTCCAAAATTTTCCCGGCTCCGCATTTCTGTTCCCCGCTTCCGGCACCACCACATGTCTCCTCCCAGCCACCGGCACAACATGTCTCCTCCCAGCCACCGGCACAACATGTCTCCTCCCAGCCACCGGCACAACATGTCTCCTCCCAGCCACCGGCACCACATGTCTCTTCCCAGCCACCGGCACAACATATCTCCTCTCAGCCACCGGCACAACATATCTCCTCCCAGCCACCGGCACCACATGTCTCCTCCCAGCTACGGCATCACATGCCAGCCACCGGCAACATGTCTCCTCCCAGCCACCGGCACACATATCTCCTCCCAGCCCCCACAACTTCTCCTCCAGCCCCGACACCACATGTCTCCTCCCAGCCACCGGCAGGACAACATGTCTCCTCCCAGCCACCGACACCACATGTCTCTTCTCAGCCACCGGCACAACATATCTCCTCTCAGCCACCGGCACAACATATCTCCTCCCAGCCACCGGCACCACATGTCTCCTCCCAGCTACCGGCATCACAACATGTCTCCTCCCAGCCACCGGCAGGACAACATGTCTCCTCCCAGTCCCAGAAGGGCTCAAGCGCCTCCAATGCGTCTCGGTTCAGCCACACCCTGGCATTGAACGACGGGACAACCATATATTATTTAGCTATGTGCATCAAGGAAAGCCGGAGACGCGGCATGTCGTGAATGGTGAATGAGAGGATCTCCATCTCGACAGCGAGCCGAACATTCACCTTGCAAGTTCCTCTTAAATTGGGCTTCATTCGCATGTAATACATTCCGAATCAATTCACCGAGCAAACAACGAAAGTGCACGGCGACGCCTGCTGCAACATTTATAGTCGGAAACCGGTTCACAAAATCAATAAGATGATCGCAAATACGCCTCCAGTAAACCTTATCGCCGGTGTGAAAGTGCACTACTGTCATTGACTGTCCTTCCCGGATCAGCAACACATTCAATACTTGTAGAGTGCGCACCTAATCTGAAAGTGAAAACCTGGCGCTCACCATTCACAGGCCGCGCGCCAACGTGCAATAGGCGGCATCTCGTCGGACAGCATACGCTTCCACTTTCATTCTCGTGGAAAGCGATACCCACTGCGAGGTCCTCCTCGATTTCGAACACTAAATCTCCATGCAATTTGCAGGAAGGCAATCTCTTGCATACGTGTACGGCAAAGAAGCTGCAGGCACGGCGGGGACGGCTGCAGTGACAGACACACAGACAGTGACAGACACACATATAGACATGGTGCCTGTGTCTAATGCCGACCGCGTGCGGGGACACCGCCAACATGTCGCTCCGGTGTTACACGGAGGTGTCACTGCAAATTATCGGCTGCATCGAGAGAGGGGAGGAGAGCAGGGGAGAGAGAGAGAGAGAGAGAGAGAGAGAGAGAGAGAGAGAGAGAGAGAGAGAGAGAGAGAGAGAGATATATATATATATATATATATATATATATATATATATATATATATATATATATATATATATATATATATATATATATATATATATATATATATATATATATATATATATATATATATATATATATATATATATATATATATATATATATATATATATATATATATATATATATATATATATATATATATATATATATATATATATATATATATATATATATATATATATATATATATATATATATATATATATATATATATATATATATATATATATATATATATATATATATATATATATATATATATATATATATATATATATATATATATATATATATATATATATATATATATATATATATATATATATATATATATATATATATATATATATATATATATATATATATATATATATATATATATATATATATATATATATATATATATATATATATATATATATATATATATATATATATATATATATATATATATATATATATATATATATATATATATATATATATATATATATATATATATATATATATATATATATATATATATATATATATATATATATATATATATATATATATATATATATATATATATATATATATATATATATATATATATATATATATATATATATATATATATATATATATATATATATATATATATATATATATATATATATATATATATATATATATATATATATATATATATATATATATATATATATATATATATATATATAAGATATAGAGAGAGAGAGAGAGAGAGAGAGAGAGAGAGAGAGAGAGAGAGAGAGAGAGAGAGAGAGAGAGAGAGAGAGAGAGAGAGAGAGAGAGAGAGAGAGAGAGAGAGAGAGAGAGAGAGAGAGAGAGAGAGAGAGAGAGAGAGAGAGAGAGAGAGTGTGTGTGTGTGTGTGTGTGGTGCAGCCATTATTGCTAAAAAATTGTCAGTGACAAATCAGCTGAGAATTAGCCGTGGGCACATGTATGTATATGGCGTCTAGCCGGGTGTGTTTTAAACCGTCCTTCGCAATGCCGAGGAATTTCCACAGGATCATAGAGACTATGACATCCATACAATACATAAATGCACCATCGGAGAGCCCATATCTGATTCGGATTAACGCACGATGTTTTTTAAACTCCCCACCCAGGAAAAAAATGACGGCAATATGGATACTTGGGACACGCGAAAGTGATACAGGAAAAGTATGGCAAGGTTGGACGCGTTACTTTGCGCCATTTTTGGCCTGTTGCGGTAAAACTACGGGATGCGGGGCGAATTTCCACTCCCGGCCGTCCCCCCGGCCAGGTTAAGTATCACGTATCTGAACATCAAAAGTGCCCTATCCCCCAAGCAGTCTTCCCGAAGGGCATGCTTCTAAGGAACTCAAAATTGACTCCGGCGCTCGGGTGAAATCTCATGGAAGGAAGGATCCAACGCCCCAGTGCATCCTCATGTGGGAAGGCGCTCTTTGGCCGTGACAAGTGTCCCGTGCAGAGCACGTGGTCTGACGCCGTGTTCAGAAAGCACCTGGTACCGCTTTGGACATAGGTGCCGGCTGGGGCTACGTCCTAGTCACGGTACGGACAATGTGGCGCCACCAGCGCCCGCCCACGCTTCGGGCTCGGTCGGCCGGCTGGTCGTCCCATCCACACGTGAGCCATGATCCCGGCCCAGTCACGAAAACATGGGTAGGTGACCGGCAAAGCGCATCCCATTTCTGATGCGTAAGAGAAGAACAGCTTATAGAACAGCTCATATTTAGCAAGACTCATTCGGCTCCAAAATAATTTGTTCCAACATTCAATAGCTTTCCTAAACTAGTCATGCTATTTTCGTCCAGAAGCATCAATACAATCACCAGCCATTTGGTCAGCTAGTTGGTAGTATTAAAACGAAGATAATATTTTTCCATGGAATAATGAAATTCATTATATCGAATTGCTAGGATAGTCCAAGGCTATTCCAAGGGATAGACCTAGGGATCGGCGGACCGTCACCAGCTACTTCTCTGGCCCGCCAGTCCGCCGCGCGGGAGCCATGCTGACAGCAGCGTCGCGCCGAGTCCACCAATCAGCGGCCACTAACAGCACCGTCAGCAGTGCTCGAACGCGGACCGAGCATGACCGGAGAGGGTCACGCATGCGGCGCCGCGATACTATGCAACCATCAGCTCTCGGCTATTTCGGCGGTCATCATGCACCGTCACCCGCCCGGCTCGTCACGTGTGACCTGCTCGTGAAAAGCCCAGTTTGGGCTGTGACTACAATGACTCGTTGACTAATTGCAGAGTCAGCCCGCCTGGTCGCAGATACTCAATGGCAGCACTGCAACAGCGTATTTAAGTTATATTTTAGAGCCATCACGTACGAGGGAGCACCCAGACATCGTCTCCATCGTGGCTGCTCACCTCCGACATGTGGATGAGGAAAGACGCGACACTGAATTGCAGCGAAATGCCAGATTATCACATGAATCATTACACTGATCACGCTGTCGCCGATTTGATTGGTCGGCATGTTTATCGGTATTCATCTGCTTGGTGTGAGTTAGCTCAGAGCGTCTGCGCGTGGTGCCGCTGCGTGGCGCTGAGCTGCGACAAACGGAGCTGTAACACCAAACTGCACGGAGCTGCATGGAGCTGCACGGAGCTGTAGCACGGAGCTGTAGCACTGCACTGCAAAATACGCATCTGCAACACTGAACTGTAATATACTGAGCTGCAACGCTGAATTGCAATAAACGGAGCTGCGATACACGGAGCTGCACCACTGAACTGTAATACACGGGGCTGGAATATTCAACTGTAATACACGGAGCCACAATGCACCTACACTGGCTAAAATTGCGCTTCTCAAAGCATTGCAACACGCGCCTATGACAACTGGGTAGTCACCTGGGGCCCGGGGCATCTCGCCAGACAACTGGGCAATCAACTGGCGGCCGGACATCTCGCCAGACAACTGGGTAGTCAACTGGCGCCCGGGACATCTCGCCAGACAACTGGGTAGTCAACTGGCGGCCGGACATCTCGCCAGACAACTGGGTAGTCAACTCGCGCCCGGGACATCTCGCCAGACAGCTGGGTAGTCAACTGGCGCCCGGACATCTCGCCAGACAACTAGGTAGTCAACTCGCGCCCGGGACATCTCGCCAGACAACTAGGTAGTCAACTGGCGGCCGGACATCTCGCCAGACACCTGGGTAGTCAACTGGCGGCCGGACATCTCGCCAGACAACTGGGTAGTCAACTGGCGCCCGGGACATCTCGCCAGACAACTGGGTAGTCAACTG
Source organism: Imbricaverruca yamaguchii (assembly GCA_034440575.1). Taxonomy (NCBI): domain Eukaryota; kingdom Metazoa; phylum Arthropoda; class Thecostraca; family Neoverrucidae; genus Imbricaverruca; species Imbricaverruca yamaguchii. Next base: position 331,687 of record JAOTOL010001280.1, on the reverse strand, counting down.
GCGCTCGGGACATCTCGCCAGACAACTGGGTAGTCAACTGGCGCCCGGGACATCTCGCCAGACAACTGGGTAGTCAACTGGCGGCTGGACATCTCGCCAGACAACTGGGTAGTCAACTCGCGCCCGGGACATCTCGCCAGACAACTGGATAGTCAACTAGCGGCTGGACATCTCGCCAGACAACTGGGTAGTCAACTGGCGCCCGGGACATCTCGCCAGACAACTGGGCAGTCAACTGGCGGCCGGGACATCTCGCCGGACAACTGGGTAGGCCGGCATCGGGCCGGACATCTCGCCAGACAGGTTTCGTGCGACGCCCACGCGCGGCAGCGTCCGCCAATGCCTGGCATCTCAGTGACGGTAATCATATGCTGACGGTCGGAAACACCCATCCACTGCACATATTAATGCCACTCTCGCCAGATTGGCACTGGTCGAGTTCAGCGGTGCCGGTAATACAGCCGGCTTGAGGTTACCGCGCGCGTTCCCGGTCGACGGAGCCGGTAGTTTGGAGTGAGACCGATGGCGGTCAAGACACTGCATACCGGTTCGCCCACGTGTCGACACAGCCGTACGGATGACAGGGCATCGAGCTGGGCAAGATGACGACACAGTCCAGCATCGCAGCATCAGGACGGGGCATGTGACGGCCTGGCCGCCTTGGCAGCGCCGGATAGTTACCTGTGCTGACGCTGCTGCCGGATGGAGGGTTGAGTTGCCGAAGTCGGCATCTGGACCCAGGATGCGACACCAATCGTGATCACCGCACGGGTTCATGGCACGTGCTGGACCATCCATACTGCTCACACTACAGCTATCGCCGCCACACCGCTCGGACGGCCACTGCACACGGTCGGGTGACCTGACCTAGCACAAGGTCACCGTGTCAGCACAAGTCACGAGCCACCACTGGCGCTATGGCCACACTGTGGCGCTGCCGGTTGGCAGGCGCCTCTGTTTCGGGAGAGACGGGTTGGCGCGAGCGCCCACGCAACTGACAGTCACCATCAGCCCCCACACTTCTTGGCTGGCCGACGTCGGTCCGCCGACAGCCACCGCCGCCCACGTGCCACCGCCGCACAGCACCAGCCCGCCGGCCTTCACCGACCTGACCGCCGCGGGCGCCTGCTGACCCGACCTGAGCGTGGCGGGCCGGCCGTCCGGCGAACTACTCCTGTCGATGTCAGCCGACAACTGGCCACCGCCGGTCAGGTGAGTCCGGCCAGACCGGCCGCGCCGTGACGGCCCGCCCGGCCCACCGACTAATCCCCCCTCCCCCGCCCAGCTGCACGGCACACCTTCCAGCAACAGGTGCGACCCAATAGTGGCGGCGGCGCACATGGCAAGGTGGCGCGGCCAAATTGACGCGTTAGTGGCGGCGCGCGTGTGGGCGGCGCACCGGGCATGGCGCGGGAGAGGCGGGGCCGGTGGCCGACGAGGCGCGTGTCTTTGCCGGCTGGGACGTGGGTGAACGGTGACCGAGACGCCGCCGGTCGGCGTGGCTGCACACTCAGCGCCGCCGCCGACGGCGTCACGTTAGGTGAGCAGCGCTGCGACGGCGGCCGTGTTGCCACGACCGCCACAGCCGGCCCCGCGGCGCCCCTGCCCGTCCAGCACGGCTGTGTGGCAGCCGCGACCGCCTCGCCTCACATCTGATAGCCTTTAGTGGAATACGGCGGCCGGAGAAAGGACGACCCGATATGGTGCTGCACCTGGCCGCTCTGCGACCCGCCGCCGTCCCCTGCCCTGAGTATCACTGATGTACCCACCCACACACCATACTGCCGACCCACCGCCGTCCCCTGCCCTGAGTGTCATTAATGTACCCACCCACCCACCATACTGCCGACCCACCGCCGTCCCCTGCCCTGAGTATCACTGATGTACCCACCCACCCACCATACTGCCGACCCACCGCCGTCCCCTGCCCTGAGTGTCACTGATGTACCCACCCACCCACCATACTGCCGACCCACCGCCGTCCCCCCGAGTTTCACTGCAGTACCCACCCACCCATCCACCATACTGCCAACCCCCCCCCGCCGTCCCATGCCCTGAGTGTCCCTGTTGTACCCACCCATCATACTGCCAACCCCCCGCCGTCCCATGCCCTGAGTGTCACTGCTGTACCCACCCACCCACCATACTGCCAACCCCCCGCCGTCCCATGCCTGAGTATCACTGCTGTACCCATCCACGCACCATACTGCCAACTCCCCGCCGTCCCATGCCCTGAGTGTCACTGCTGTACCCACCCACCCACCATATTGCCAACCCCCGCCGTCCCATGCCCTGAGTATAACTGCTGTACCCATCCACGCACCATACTGCCAACCCCCCGCCGTCCCCCGAGTGTCACTGCAGTACCCACCCACCCACCCACCATACTGCCGACCCACCGCCGTCCCATGCCCTGAGTATCACTGCTGTACCCATCCACCCATTCACCATACAGGGTCACACAATTGCCCTTTGACGAGGTCACACTATTACTCTCTCACAACGTTATGTGGTTTAGTCACTACCAGGGCTATACAATTACTCCCTTACAGCACCACCCAGCCCCCCCCCGCAATCCCAGAGTCACACACAGAACTCAGCAACAGGGACGGATGCACACTGAAATGGGGACAGGTGAGCATCGAAAAACCACCCGTGCCACCGCAAGCAGCCTATGCTGGTTGATTCTTACAAAGATCTACAACAAAGATATCACAAAGATCATCTGGGGGAGCACACATATCTGTAAATATGCAAAACCGAGCTGTCACATAAGTATCAGCTGCCTCCCGTCCCTAAGAAGAACTTCTCCCCTTAAAGGCTCTTCGTTAAAGAGTGCGAGCACTTCATAACAAACAAGATGACAACAAGGGGTACGGGGTCCGCCCAGGTTGGCGGCCGGAGGCGACGCTGGCCACAGTGGTCGCTGTCACCGCGATGACCAGAGACCTGTAGTAGCTACACTAGCTAGTGGCCAAAGTGACCTCAGTGACTTAAATGATCACAGTGACCTCAGTGACGTCAGTGACCGTCAGTTCGGAGTCAACAGTGCCACAGAAGCGCCGACCGGCCAGCCTTGTTTACCGTGGCGGACGCGATGTGGGGTACAGTGGTGCAGGTATGTGCGGGCGGCTGGCAGCAGGTCAGCCGCCGCCTCCATCCGGCCACCAGATGACCCGAGGAGGGCACGATGTGGGGTACAGTGGTGCAGGTATGTGCGGGCAGCTGGCAGCAGGTCAGCCGCCGCCTCTGTGCGGCCACCAGATGACCCGAGGAGGGCACGATGTGAGGTACAGTGGTGCAGGTGTGTGCGGGCAGCTGGCAGCAGGTCAGCTGCCGCCTCCACCCGGCCACCAGATGACCCGAGGAGGGCACGATGTGGGGTACAGTGGTGCAGGTGTGTGCGGGCAGCTGGCAGCAGGTCAGCCGCGGCCTCTGTGCGGCCACCAGAGCAGGGTGTCATTGCACCGCCGCGATCTCTATCCAGGCCGGTTGTCTTCAACAACCGGCCTCGTCCCGAAATGCATCCAGCAGTTTTGGCTTCAGTTTTGCCTATACATGGTGTAACTACTCAGGTTAATTCACCTATTTGATGCCGATGTCCTCTGGATTGGAGCAGACCTACGGATGAGTGCTTTGTTAACTCCTTGGCAATTTTGCTCAGAACAATGGAGATTAGAACTTTTCACGGAGCGTCAAATTCGTAGCTCTGTTGTCGAAATCGCCACAACTGCCGGAATGCGGTAGGAAGGCAGCAGGAACGCTTGGTGGGATCCACCAAAAGGCAGCAGGAAGGTGTGGTAGGACCCACCAAAAGGCAGCAGGAACGTGTGGTGGGACTCATCAAAAAGCAGCAGGAAGGTGTGGTGGGACCCACCAAAAGGGCCTTTTGGTGGGGTTTCATATTCTTTTGGCCCTACCAAAAGAATATGAAACTCCGCTCCTGATCTTAGCAGTTGTAGTTAGTGGCCGTGTTTTCTCACGAGTGGATTGAGGGGAGGCCTATTCCTGTCTTTGAATCAACGCAAGGCAACGCACTGCTGAATTTATATGCGTATGCGGCTCTCTATTCCCAAATAGTTAGCATATTTCAATCAACACTCACTGTTCCACGACTGTTCTACATTTCCACATGATCCCCTCTGGAAAAGGCACACGTGTCTCTGCCTTTATTGCAGCCAAACCGGCGGCGGATGAGCGACGCCCGAGCGGACCTGGAAGTATCCGGGACGCTACCGGGTCATCAGTTGCATGCGAAATAATGTTCATGGTAATTAGGGTAGTTGTTTCAATTGCTAAGTTCATGAAGCAATGGATTTTGTTCCATGTTGAAATATTCTGGCGGCTATTCAACAACTTACTGGCAGAATTATCGGATCATGGGCGAGGCTGGCTCATGTTCTTAGCTCGTATTCAGCGCAATAGCGGCAAGCATATCTGTTGCTTAGGTGCATCATCTTTACGACAAGGACATATCTAGGGAGTTATTTGGACCCTGGTGCTTCCTGCCTTTCCTGGTGTTAGTGCAATGCTCGCTCGAACTTAAGGAATATATAATCCTAGTTTAATAAAATAGTATGTTCGGACAAACGTTGAGGAAAAAAAAACACCCTTAAAAATGCGTTAAGCTGTATAATTATCTCAACTCAGTAGTATCCAACTTGGTAGGGAATTTCAAACCACTATTTTTGGGGTGGGTATGAAGTTCTCCATATCAAAGGTATACGAAGTTGCACTTATGCTTATGTGTTAGACTCTGACCGTGACTCTGGCTATTCTCGTACCAGCAGCGCGGCTTCCAGAGTTCGTCAGTACACCCTAGTAGCACCCCTAGCGGAAAATTAAGTAACTATCATTACGTCATGATTCACAATAGAGGGCCGCAGGAAACGGAAATGAGAACAGCAGACAGACACCTTTAGTGAAATATACCAAGGGCGCGGGAATCAGGTGGGACAAAGGAGATAGCTGCCCCCTTAACTTTGGCCGAGCTTAGCACTGGGGCCAAGAGCGTTACATAAAAAAAAACACATGAAGGCAATGGGCGGGCCCAAATGGATTGGGTGGGTGGGGGTACACTTCATAGGGTCCCATATTAAAGTTGAAAATATTGGGGAGACAAAGCCAACATTGAGGGAGCACTTACTCAATCATAAGAATACAAAACAACACCCCTGTATGAGTCCGAAGATGAGGCACATTGGGCCATCTGTCGGCAGGTCCAGGGCAGGAGAAAATGTAGTCTCCGAGAAGTGTTGAGTTGGAGTGTTGTGTACATACACATATTAAATATTGTCCCCCTTTTATATTCCTTCCTTAACTTATACTAGTATAATATTTACAAGAAATACTCCTGCGGCCCCAACGAATTATACGTAGAGACTTTCAGGAAAAACAGTGCTCTGATCAGCTCCACCAGTTGGAAGTAAAATCCAGGTTTCCTCCAGAGGCGCCCTCTGGATTCGCCACTGACGAAGCCCGGCAAAAGATGATCTACCTTAAAAGAAAAGCATGTTATTAGTTCTGCCGTTTGCCTAAATTCCAGCCATCATTTCTTGAGACATTAGCTCAAGGGCATCATTATTCCTGTGTCCTTCCAAGTCTGAAGAACTTTTCGGAACTCGTTACCTTTTTTTGGCTCCACTCCATCACCTTTTCTGCTCCTCGGGAGAGCTTGCCAATCTCCTACCTCCACTCAGCCCAGATAAGGCCAACCTGGGCTGCCTTTGATCACGGTAGGATATATACGTGGAATGTTGAATATTTGGTTCCAGATAAAGGACGCAATGGATAGTGAGCACCGTGCAATGCATCCTAGATAAAGATCGCAATACATAGTATGCACTTTACGACGTAGCCTAAATAAAGATAAGAACGTACTAGATAGTGCATTGCGTTTTTTAAAGAGGTGACGACGTTTATCCACGGAGCAGTAAACTGGAAGGTCGAGGGACCATGCCAGAGGTATGTATGCACTGCATCCAGGGAAAATACAGGTCCAGAAAGCTATCTTAATGCATCGGGCGGTCTTGGGAGGTTACCAAACGCTGGACTGAAACTATAGACTGGTTTCGTACGATACGAGAATAAGGCCAGATTGACCTATACTGTCTAAAAATGTGTCCAAAACTGAAGGAAGTCACAGAAAACTATTTTCCTTCCCACAATTCAACCGTTGAAGGATGGCTCCTTCCGCTGGAACGGCGCCTGAGCCACAGACATATGTGCGGTGTAGTCGGCCAACTAGCGCCACCTACGTGGCCGGTCGTCTCCCCTGGCGACTCGCTCCGCACCAGTTAGTCACCTACCCCCGCTTTGGAGCCGCAGCCACGCCTCCAAGGGCCCGTCCCAAACTCTCAGGAGACCCGCATCTGCCCATGGTCCCAATGGCAGATAAATGATATATCACGTCTGCACACCAGCAGACCAGAGTGAGTGACGTGGTCGCCAACTGACAATCATCATCTTCAACGTTGCAGCAAGTGTTGTCCAATCAGGGTACCTTTTAAGTTCAACTCAGAATTGTACTTCCTTGTAGCATCATATATTCCGGTCTGAATAGGTTGAATTACATCGCAGCTTACGGACTGCTCGTTACGATTAAGATACACGGCCGGAACAGTGTGGGCGGCTCCATTAGCCGTGAATGTGCATAAAGTGCGTCGTGAACCACCCAATAAACAAACAAACAAATAAATAAACGATTGAGATACTATTCCCGTGTTTTTACTAGTATCTGCGATATATCGACGTGTTTAAAACTAATATTGTTATAGGCGCTGTGTGACCGATGGAGTCGATGCGCCCTAATGCTTAAATAGCTAGCTAATAATGATACATAAATCGACCTACAGTGGCCTGACACAATACGATTGGACATCCAACCATAGGTTTTCTATCATGCTACAATTCCAGTGAACTATGCATATTTCACTGGAATCACGAATATACATGCATAATATAACCCCAGAGTTCGATTTGGTATGACATCACACCAAGACCAGCTTTTCATCGCAGTATGTATTCCGAGTTGCTACATGACTTTCTTTTTTGTTGGGTTCTGGGAATTGTAAGCGGTGTGTTTCACTCCCGGCTCCGCTTTTTGCAGAGAAACTGTGTGGTAATAGAGAAAAACGCATTAGGTACACCTGCCTATATGCGAACGCGCCTATAACTTGTTGTCCCACATTGTCCCACATTCCTCGCCATGGCTGAGAAGTTGCTATGTTGTGTGCGGGCATGAGTTAAAACGATCGTCTCCACATGAGGAACATCTACCATGTACAACTATTGGTTGCGTACATACCATTTGTAACTGTTTGACTAATCAAAGTTCAAGAGTCTTTTCTACATATTCGTGTTTTTATATTTTGAAACATGTTGAACAACCATTAAGGCAGAAGCGTCCTAAATGCATGCAACACGAAAGCCTTCTCACACCTCATATTTTGTGCTAATTCCAGTTATTTAACCTGTCGCAATAGGGATCTCGCGATCGATAATAGAAAACGATTGCGACAAAACGTGCCATTCACCTTCGACCAGCATTGCGACTTAAGGGCGTGTGGTTGCTAAGCACTGGATCCAAGCAACTAAGTCACTATGCAGTTTGTTTCACATCCCTTAGTTCCATTTCGACTTTTTGCACAGTAGTACGATTTTTATACGGTGGGATAATTCACTTCGTTTACCCAGTGGTTAGTACCCCCTGGGCGGAAAACATGCACATTTACCAGCTAATTTATTTTCGGAACTGGGTTGGAAACTAACGAACCTGGTGTATGGAGGCCTAACTATCGGGACACTTCGACATCTCTCATTTCAATTAATGGCGACTGCTGGATGTTATCTTGATGTAGCTAAGCCATGTTCCATGGCTTAGTTCTCATTAGCATTGCTTCACTGAGCCGCAATTTGGCGCCATCCAGAGTGTACGTTGTACCATAACGCCGCGGCACACGGACGACCGAGGAACGCTGCCGCTCTGCAGAGGTGTCACTGCTACCCCCTGGGTTACCGTGAAGCTGAGCTAATGCCGCTGACTTCACGTAAGTGGTGGCTTAGCGTCGGCCCGTGTAACTCACGTGCATAATTAGTCAGGGTGAAAGCCGGCCACCGGCCAGCCGCGGCCCTGTGAAGGCTGTGGCGTGGCGGCGCAATCATCATGGCCGCGGGCCACGCCGACAGAAGGTCAACGTGAGAAGCTGACCGGTCACGCTGTGGCCAATTCAGCCAGGGTACTATGACTCTAAATGCTTCAGTCGTTCCGCCTAGACACTCACAACACACTTGAGACACACCGGGCCCTCGGAGCGGTGCACGGCGGTCAGTCCGAGCACATCGGCGAGTCGACCTGGTGGCTGATCTACGGCCGACGCGATTACATACAACGGTGGGAGAAACCACGCGCTGTTGAAGCTAGGTGTCAAAATAAAACCAGGAGGCATCAATGTTCGACAGAACTTGCACTTTCGTATGGCTGAAATTTATCTGCAAATGTCATTAAAATTCCAGAATCCAGTCTCAGTAGAGTAAGCGAGACATGTACAGCCGAGGACAACGGCAAACATGAATACAATGCAAATACAGCTGGCTGACCTGACGTCATAAGCACCGCAAGACTATCAATCTATACCGCTGCTACCACAGGGTCTGCGCACATTAAAACAGAAACTGCAAACAAACAAAAAAAACGTACCGCACCATATGCAATGCAATAGCAACCGATGGGAGCGATGCATCCATAATGGCAAGACGATCGATTGTGTACGTGTTGGGTGCCTACACGTCCGTTAGTATCGGACCGATAACGTCCGACGTAGTGACAATCTGAGCCGAGTTTTGACATCGAATTAATAATTACCACCATATATAAGTGAAATGCTACCCTGGCAGATAGTAAGCAAAGATGCGAGCGGTATCCACGACTCCGCCCAGGATTGCCGGAATTGACAAGTGCATTATGACCACTGAGCGCTATCTGCTCTTATCTCTCGTCTGTGTGCACACTTCTGAGGATGCTCGCCGCGCCTGTCTCCTCCTCTAATACTTCCTGTATACGGCTGAACCCGCCCCTGGGCGCCGCTACTGTTCTGAACGCCCCTCTGCCCCTGGTCATCGGTTTAGCGTGTGGTGGCCGTCGGCGTCCACAGACCCCTGGTCGGTGCTGGGTGAGTCGGGCCCTGACCGGCCGCCGTTCCCGCAGCTGCAGTCGCTGCTGGCTGCGGCCGTCTCGGGTCAACGGAGCCGGCTGAGGCGGCGCGCAGTACGCCGCTTTGTACCGGGCCGTTTTTGCTCATGCGGACAGTGAATGAGACGGGGCGCGGCAGCGACCGGCGGATGCCGGCCACCAGCCGCTGGGCGGTGGGCTTTGTTACCGGCCGGCAAATGCCGTACTGGACCTGCACCTACCGACAGCTCCAGTGCCCTGTCTCGGGTAGTGTAAAATAATTGACCATGTGGCCTGGAAATTCACAGTTTATGGAATTGTGCTATTTCACCCTTGTCTTAGGTTTTTACCATTTTGCTAAATGTGTGGGCAGTCATTATACACACGACTGCTAAAAAATATAAAATGCATGTGATTGAAGTGAAGGGCATTCCGATTTTTTAATCCTTAAGTGGCGATCCTTTATTTCCTTCCAATCTTTCACTATTCCCAAGCAACTTCTTTCTTCATCCACACAGCTAATGGTGAAGCAATTTTAGGACACTGGTCTCGGGTAAGCACCGGGGTCCCCCTCTCTCTCCGTCCTCTTCCCATACCATACCCCTCCACCTTCCTCTTCTTCTCCCCTCCCTTTTTGCGTCTCTCTCTCTCTCTCTCTCTCTCTCTCTCTCTCTCTCTCTCTCTCTCTCTCTCTCTCTCTCTCTCTCTCTCTCTCTCTCTCTCTCTCTCTCTTCCTTCTCCTCCACGCAGTACCTTTCTTTCTCCCAATCTCTTTTCCTCTCCATATCTCCTCAGTTGTCTGAAGAAGAACCATTTCCTGAGCTTAACGCATACAAGTCGGTGGGATGCACGGAATCGTGCTCTCTTAGGAAATCCAACTTCCTCTGGTTGAAGAAAATAAGCACGACGAATGCGCGTAGATAAATGGATGGTTTAATTTTTGCTTACGCCGGCTTTAAAGTGGCCAATCCTGGCAATATGTGGCCCCTCCAGCTCACCACATAATGCAGTGAAATGAAGACATGATGTGTCGGGCACATCATGTCTCCGTTACCCGGCACACCATATGGCGTGCCGGGTAACTAAGCTGATCATGCAGTTAGCTCTTCTAGTTACTTATTTTCTGTTCGGGTGCGAGTGGGCTTGGGTAAATCTATGAGCAAGGGCTACATACCCACATAATCGATCTCCTTCGCATGTCAGATGATTTAGTTGCGCTCCTTGGATCCACCCCCGCCAGGTGGCAGCTTATCGCGTCCAACAGTGCGCGCGTGGAGATGGCGCGATAGCCGCGCGCTTCCGAGAGAGCATCGACATGGCGTCCTGCTGAACAGCGAGATATAGAGGAACAACAGTACCGTGATTACCATGGGTACTGAACTGGTTACGACCTTTGGCACCATAATGTGGTCACCCGCTGACACTGTACCGTTATAGCCAATCGTACTGAACTGTAACCACCTCTAGCACCGTATTGTGATCACCCACTGACGCCATGCCGTGATCACCACCTGTAATACATTGCGATTACCTGATGCCGTACCGCTATCTGCGCTGGCACTGCACCGCTATCAACACTGACGCTGTTGCCGGCAGACGGTCAGCCACGTCCGACTGACATGCCAGTAGGCTCACCAAGACGTGATCACTTCACTCCGCTCGCCTTTCAAGTCTGAATTAAAGATCGGCACGATATTAACATACTGACAGCAGCACGTGAAGTACACTGGCCCAACTCATTGCTATGCCGGGGAGAGTAACGGCAGGCCCAGCGATCCGACACACTAGTCAACACCGAGCTGCGGGGCATGGCTGCGGCGTTCATCAACTGCGTTATGTGCGACGGCGATCAAGGGGTTGACCCAGCGTAGCAAAGTCGTAATATGGGCAGAGCGGACCAGTTGTAGCCTAATGCCATGCTAAAATACTTAGGTAATATTGACTTTGAAGTATCATTTTCAATTAATTTCCCCATCCTGGAATTTCGTTCGTAATGTTATCCCCAGGAAAGTAAAGACAAGAACAAAGAAGATACAAACGATAAAAGTACCGCATTAGCCGCGATCTAGACCTTTCACGTGAATCCGCGCTGCACAAAAGCAGCAGAAGTATCGTCCGTGAACCACACGTATTCATGTTGGTATTCAGCGTTCGTCATCAATTTTGCTCAATTTGAAGTAAATGGTAGGAAAATAACAACCCCAAACTTGCTTCTTGTGCGGCTGAGTTAGCAAGATTCCTATAAGGAGTAGCGGATTATCCCATTCAAAGCTCTGAGCGACTCAATGTCAAATTTCCGCGAAAGATGGTGCAAACGAATGGTGACAAATTATATCCATCAAATTCTTAAAAAATAAAATAAGCAACATGGGTTGACCCAGGAACCACAAAACGGAAATTTGAGCCCTTCATTTTAGTTCTGTAATCTCTGTTCTTGCTTCGAATTTCATATGTTGATACTTAACATGTTCCTAGAAACAAATTATTACGCTTGCATAAAACATGCATATATTGCAGTACCAGGGGAACTTACGAACGACAAAGGAGAAAAGGCGTTTATATATATATATATATGTATATATATATATATATATATATATATATACTGTCCCCAGACCGCATATTCTTGAATAGCTATAATTTAACTAACGAAGACCTCTTGGGATAGATCCAACGATTTTTATTGGTATAAGATGTGGATAGTTGACTGAGTAATTTAAAGCAACAGAGGCTGTTCAGGGATGAGAAATGGCGCTTCCATGTTCACGACACTAAATAAGATTAAAGATTAATAAGATTAGTTCACGACATTGAATAAGACATGGCATACATGTGTCTTTCGTAGTATAGTTTGTCATATTTACACAAAGAATACATTTATATTATGTATCTAGGCTTTGGAGTACTGGGAGCAGAACACAAATATTGTGTTGTATCCATGTTTTAAGGGGTCTGATGTTTTTAATTGTTGCCCTGGGATTCAATTTTTCTAATTCTACCTTACTGGCAGGTGGTATGTATAGCTGCAGGACGTCGGACAGTGTCTTTCCTTGCACATCTTTTCTGCCACGCATCTGACGAAAACATGCTCTTACAAAATATTCACCCAAATTTGAATACGCAATTACTAATCACTAAGTGGAAGTGTCCAGAGCTTCGATATTATCTTACTCATTCTGGAGGTGATGCCTGACGTATTCAAAGCACAACGAGAGGAGAGGCGCTGGAGTGTGGGTTAAGGAAAAACGCCTAGCAGCGCATCGGAAATAACGAACATTCGCACTGCTATGTCATGAAAATCAGCCGCAGCCTCAGCAATTCTGCGCACGGACCAATACGATTGGGACCCATTGGCAAGCGTGCCAGGGAGACACACTGCCTTGTGCGGCACAAGGGACCTCAACAAAATCCTTTCACCATCCCTACCCCCAATACGCCATCATCTATCCCTCTCAGGCTACTTCACGGGCAAATCTGCTGATAAACAGGCGGCGGCCCGGTGGTGCTGACCGCACATCTGCTGTCTGGCGGCGGTATTGCGGCCACGTAATCAGTTCGTCAGTCACGTGACCAGCCACGCGCCGCCGGCCCCCGCACCCTCCTGCTGCGGCAGCTGGCGGATTTTTCAAACGGGCCGCCTCCCTGAATCCGACAGTCAAATCCGTGCGTGTATCTGACAACAGGCAGCCGAGACGGAGCTGGCTGTGAGACGGAGCCGGAGCCGGCTCGTGAGACGGAGCCGGAGGATCGTGAGACGGAGCTGGCTGACGGTGGCGGCAGCCGTGGAACCAAGTGACCTGTAGTCTGTTTCATAACAGTGGGCACCGCCGATAAAAAGGAACGCATCATCTACGAAAATATGCTTATCTGTTTCACTACTACCGAAAAGAGTATGCAACATAAATATTGTATGTCAGTATTATACTCCACTGTCGACGAATCGTATCTCACCAACGAAAACTGTGGGCGAGAATCACTCCGATTGTCCGTAACGTCCGCGCCATAATTATGCAAATATGTACTTCTGATGCAGAAATACTACGAAGGGCGGTGTCGTTTTCTTCCACAAAATGAGTGCTGCAGTTCTGCTTCGGTTTTTTTGTTAGGTATATATTTGTCCTCTATGCAAAGCACGGGCGTAATGTTCAATTTAACGATGTTTTCTTTTTGGAGTGGGGGAAGGGGGACACGTCCACCATCCCCCAGTGGCGACGCACAACCAGTTCACCAGTTCCCCTCAGTGAAAGACCAGCTCTCTCCTGACTCCAAGACTGACGCCGCTCCTGGGCGCATTAATGTGCGCCTGCGACCGTGTGTCGGTATGCCGGGGCGGGCGGGGAGGAGGTGTGTCATGAGCCAGATGTGGGTCAGCCACGGCAGACATCGACACCAGTAGGTAGGTCTGGCCGCCACAGGGCACCAGCGATGTCATCGAGTCTTGCAACTGCGACGTTCGCACAGCCAGTCGCGACGGGGGGTCGGGCCCGCGGAGGAGAGCCTCACGAGCCTCACAGTCGCGACTGGGGATCGGGCCCGCGGAGGAGAGGCTCACGAGCCTCACAGTCGCGACGGGGGATCGGGCCCGCGGAGGAGAGGCTCACGAGCCTCACAGTCGCGACTGGGGGATCGGGCCCGCGGAGGAGAGGCTCACGAGCCTCACAGTCGCGACTGGGGATCGGGCCCGCGGAGGAGAGGCTCACGAGCCTCACAGTCGCGACGGGGGGTCGGGCCCGCGGAGGAGAGGCTCACGAGCCTCACAGTCACGACTGGGGGATCGGGCCCGCGGAGGAGAGGCTCACGAGCCTCACAGTCGCGACGGGGGATCGGGCCCGCGGAGGAGAGGCTCACGAGCCTCACAGTCGCGACTGGGGGATCGGGCCCGCGGAGGAGAGCCTCACGAGCCTCACAGTCGCGACGGGGGATCGGGCCCGCGGAGGAGAGGCTCACGAGCCTCACAGTCGCGACTGGGGGATCGGGCCCGCGGAGGAGAGCCTCACGAGCCTCACAGTCGCGACGGGGGATCGGGCCCGCGGAGGAGAGCCTCACGAGCCTCACAGTCGCGACGGGGGATCGGGCCCGCGGAGGAGAGCCTCACGAGCCTCACAGTCGCGACTGGGGGATCGGGCCCGCGGAGGAGAGGCTCACGAGCCTCACAGTCGCGACTGGGGGATCGGGCCCGCGGAGGAGCCTCACAGTCGCGACGGGGGATCGGGTCCGCGGAGGAGAGGCTCACGAGCCTCACAGTCGCGACTGGGGATCGGGCCCGCGGAGGAGAGCCTCACGAGCCTCACAGTCGCGACTGGGGGTCGGGCCCGCGGAGGAGAGCCTCACGAGCCTCACAGTCGCGACTGGGGGATCGGGCCCGCGGAGGAGCCTCACAGTCGCGACGGGGGATCGGGTCCGCGGAGGAGAGGCTCACGAGCCTCACAGTCGCGACTGGGGATCGGGCCCGCGGAGGAGAGCCTCACGAGCCTCACAGTCGCGACTGGGGGTCGGGCCCGCGGAGGAGAGCCTCACGAGCCTCACAGTCGCGACTGGGGGATCGGGCCCGCGGAGGAGCCTCACAGTCGCGACTGGGGGATCGGGCCCGCGGAGGAGAGGCTCACGAGCCTTACAGTCGCGACTATGGGAACGGGCTCGCGGAGGAGAGCCTCACGAGCCTCACAGTCGCGACTGGGGGATCGGGCCCGCGGAGGAGAGCCTCACGAGCCTCACAGTCGCGACGGGGGATCGGGCCCGCGGAGGAGAGCCTCACGAGCCTCACAGTCGCGACTGGGGGATCGGGCCCGCGGAGGAAAGGCTCACGAGCCTCACAGTCGCGACTGGGGGATCGGGCCCGCGGAGGAGAGGCTCACGAGCCTCACAGTCGCGACGGGGGATCGGGCCCGCGGAGGAGAGGCTCACGAGCCTCACAGTCGCGACGGGGGATCGGGCCCGCGGAGGAGAGCCTCACGAGCCTCACAGTCGCGACTGGGGGATCGGGCCCGCGGAGGAGAGCCTCACGAGCCTCACAGTCGCGACTGGGGGATCGGGCCCGCGGAGGAGAGGCTCACGAGCCTCACAGTCGCGACGGGGGATCGGGCCCGCGGAGGAGAGGCTCACGAGCCTCACAGTCGCGACTGGGGGATCGGGCCCGCGGAGGAGAGCCTCACGAGCCTCACAGTCGCGACGGGGGATCGGGCCCGCGGAGGAAAGGCTCACGAGCATCATACGGCTGCCGGCAGTAAAACTTGCAATCACGGCAGCAACTTGACTTCATATCGCTTCGGAATGCCTAGTTTACCAGCTGACAATTATGAAAGAAGGCATTTATCAATCAATGTCCTTTTATATAGTTATCCTCTATATATCTAGACCATCCTTTAGATAGTCCTCATCTAATTTAAGACGTCATGTATTGCTGCAGCACACATGACTGCAGCAACTTCTGAGATATTACAGGGAACATCGTGAAATATCTGTGCTCTCTCCTATCCGCCGCATATCGTAATCTGAGACCCTGCACGATACAGGTTCTTCTGTGATATGCACGGAACAGCTGTAGAATCTGCTCAGAGAAGCCGATGCCACAAATCACACACAATACCGATACACAAACGCCGTAATACACCGCAACATTCAGGAAGAAAGCTGGTCCCAGCCGCATGACGCTTGACTTAACAATATATCCGTGCCTGAATGCACTTCAATGAATGCAATTAGTTCACCAACTCTGCAACGAATACACTAATTACATAATTGATACACCAATTTTGCAATGAACACACTAACTATTCAATGAATAGGCGAATTTTGCTATGAACGTACCATTTCTATCAGCACTTATAAACTGATCTGACACCCTACAATCCATGGTTCACTTTGAGAAACTCTGCGTAGCAGCTGTTTCTTTTCTCGGTCGGAGCCATTTCATCGCTCCAGGAAGATACAGTTTCTACATGAGCCAAACGTCTTATATGTGCTTGAGTATTTGTATATGTAGTCTCATGTTACAAGTTGATAAGCAGACCAATGTCGAGATCGTGAAGACGTTCGGACCATCTCTGTAAGCAACATGGCCCGTACTCAAGGATGTGGATGTCAGTGAATAGGCTTTAGGAAGCCAGCGCAGTTTTCGCGGGGTGTCGCGTCAGTGCTGGGGGTGGAGGTGGGAATGGAGTAGGGGTGGAGTAGAAGGTGTCGTGCTAGTAGTGCCCCGTTCGGTGTACGTGGACGCAGGCGCAAACTGAGCTACCCAAGGCGCGGAGAAGACATCTGACCTTAGTGAGAACAATTAATGTTGTATGCCTGAAATTCCCGTAAAATGCTTCGCTTTACACCCAAGCATTAGCCGAGTTTGGTCTCTTGTTCATCGGTGCAGAAAATCTGCCCGTATATCTGAGATGTTCAGAACCCTATCAATATTCTGTAGAATGACTCGGCGCCTGATGGGTCCCGCGGGCCAGCACCCTGTCGACATTCCGTGGAGTGACACCCCGCCTGGAGTCATACCCCGTGGAGTCATACCCCGACAAGACGCAGGCTTCCAGAGTGGCTGCCAAGATAACTACGTTTAGTGCACCGGCCGCGCACATGCAACCTGTGAAATCTGCACAATCTGCACAATCTACACAATCTGCACAATCTACACAATCGGTACAATCTGGAAAATCTGGGGAATCTGAACAATTTGCACAATCTGCATAATCGGCACAATTCCGTGGGTTAACTTATCAGGCGCCACGAAGCTGCCAGTTGCCGTTTGTCCTAAAACAATGAAATGAAAAAGCAGCGAAGAGCTCGCTAGCCTACGAGACCACACCTATCACATCATCGAGCGCGACACTGGTATTTTGGTAGGTGATGCATGAATTAGCTTCCTGTTTATAAAAGGCATGAGACAATGATTCCGGCACGTAAAACAATTAATTGGGTTGGATAATAATTGCGACTTTTAGTTTTACTGAGCTACACTAAAAGTAGACGATGTATCATATATCATATATCATAATAGTAGACACAACTGACATAAAAGTACATGAGGGAAAATGGGGGCATCAGATGTAAATAAACCAGCGACAGGGATGGCGACAGTTGGTGCGGAACAAACTACCCACGGTCGTCACCATCACAGACAGGGGTCACTGACACGACACCATCACTGCACTGGTACCGGGGATGGCGACAGTTGGTGCGGAACAAACTACCCACGGTCGTCACAATCACAGGCAGTGGTCACTGACACGACACCATCACTGCACTGGTACCGGGGATGGCGACAGTTAGTGCGGAACAAACTACCCACGGTCGTCACAATCACAGGCAGTGGTCACTGACACGACACCATCACTGCACTGGTACCGGGGATGGCGACAGTTGGTGCGGAACAAACTACCCACGGTCGTCACAATCACAGGCAGTGGTCACTGACACGACACCATCACTGCACTGCAGCATGACATTTTCAAGAAAATGGGTGGAAAATACCACCTAATGGAAGTTCAATCAACCTCCCTGTCTATGGCTTTTATGACATCCTTGCTTACTAGCTGTTGATTATGAAGCTAACATGAACTCAACTGAAGACATCCTGATGCCCTTGAACAATACAAATATGCCATAGTTTGGGTGCACCAATGACCTCTGATGAGGAAATCTCCTGAAACCATATCACAGAGCCTCTTCTGTTTCAGATAGTCCACCCAGTATCCTGAAACCTGGTATTATCCAGCACTCCTTAAGTCCTTATTCAGCAAGCAATGAAGCCCTGCATTGAATACAATATGCAGGCTTATCGAAGTTGCTCAGTTATAAATTGTTCCACTTTCTGAATATACCACTTTCTGAACACTCAATTGACATCCTTCTCCAAGAAGTATCACCATCCTGCTCATTGATATGAAGTATTTATGTCTCCTTTGCAACAATATCTTGTTTTTATATAGCATGTGCATGCCCTCAATATGGAATGGTGTTACACAAACATTTTGCAATGCAATTTCGGGTAAAGGGATGACCTATGTGATATGGGATACAATGCCAGTTCATCATAGTTATCATTCTCCTTATCCCGAATACATCTTTTCTTAAATTATGAATCTTGAGACAAATGATAAAGGTCCAATCATAATCACCTACACCATCAACTCAAATTTTAGCCTGAAAGACATCAAAAACATTTTAAATTACACTAATTACATGTCAAATTTTGACGTCCTGCTATGCTCATTTCGACATCTCACACCTAATGAAAAACCAATATTTTAACCCTGCTGCACTGGTACCGGGGATGGCGACAGTTGGTGCGGAACAAACTACCCACGGTAGTCACCATCACAGGCAGTGGTCACTGACACGACACCATCACTGCACTGGTACCGGGGATGGCGACAGTTGGTGCGGAACAAACTACCCACGGTCGTCACCATCACAGACAGGGGTCACTGACACGACACCATCACTGCACTGGTACCGGGGATGGCGACAGTTGGTGCGGAACAAACTACCCACGGTCGTCACCATCACAGACAGGGGTCACTGACACGACACCATCACTGCACTGGTACCGGGGATGGCGACAGTTGGTGCGGAACAAACTACCCACGGTAGTCACAATCACAGGCAGTGGTCACTGACACGACACCATCACTGCACTGGTACCGGGGATGGCGACAGTTAGTGCGGAACAAACTACCCACGGTCGTCACCATCACAGGCAGGGGTCACTGACACGACACTATCACTGCACTGATGCTAGCATTGCAGAATCAGTACCAAAATGTTACATAACAGTTACACCAGTACCCACTCCCCCAACATAAGCACAGACATTGTAACCCGTATTGTAATCCATTTCAAACTACAGTATAATTTTTGTGATTTCCATTGATGCAGAAAGCGCTTCATCTTGATTTAATTTCATTTTTGGATTTATATTTGGTATCCACGCCAAGCTAACTTATCCCGTAGTGCGAATCAGCACAATCATCTTCAAAATGAAATCAACTTTGTACCTACGCATCAGAGTTCCCCGGAGGCCAGCGAAGAAATTGAATCAGCATATTTAGCTGACTTAGCTTAGCTTAGTTAGCTTAGCTAATTTTCAGACAGATATTTGCCCTTAAAATGGGGCCGCTATAAAAAGAGTGTTAGAACACCCACGACCCGCCATGACACTGAGGTGCTTGGTGATGTACTGTTGGACAGGGACTACCGGCTGATGTGACAATAATGATATACGGTAACTGATGACCTCGTCGCTGGTTTTCATGTAATCGTGTTTTTGTTCTTTGGCGCGGAAAAACTGGACACCCAACATCGTAGCCTTGTGTGCGACTCACGGCCTGGCTGGAATCTCAAGTCAGGACCGCAGTAACCGACATGAAATGTGCCTTGACCTTGCGCCATGTTGCGTCGTGGCGACTCGCAATATTCTGAGGTCTCATGTGAACAAAGTACTTGATCTGGCATGCTTTTAGAGGAGATGTTTCAGTGTGAGGCATGCCGACCTGGACCTCGATAACAGCCTGGCCTCATCCATCTCGATCCGATCCGACCTGTCCACGATCGGACCTGACCCGGTCAAACCCAATACGACTCAATCTGGAACGGCCCGATCTGGCTAGCACTCACTGGACCTGGCCAGGCTCGACCTCCCCCGTCCTGACCTGACTAGGTGACTAGGAGGAGAACGAACCTAGTCCAAGGCCACTAACTAATAAGCTAACTAAACCATTCCAACCCGACCGGGACAATAACCGACCCAGACACCAGCAACTAACTAATCAAACCATCCTAACCCGACTGGGACAAGAACCGAACCCACCAGACACTAGCAACTAACTAACCAAACCATCCCAATCAAACCTGGACAAGAAGTGACCCGATCCGACGCCAGTAGCTAACTAACCAAACCCTTCCAACCCGACTGGGAACAAGAACTGACGCGGCGGAATAGGCATCAACCCGATCTTGCCCGACTCGATCTGACTATGCTGCTCGGTCTAAATCTCTGCATTTGAGGTCATCTCTCTAGAGAGTTGGAATACAAAAAATGCATGACATACATGACAACGGCGCGTGCCTATGCAGCACGGGAACAACTACGTAAGCAAGTGACAACTGATAATGGTGATGTTGACTTTATATGAAACAATTTGAGCGTCGGTGACTCGTCGATTAATGTGCATAGCAGGAGGATAAGGGTGGAGGGATGCTGCTAAAGCACGCCTATGTTTTAGATATAGTCGTTATATCGGATGCCAGTCGGGGTTTCACAAACGCGTTCGGATACCTATATTGTCGCGGGAAATGGTGACTGTTAACACTGGTAGCCATGTTGTCACCGGAGGTGGTGACTGTTAGCATAGGAAACCAAGTTGTTGAGAGAGATGGTGACTATTAGGACAGGTAGCCATGCTGTGGAGAGAAAAGGTGACTGTAAACACAGGTAGCCGTGTTGTCACGGGAGGTGGTGACTGTTAGCATAGGAAACCAAGTTGTTGAGAGAGATGGTGACTGTTAGGACAGGTAACCATGCTGTGGAGAGAGAAGATGACGGTAGCCGTGTTGTCACGGGAGGTGGTGACTGTTAGGACAGGTAACCAAGTTGTTGAGAGAGATGGTGACTGTTAGGACAGGTAGCTATGATGTCGTGAGAGGTGGTGACTGCTTACACATTTGTCCAAGTTGTCTCGGGAAATGATGATTGTTATCACATCCAGCCGAGCTATCGCGAGCAGTGGTTAATTCTAACACGACACCCAGCCCATAGGCCAGACCAGAGTTGACACGGCACCAGCTACACGGATTCACATGGTCGTGAGCATCCTCATCCGGCTGGGTTTCGCAATGTCTGGTGCTACGGCGGACCCATCGCCGACGCTCGGCGCCACAGCGAACGTTCGCAACCGCCGAGCCCAGGCGCTGACTTCATGCTCGGGTAATACAAGCACGTCAGGTGCCGAAGAGGAACCATCGATACGGCTAACAGTCCGTGTCAGTCGGTGACCGGTGGAGATATCGGCCGCCGCCGGGGTGCCGCTACCTGCCACTGATCAATCAGTAACGACATGCACGCTAAGTGCATATACCTGTCAACATCGACCGGATTGAGCGCTCTGTAGGACATCTCATCACCCAGACAGGCTGGGATCACGCCATTTATCGGACGTCGGCGCCGCCAGACAGCTGACTGCTGACAAAGGAGTCGGCCGGTCACGTTAACAAGCTCATCGACAGACAGAGGGGACCGTTATAGTGATAGCAGGGTAGCGACTGTTCCCGCCAACAATTAACCACGTTTGGAGCCCTAGTCTGTATGGTAAATACTCGAAGTGCTCGGCCACCAGCCATCTTGAAGCGTAACGATATTTCTCTCGATACTGGCTCATGACCAAAGAACGTCCGGGTATTTTTAGGCATACACTATAGAGCTCCAAATGTGTTGGCAAATTTGCTTGGTAGAATGAACGTCAGGGACCGTTTACCTCTATCTTCGGCAGGACGCTACCACGACAGGAAATCAGGCCTCATATTCAATCACGTTAGGACGAAGACATCCGACAGATCCAATGAAGCACAAACTGCGTGCCAAAGCAAGCTGTCAATCTCAACATCTGCCGGGCCAAACTGGCAGTCAATCCCAGCATCTGCCAAGCCAAACTGACAGTCAATCCCAGCATCTGCCTGACCAAACTGGCAGTCGAGACCTGTCTGCCAGTCCCAATACCTAGCTGGCAGTCAGATACAGTTGCTTGCCAATTCCTATGCCCAGCTGACAGACCGACGAAGTTGATTGTCGGTCCCAACACCACACTGATAGTCTGACAGAATCGTCAGCCTGTCCCATTACCAGACTGACTGTCTGGCATCCTTGGCCAGCCTGAGCACCAGACTGATAGTCTGACAGAATCGTCAGCCTGTCCCATTACCAGACTGACTGTCTGGCATCCTTGGCCAGCCTCAGCACCAGACTGACAGGCGACTGTCGGAGCCAATTTCACAGTAGATAGTTTACACCAGCATGACCTCAATTGAACTCGTAGACAATAACGTGTGAAGTAATGAGTCCACCCAGACCACCGTGACGGCTCGGGACTTCGGACGCGGCGGACTCGGATGTGGCGATCGATTGCGACGCTCACGGACACCATGTGGCTCACAGTGATGATGTGATTCACTTCAGACACTCGCAGTGATGATGTGATTCACTTCAAACACTCGCAGTGATGGTGTGGATCACTTGAGACTCTCACAATGATGGGGCTCATTTCAGACACTCACAGCGAGGGCGTGACTCACTTCAGACACTCATAGTGATGGTGTGGCTCACTTCAGACACTCACAGTGAGGGTGTGACTCACTTCAGACACTCACAGTGATGGTGTGGCTCACTTCAGATACTCACAGGGATGGCGTGGCTCACAACTTCAGACTCTCACAGTGATGGGGCTCACTTCATACTCTCACAGTGATGGTGTGGCTCACTTCAGACACTCAAAGGGATGGTGTGACACACTACCTCAGACTCTCACAGTGATGGTGCTCACTTCAGACTCTCACAGTGATGGGGCTCAGTTCAGACACTCACAGTGATGGTGTGGCTTACTTCAGACACTCACAGTGAAGGTGTGACTCACTACATACACTCACAGTGATGATGTGACCCACTTCAGACACTCACAGTGATGGTGTGACCCACTTCAGACTCTCACAATGATCGTGTGACTCACTACTTCAGACTCTCACAGTGATGGTCTGGCTCACTTCAGACACTCACAGTGATGGTCTGGCTCACTTCAGACACTCACAGTGATGGTGTAGCTCACTTCAGACACTCACAGTGATGGGGCTCACTTCAGACACTCACAGTGATGGTGTGACTCACTTCAGACACTCACAGTGATGGTGTGGTTCACTTCACACTCACAGTGATGGTGTGGCTCACTTCAGACACTAACCGTGTTGGTGTGGCTCACTTCAGGCACTCACAGTGATGATGTGGCTCACTTCAGACACTCACAGTGAGGGTGTGACTCACTTCAGACACTCACAGTGATGATGTGGTTCACTTCAAACACTCACAGTGATGGTGTGGCTCACTTCAGACACTCACAGGAATGGTGTGACTCACTACTTCAGACTCTCACAGTGAAGGTGTGACTCACTACTTCAGACACTCACAGTGATGATGTGGCTCACTTCAGACACTAACCGTGAGGGTGTGGCTCACTTCAGGCACTCACAGTGATGATGTGGCACACTTCAGACACTCACAGTGATGGTGTAACCCACTTCAGACACACACAGTGATGGTGTGACTCACTTCAGACTCTCACAGTGATGATGTAACTCACTTTAGACGCTAACCGTGTGGGTGTGGCTCACTTCAGACACCCACAGTGATGGAGTGGCTCACTTCAGACACTCACAGTGATGGTGTGGCTCACTTCAGACACTCACAGTGATGGTGTGACTCACTTCAGACACTCACAGTGATGGGGCTCACTTTAGACACTCACAGTGATGGTGTGAGTCACTACTTCAGACTCTCACAGTGATGGGGCTCACATCAGACAATCACAGTGATGATGTGACCCACTTCAGACACTCACAGTGATGGTGTGTCCCACTTCAGACACTCACAGTGATGGGGCTCACTTCAGACTCTCACAGTGATGGTGCGGCTCACTTCAGACACTCAAAGGGATGGTGGACTCACTACTTCAAAGTCTCACAGTGATGATGGGGCTCACTTCAGACACTCACAGTGATGGTGTGGCTCACTTCAGACACTCACAGTGATGATGTGACTCACTACTTCAGACTCTCACAGTAATGGGGTTCACTTCAGACACTCATAATGAAGGTGTGACTCACTTCAGACACTCACAGTGATGGGGCTCACTTCAGACACTCATAATGATGGTGTGACTCACTTCAGACACTCACAGTGATGGGGCTCACTTCAGACACTCACAGTGATGGTGTGGCTCACTTCAGACACTCACAGTGATGATGTGACTCACTACTTCAGACTCTCACAGTAATGGGGTTCACTTCAGACACTCATAATGATGGTGTGACTCACTTCAGACACTCAAGTGATGGTGTGACTCACTTCAGACACTCACAGTGATGATGTGGTTCACTTCAGACAGTCACAGTGATGGTGTGGTTCACTTCAGACACTCACAGGGATGGTGTGACTCACTACTTCAGACTCTCACAGTGAAGGTGTGACTCACTACTTCAGACACTCACAGTGAGGATGTGGCTCACTTCAGACATTAACCGTGAGGGTGTGGCTCACTTCAGGCACTCACAGTGATGATGTGGCACACTTCAGACACTCACAGTGATGGTGTAACCCACTTCAGACACACACAGTGATGGTGTGACTCACTTGAGACTCTCACAGTGATGATGTAACTCACTTTAGACGCTAACCGTGTGGGTGTGGCTCACTTCAGGCACTCACAGTGATGGTGTGGCTCACTTCAGACACCCACAGTGATGGAGTGGCTCACTTCAGACACTCGCAGGGATGGTGTGACTCACTACTTCAAAGTCTCACAGTGATGATGTGGCTCACTTCAGACACTAACCGTGATGGTGTGACTCACTTCATACACTCACAGTGATGGGGCTCACTTCAGACACTCACAGTGATGGTGTGAGTCACTACTTCAGACTCTCACAGTAATGGTCTGGCTCACTTGAGACACTCACAGTGATGGTGTGGCTCACTTCAGACACTCACAGTGATGGTGTGGCTCACTTGAGACACTCACAGTGATGGTGTGGCTCACTTCAGACTCTCACAGTGATGGTGTGGCTCACTTCAGATACTCACAGTGATGGTGTGGCTCACTTCAGACACTCACAGTGATGGTGTGGCTCACTTCAGACACTCACAGTGATGGTGTGTCCCACTTCAGACACTCACAGTGATGGGGCTCACTTCAGACTCTCACAGCGATGGTGGACTCACTACTTCAAAGTCTCACAGTGATGATGGGGCTCACTTCAGACACTAACCGTGAGGGTGTGGCTCACTTCAGGCACTCACAATGATGGTGTGGCTCACTTCAGGCACTCACAGTGATGGTATGGCTCACTTCAGACACTCACAGTGATCGTGTGACTCACTTCAGACACTCACAGTGACCGTGTGACTCACTTCAGACACTCACAGTGATCGTGTGGATCACTTCAGACACTCACAGTGATGGTGTGGCTCACTTCAGACACTCACAGTGATCGTGTGGCTCACTTCAGACACTCACAGTGATGGTGTGGCTCATTTCAGACCCTCACAGTGATCGAGTGACTCACTACTTCAGACTCTCACAGTAATGGTCTGGCTCACTTCAGACACTCACAGTGATCGTGTGGCTCACTTCAGACACTCACAGTGATGGTGTGGCTCACTTCAGACCCTCACAGTGATCGAGTGACTCACTACTTCAGACTCTCACAGTAATGGTCTGGCTCACTTCAGACACTCACATTGATGGTGTGGCTCACTTCAGACACTGACAGGGATGGTGTGACTCACTACTTCAGACTCTCACAGTGATGGGGCTCACTTAAGAGACTTACAGTGATGATGTGATCCACTTCAAACACTCACAGTGATGGTGTGACTCACTTCAGATACTCACAGTGATGGCGTTCACTTCAGACACTCACAGTGATGACTCACTTCAGACACTCACAGTGATGGTGTGACTCACTTCACACACTCAGTGATGATGTGGCTCACTTCAGACATTCACAGTGATGGTGTGGCTCACTTCAGACACTCACGGTGACACTCCGTGGCTCACTTCAGACACTGACAGTGACGGTATAGCTCACTTCAGACACTCACAGTGATGGGGTTCACTTCAGACACTCATAATGATGGTGTGACTCACGTCAGACACTCACAGTGATGGGGCTCACTTCAGACACTCACGGTGATGGTGTGACTCACTTCAGACACTCACAGTGATGGTGTGGCTCACTTCAGACACTCACAGTGATCGTGTGACTCACTACTTCAGACTCTCACAGTGATGGGGCTCACTTAAGAGACTCACAGTGATGATGTGACCCACTTCAGACACTCACAGTGATAGTGTGACCCACTTCAGACTCTCACAGTGATGGTGTGACTCACTACTTCAAAGTCTCACAGTGATGATGTGGCTCACTTCAGACACTAACCGTGATGGTGTGACTCACTTCATACACTCACAGTGATGGGGCTCACTTCAGACACTCACAGTGCTGGTGTGAGTCACTACTTCAGACTCTCACAGTAATGGTCTGGCTCACTTGAGACACTCACAGTGATCGTGTGGCTCACTTCAGACACTCACAGTGATGGTGTGACCCACTTCAGACTCTCACAGTGATCGAGTGACTCACTACTTCAAAGTCTCACAGTGATGATGTGGCTCACTTCAGACACTAACCGTGATGGTGTGACTCACTTCATACACTCACAGTGATGGGGCTCACTTCAGACCCTCACAGTGATCGAGTGACTCACTACTTCAGACTCTCACAGTAATGGTCTGGCTCACTTCAGACACTCACATTGATGGTGTGGCTCACTTCAGACACTGACAGGGATGGTGTGACTCACTACTTCAGACTCTCACAGTGATGGGGCTCACTTAAGAGACTCACAGTGATGATGTGACCCACTTCAGACACTTACAGTGATAGTGTGACCCACTTCAGACTCTCACAGTGATGGTGTGACTCACTTCAGACACCCATAGTGATGGTGTGGCTCGCTTCAGACACTCACGATGACACTCCGTGGCTCACTTCAGACACTGACAGTGATGGGGCTCACTTCAGACACTCACAGTGATGGGGCTCACTTCAGACACTCACAGTGATGGTGTGACTCACTTCAAACACTCAGTGATGATGTGGCTCACTTCAGACACTCACAGTGATGGTGTAGCTCACTTCAGACACTCACAGTGATGGTGTGGCTCACTTCAGACACTCACGGTGACACTCCGTGGCTCTGATCCAACTCTCGCGCAGAATACGCTCCGACCGACTCCGACACACGACACACTGGGATTTCAGCGTGGAGCCGAGGTGACAATCCTGCTCAGGCTGACAACTGGTGTCAGCCTGAGCAGGAATTGACCTACTAGAGCCTGAGGGAGAAGAAGGCACCCGCTGATGGCCAGCTGGGGCAACAGAAAACCCACGTGGGTCGGCCTGGGGAAAGTGGAGCACGTCAGGGTCAGCAAGGGGAGCGAGGGAATCACTGGGTCCAGTCTGAAGACGAGGAACAGGCGTGTTCAGCTCGGATGTGAGAGAACCCGTCATGGTCAGCTGGGAAAGGAGATTCATTGTGGTGGCGAGGGCCACAGAACCACACTACGGTGGGTGGATCGCACCGTGGTGGTGGCTCCAGACTGGTACCGTGGTGATGGCTTTTGACCATACCGTGGTGCCTTCTGACCATACCGTGGTGGCTTCTGGGCGTACAGTGGTGGTCTTTGACCGTACCGTGGTGGCTTCTGACTGTGGTTGTGGCTTCTGACCGTGGTGGTGGCTCCTGACTGGTACCGTGGTGGCTTCTGACTGGTACCGTGGTGGTGGCTCCTGACTGGTACCGTGGTGGTGGCTCCTGACTGGTACCGTGGTGGTGGCTCCTGACTGGTACCGTGGTGGCTTCTGACTGGTACCGTGGTGGCTCCTGACTGGTACCGTGGTGGCTTCTGACTGGTACCGTGGTGGCTTCTGACTGGTACCGTGGTGGCTTCTGACTGGTACCGTGGTGGCTTCTGACTGGTACCGTGGTGGCTTCTGACCGATACCGTGGTGGTGGCTTCTGACTGGTACCGTGGTGGCTTCTGACTGGTACCGTGGTGGTGGCTCCTGACTGGTACCGTGGTGGCTTCTGACTGGTACCGTGGTGGCTTCTGACTGGTACCGTGGTGGCTTCTGACTGGTACCGTGGTGGCTTCTGACTGGTACCGTGGTGGCTTCTGACTGGTACCGTGGTGGCTTCTGACTGGTACCGTGGTGGCTTCTGACTGGTACCGTGGTGGTGGCTCCTGACTGGTACCGTGGTGGTGGCTCCTGACTGGTACCGTGGTGGCTTCTGACTGGTACCGTGGTGGTGGCTCCTGACCGATACCGTGGTGGCTTCTGGCTGGTACCGTGGTGGCTTCTGACTGGTACCGTGGTGGCTTCTGACTGGTACCGTGGTGGTGGCTTCTGACTGGTACCGTGGTGGCTTCTGACTGGTACCGTGGTGGTGGCTCCTGACTGGTACCGTGGTGGCTTCTGACTGGTACCGTGGTGGCTTCTGACTGGTACCGTGGTGGCTTCTGACTGGTACCGTGGTGGCTTCTGACTGGTACCGTGGTGGCTTCTGACTGGTACCGTGGTGGTGGCTCCTGACTGGTACCGTGGTGGCTTCTGACTGGTACCGTGGTGGTGGCTCCTGACTGGTACCGTGGTGGTGGCTCCTGACTGGTACCGTGGTGGCTTCTGACTGGTACCGTGGTGGCTTCTGACTGGTACCGTGGTGGGCTTCTGACTGGTACCGTGGTGGCTTCTGACTGGTACCGTGGTGGCTTCTGACTGGTACTGGACCGTGGTGGCTTCTGACTGGTACCGTGGTGGTGGCTTCTGACTGGTACCGTGGTGGTGGCTCCTGACTGGTACCGTGGTGGCTCCTGACTGGTACCGTGGTGGCTTCTGACTGGTACCGTGGTGGCTTCTGACTGGTACCGTGGTGGCTGGCTCCTGACTGGTACCGTGGTGGCTTCTGACTGGTACGGTACCGTGGTGGCTTCTGACTGGTACCGTGGTGGCTTCTGACGGTACCGTGGTGGTGGCTTCTGACTGGTACCGTGGTGGCTTCTGACTGGTACCGTGGTGGCTTCTGACTGGTACCGTGGTGGCTTCTGACTGGTACCGTGGTGGCTTCTGACTGGTACCGTGGTGGCTTCTGACTGGTATTGTGGTGGCGCCTGACCGATACCGTGGTGGCTTCTGACTGGTACCGTGGTGGCTTCTGACTGGTACCGTGGTGGCTCCTGACTGGTACCGTGGTGGCTTCTGACTGGTACCGTGGTGGCTTCTGACTGGTACCGTGGTGGGCTTCTGACTGGTACCGTGGTGGCTCCTGACTGGTACCGTGGTGGCTTCTGACTGGTACCGTGGTGGCTTCTGACTGGTACCGTGGTGGGGCTTCTGACTGGTACCGTGGTGGCTTCTGACTGGTACCGTGGTGGCTTCTGGCTCGGTACCGTGGTGGCTTCTGACTGGTACCGTGGTGGCTTCTGACTGGTACCGTGGTGGTGGCTTCTGACTGGTACCGTGGTGGCTTCTGACTGGTACCGTGGTGGCTTCTGACTGGTACCGTGGTGGCTTCTGACTGGTACCGTGGTGGTGGCTTCTGACTGGTACCGTGGTGGTGGCTCCTGACTGGTACCGTGGTGGTGGCTCCTGACTGGTACCGTGGTGGCTTCTGACTGGTACCGTGGTGGCTTCTGACTGGTACCGTGGTGGCTTCTGACTGGTATTGTGGTGGCGCCTGACCGATACCGTGGTGGCTTCTGACTGGTATCGTGGTGGCTTCTGACTGGTACCGTGGTGGCTCCTGACTGGTACTGTAGTAGTGGCTCCTGACTGGTACCGTGGTGGCTTCTGACTGGTACCGTGGTGGCTTCTGACTGGTACCGTGGTGGTGGCGCCTGACCGATACCGTGGTGGCTTCTGACTGGTACCGTGGTGGCTTCTGACTGGTACCGTGGTGGCTTCTGACTGGTACCGTGGTGGCTTCTGACTGGTACCGTGGTGGCTCCTGACCGATACCGTGGTGGCTTCTGACTGGTATCGTGGTGGCTTCTGACTGGTACCGTGGTGGTGGCTTCTGACTGGTACCGTGGTGGCTTCTGACTGGTACCGTGGTGGCTCCTGACTGGTACCGTGGTGGCTTCTGACTGGTACCGTGGTGGTGGCTCCTGACTGGTACCGTGGTGGCTTCTGACTGGTACCGTGGTGGCTCCTGACTGGTACCGTGGTGGCTTCTGACTGGTACCGTGGTGGCTTCTGACTGGTACCGTGGTGGTGGCTTCTGACTGGTACCGTGGTGGCTTCTGACCATGGTGGTGGCTTCTGACTGGTACCATCATGGTGGCTTCTGACCATGGTGGTGGTTTCTGACTGGTACCATCATGGTGGCTTCTGATTGCTACTGCGGTGTGGTGGCCTCTAACTGGTGTACTGCGGTGTGCTGGGACCAGTGTCGTCGGGCGGCCCAGTGGCCAGGGAGCGGCGTCCCCGCCTCGGGCCGAGAGGACGGCGACAGGACCGGAGGGACGGAGCGCCACCAATCGCACGGGATCGATCGCCACTATCGTCACAGCGTCCGGCAATGACAGCATGGCTCGCTTGGGCCACCGTTTGGCCGCAGAGGAAAACAGAGAGGGGCGGCAGCCGGTCTCTTGTTCGGTCCCCCACGTCTGCCGCTCCCATCAGCTGTCAGCCAATCACGTGATCATGCCGAGCAACGGGGCAAAGGCAACTGGACGGCACACACATACTACAGCCATCAGCTGACACAGCCCGCCAGGTAGCAGATACTGCACTACATTAAAGTGCTCTCAGAGAAACAAGATATACCCGACGCCAACAAATGTGTTTGAAAGTGAAAAGGTGTCCCGGCCAAATGTATTTGGGATGGAAATTTGGAAAAGAAACGGCCACGAGAGCAACGCTTGACATTAATACCTAAATTCTGATTGTATCCATGTTTAGTACAGCTTCTAGAAGTGCATGCCTTGCAGGTAATATTTTGCAATTTGAACTTCCTTCCAGCTTCCGAAGACATGATGTCAACAAAAATATTTCGTATTTCCAGGCTTCACAGCACATCAATCTAATATGTTCACCAATTCCTGTAGGGGAATGTCTCCCCATCAGGTTGTATGCAATGTCCATGATAACTCTGCGTCAACTGAAGAAAAAGCAGCCCAAATAACACGAGTATTGCGAAATGGCCAATGTTTAAGCTATGCTGGAATATGGGCTCCCCGGAGTACAAATTTACACATGAAAGGACCGTACGGCTTGCGGTATGTGTTGTGTGGCATGGCTGATTGATTGCGACACGACTCCAGTTGACACCCGGCGGTACACGCACACACGCACGCACGCACGCACGCACGCACGCACGCACGCACGCACGCACGCACGCACACACGCACGCACACACGCACGCACACACGCACGCACACACACACATGCACCAGTCTGACCAGAAGCCACCACCATAGTCTGTCTGCCGAATTGGCGCGCATGACGAGGTGAAGGATATACAATTATGCACGCATGGACTCCTACCCCCTTATACACATAGTATTGTCCGTCGTGCAAAGCGAGAACCATATGACCGATTCCAGCGTTCTATCACTTCCGAGGTCCAGCAAAAAAAATTGAACTAACCCACTTGGAACCTGTCGAATGTCACTTCTGATGGATAAAATAGCCGAGGTCCAGATGTTGAACCTCGGTATTTACTATCGGCTCCTGTTAGTCGTTCGGTTTTATGGTATTGTTCTCGGTTTTCAAGGTTGACAAGTGCACACACAGCCATCAATATTTTCGAACAATTTTGAAGAAAAAACTGCTGCCATGCATGAAAATTAGAAACGTTGACGCCGGAAGTCCAATACAAAAGGCTTCGCTCATGGAACACCTGCGATTTCCTCAGTCAGTTGTAGATGTCGAATAGGAGACACATTAGCAGACTTCGGAGGTCATTGGTTCTGTGATATGAACATCAGTGACAGGCCGCACTAATGTAATGCCTCCGTCACGTCTGCAGTCTCGACCCACATATCAAGGTAATCACGGGAAAGATATGCCAATGATCGCAGCAGTTGCGCAATGTGCATTAGACGGATACCTCAAGGGAGTGGCGGCTTTCTCCTCCATTCCAAACGTACGCTAGATAGTCCGTATGCTACCTACTGAACCCAGATGCTGACCAAATGCTGCCTGTGGACAGGGGCGGTGGACGACCGTCAGTGGAAGACAGCAGCGGTAGGCGGCAATCAGTGGGAGACAGTAGCGGTGGACCATGGTCCGTAGGAGACAGCAGCGGTGGACGGTGGTCAGTGAGAGACAGCAGTGGTGGACGACAGTCAGTGGGAGGCATCAGAAGTGGAGGGCAGTCAGTGGAAGACAGCAGCGGTGGACAGTGGCCGGTGTGGGGAAGACGTGCGGTATCCGTGGACAGTCACTGACCGGTGTGGAGAATGACGTGCAGTATCCGTGGACAGTGACCGGTGTGGAGAAGGACATGCAGTATCTGTGGCCAGCTATCTGCTGCCAGTTTCTGCGCCAGCACCACCACACTGTCGACACCACTGCGCTGTGCCGCAGCCGGCAGTCAGCGGCCACGCCTTGCTGCTGCCCTTGCCCCCGAGGCCCATTCAGTCTCCCCACTGTGGCGTCCCCACGGTTCCGGGCGTCTGCGCCCCGGCCACGCTGTCGTTAGCTGTGCCCCTCTCCAAGCGCGCCGTCCCGCCAGGTGTGCTGGCGTTTAGTCTAGTCTGAAGCCGCACTGATGGAGCCGGGTAGTTCCGAGCCAGACTGACGGAAATCGCCCGTGATATCCCCACAACTGATGGAACTCCTCCATGATCGTCGACGATCTGTTTGGTCAGCTCCTGTGAAGAGGATGATCACAGCAGGTCAAAGCCCGGGAACTTTCTCCACGGTGGGGATGCACAATAAAAAGCATTCATGTCGTCTATGGCATTGTTAATGGGCAGAACAGCCAGACATTGCGTGTTCATTGTACCATTTGGTTCAAATTCGAGGTCAGGTTTTAATTGTTCTGACTGTGTACTGTCGCGAATTACATTGGGCTCAGCCATCGGATGGCTGCGAAGCGAAAGGTCATGACTTTATGACCTTCTTAACATGATCACGCCAGTCTCAATATAAACCGAAGCGTTGTGAAGCAAGAAGTGATGACTTAACGACCTTCCTAGCATGAGCACGCCAGTCTCAATATAAACCGAAGCGCTGCATGCGAAGCACGTTTGGGCGACAACAAGCCACAGCTCCGGAGCTGGCCGCCGAGTGAGCGATGATGTGGTCACGGATAAATAAACACGACTGACCATTTGCAGCCATCCTGACCTAGAGACGAGGCAGTCTGCCTCACGTGACCCGCGCGGGTGAAGGACGTCTTGCTGGCCGGCACTGGCGCAGATCGAGCGCCGAGTTCTGATGATGCAACCAGCCGTGTCTGTGTCGCTGCCAGATGAGGCCAGCTTGTCCAGTGTCGGTGTCCGGCGGCGGACAGCCGCCAGATGAGGCCAGCTTGTCCAGTGTCGGTGTCCGGCGGCGGACAGCCGCCAGATGAGGCCAGCTTGTCCAGTGTCAGTGTCCGGCGGCGGAGAGCCGCCAGATGAGGCCAGCTTGTCCAGTGTCGGTGTCCGGCGGCGGACAGCCGCCAGATGAGGCCAGCTTGTCCAGTGTCGGTGTCCGGCGGCGGACAGCCGCCAGATGAGGCCAGCTTGTCCAGTGTCAGTGTCCGGCGGCGGACAGCCGCCAGATGAGGCCAGCTTGTCCAGTGTCAGTGTCCGGCGGCGGAGAGCCGCCAGATGAGGCCAGCTTGTCCAGTGTCGGTGTCCGGCGGCGGACAGCCGCCAGATGAGGCCAGCTTGTCCAGTGTCAGTGTCCGGCGGCGGACAGCCGCCAGATGAGGCCAGCTTGTCCAGTGTCGGTGTCCGGCGGCGGACAGCCGCCAGATGAGGCCAGCTTGTCCAGTGTCGGTGTCCGGCGGCGGACAGCCGCCAGATGAGGCCAGCTTGTCCAGTGTCAGTGTCCGGCGGCGGAGAGCCGCCAGATGAGGCCAGCCTGTCCAGTGTCGGTGTCCGGCGGCGGACAGCCGCCAGATGAGGCCAGCTTGTCCAGTGTCGGTGTCCGGCGGCGGACAGCCGCCAGATGAGGCCAGCTTGTCCAGTGTCGGTGTCCGGCGGCGGACAGCCGCCAGATGAGGCCAGCTTGTCCAGTGTCGGTGTCCGGCGGCGGACAGCCGCCAGATGAGGCCAGCTTGTCCAGTGTCAGTTAGGGTGGATCGAAAATTATAAACCAACTTCCGCGGGGTCAAAACGCGTGCGCGTGAATGTTCATAGACGGAAAATCGCGGCTAAACATTTTTCAAAAATATTTTAGATACCGCGCACGAAACGTTTTTGAAACGGTTCTTAGCCCCGCCAAGCATTGAAGTCTCCATTAGTCTTTGCCTTGTTATAAGAACATAACACCATAAGTCTTGTTCACGCTATTCCCCCACTAATTCTCGGCTACCGTTGCCAAGCTTACTAGTGTCTGCATGTCTATAACACCGAAGCTTTAATTATGTAATGAACCGTCAGCAACAATTACGTGATTAGAGGTGCACAATATTTACATTTTTGGCCACGTTTTCAGTTTTGCATAACAAGAGATACGTTCAACCGAGGTTTATTGCAGTTATTGCATTGCAGTTTTCGGAAACTTGTGATCACCACCATCTATGTAGGAACATAAATACGAGTCTGCCTAACTCTGTACTTGCAACCATTTAAACACACCATATCAACTAAACCATCATTTCAATCATCAACAGACGTCCTGAATATCGGCTGTACGTTTTGTCTAGGAAACACTTTCAACTTTCAACGCATGGCAATAGATTATGGTACCAAATCATGGCGACAGGTCACCTCAGAATGGCGAAGCTGAACTCAGGAACGACCGGCTCCCTGAAGCCAGCTGTAAAAGTCCTTCTTTGTATCCATCACCGGAAGATCGGCTCTGGACCGTGCTTTGGCCAGAATCAGAGCATGGCGTGCCGAGTACCCGGCCTTCTTCTGTGCCGCATCTGTCACCTCCTTTACCCAACGTTCCACGCCTTGTGAGTGACATGGAAATGCGCTGAAGTCCATGGGGTGTTCACATTGCACAGCCGCTGTGATTTCCTCGTCTGACATGTCCATGGTCAGTGGTGGCTCTGTTGCATTTGTCCAGTCGATCATTTCTTGGTAGTCATCGGCATCGAAGTTGATGTCCGGAACGACGAACTGTCTGATGTCATCCGGGTCATCGTCCTCGCGTCTCTTGGCTCGGCACATCCTGATCCGCTCCACGGCCGCCACCCTCGTCTCCTGTCGGCTGTCGGTCAGCATGGCGGCGAGGATGTTCTCACTGTGTGCCCAGAACCCGTTGCGTTTCAGAACCTTTTGCACAATGTTGCGGTCATCTTCAGGCAACTTCCTCGACAGACGGATCAGTTCGAACAAGTTTTTAGCTCCATCACTGATGTGTGGGCGAACTCTGTACATAAACCACCCAGGGACGTACTGGTTCAGTATCATGAACACCACCCTCACTAGCTTCGGCGTTGGCGACTCCGTCGACACGTACAGGCGGAGGATCCTGTTCGCCAGAGTCACCCAGCGGGCCTGATGGATTGGACCAGGGTCTGCAGACAGCACACGCTGGAGGACTTGTCCTGGTCCTGCTTGGACTGCCATGCACAGGTTGCTGGTCTTTGTTCATCTCCTTCAGAACATCGGCTGGAATGGGAGGCACTTGACCCCTCACAGGCTTAAACTGAGCAAGGGGCAGTGCAGTTAAATCACCCTGAATTGCCTTACCAATCGGCCCTTTGAAGGAGGACGGGCCACTCGTCTCGCCATCAGCGTCCTTGAACACGTGTCTGAGCGTCAGTTCGTTGGTGTGTATGCCGCAAATAGCTTCCTGGAGAGGACGACCAACACCCAATTCAATCCTCCTGTTAACACCGCTATTGCGGCCTGTATTCACCGATGTGCCGTCCGACCCTATCACCACTGGATGGGCATCATTTTCCTGAATGACAGCCAACATCTCTTTGGCTATGTCCGCAGCACCGGCGCTCTGTGGAGACACATGGTCGACGTACCGGTGGCCTGGTTCAGCAACGACTACTTCATGCAGTTCTTTGACCATCTTGTTCTTGTTACCCACTCTATTCAGCGTTATATCTTCCCTACCATCATAATAAAATCTCACCAGGCGATCACGTCGGTTTTCCTTTGAGCTCTCATCCACTTCCTTCTTACCCCATTTGTCTCTCTGTCGCCGGATTTTATTGCGGTCAACCAGCTCAGCCTTGCTGTTGTGTGTGATTATCCCATAATCTACTAGAGCTGCGTTCAGCAAGCCGGCAGCGGAGCGGTCAGAGGTATCATACCGATCACACATTCGCGAGAAGTTGGGAAGCTGTCGGCGGTTTT
The DNA here is from genome assembly GCA_034440575.1 of Imbricaverruca yamaguchii. NCBI lineage: Eukaryota > Metazoa > Arthropoda > Thecostraca > Neoverrucidae > Imbricaverruca > Imbricaverruca yamaguchii. The sequence continues at coordinate 295,219 of JAOTOL010001280.1, read as the reverse complement.
GTCCTCCACTACCACAGACGTCGTCATCAGAGCTTAGCGAATCAGAATAGCTAGCACCAGCCTCCTCCACACCATCCATTTCAGAGTCCTCACTGCTCTCTTCCACGTCTGCGTCCATGTCACTGAGCTGCTTCGCCTCTGAACTCTGCTGCACGCCCTTTTTGTCACGTTAGAGGGGTTAGTTGCGACACGTTAGAGGGGTCCGCGCCAGCTGCGGAGTCCGACGCGCGTGGTGCTATCTTTTTACGTGCCATGCTTCAATCAATGGAGACTTCGACGCCTGGCGGCGAAGAAATATTTTTGAAAACGATTCGTGCGCGGTATCTAGAACATATTATATATTTTTGCAATCGTGTTGTCTTGTCTCTACCGATGCACGCGCACGTGTTTTGAGCCCGCGGAAGTTGATTTGCGAAAAAAAAGTTGCATTCAATCCACCCTAGTGTCAGTGTCCGGCGGCGGAGAGCCGCCAGATGAGGCCAGCTTGTCCAGTGTCGGTGTCCGGCGGCGGACAGCCGCCAGATGAGGCCAGCTTGTCCAGTGTCGGTGTCCGGCGGCGGACAGCCGCCAGATGAGGCCAGCTTGTCCAGTGTCAGTGTCCGGCGGCGGACAGCCGCCAGATGAGGCCAGCCTGTCCAGTGTCGGTGTCCGGCAGCGGACAGCCGCCAGATGAGGCCAGCTTGTCCAGTGTCAGTGTCCGGCGGCGGACAGCCGCCAGATGAGGCCAGCCTGTCCAGTGTCGGTGTCCGGCGGCGGACAGCCGCCAGATGAGGCCAGCTTGTCCAGTGTCAGTGTCCGGCGGCGGAGAGCCGCCAGATGAGGCCAGCCTGTCCAGTGTCGGTGTCCGGCAGCGGACAGCCGCCAGATGAGGCCAGCTTGTCCAGTGTCAGTGTCCGGCGGCGGACAGCCGCCAGATGAGGCCAGCCTGTCCAGTGTCGGTGTCCGGCGGCGGACAGCCGCCAGATGAGGCCAGCTTGTCCAGTGTCGGTGTCCGGCGGCGGTCACACCCCGGTCGGCAGTTTGTCAGCACGCGACCGGTCAGGTGCCCATGTACTGTACCGAGTACACCACGCTGCCGGGTAGGCACATGTCCCGTTTTCACCGTCACGTCAGGTACATGTCTGGTTGTCACCGTCTGGGTCGGAAAATGGCTGGCTGTCACCGTCCAGGTCGGGCAAGTACGTCTGGTTGTCACCGTCCGAGTTGGTACATGTCAGGTCATCACTGCCCGGGTCGGTGCATGTCTGGTTGTGACCGTCTGGGTCGGTAAATGTCTGGTTGTCCCGTCCGAATCGGGTAGGTACGTGTCTGGTTGTCACTGTCCGGTTCGAGTAGGTGTATGTCTGGATGTCACCGCCCGAGTCGGGTAGGCGCATGTCTGGATGTCACCGCCCTAGTCGGATAGGTGAATGTCTGGAAGTCGCTGTCCGGATCGGTACATGTCTGGTTGTCGCCGTCCGGGTATGTAATGTCTGGTTGTCACTGTTCGGATCGAGTAGGTATATGTCTGGTTGTCGCCGTCCGGATAGGTACAGGTGCATGTCTGGTTGTCACTGTCCGGATCGAGTAGGTATATGTCTGGTTGTCACCGTCCGGGTAGGTAATGTCTGGTTGTCAATGTCCGGATTTGGTAGGTACATGTATGATTGTCGCCGTTCTCGCGGATTCGGCGCCACCTTGGTCAGCCGGACACCGCTCATTGGCCAGTTACTCTTTCTTTCTTCCCCATCACTGACCCACATTTTCGCGCATAACTCGCTAGTTATCTCAGTGGTAATGGAGGCGATGAAGTATTCCCCACATTGAGACGACAGCCGCAATCAGCACGGCGGTCGGCGTTCCCACCATTTCACCTCATCGTCCTCTCGGCAATAATAAGTCAGTCAATTTTGCACTGACGCTGTATGAGGCTTATTTTCTCTTCCCCCTCCCTTCGCATCTGCTTCCTGTTTTCGCCGCGGCTTGTCCCACCTTCTATGGCGCCCCTCCTCTTCCTCTTCCCACCCCTCTTCTCGCCGCAAATCACGTGCCAAATTAGATTTATGGGCTATTAATTCAGCTGGTGATTTATTAATAATTCATGCGCATGATGGCATTTAAATGTGATGGACGTATGCCATTGCGAACAAGGGACGCCGTGGCTATCCTGCTGGTTGACTTCTGCGCAAACACACCACCACGAATGAGAGGTGGACATGGGGCAGGAAGTGGACATGGGGCAGGAAGTGGACATGGGGCAGGAAGTGGACATGGGGCAGGAAGTGGACAGAAAGTACAATCAAGTAGTGGAAAGTAGCCATCAGAGGAGAAGTGGGTTCCGGCAGCAGGTGAGAATTCTGCAATCGGGCATTGGGCAGGAGGTGGACATTGGGCAGGAGGTGGACATTGGGCAGGAGGTGGACATTGGGCAGGAAGTGGACATTGGGCAGGAGGTGCACATTGGGCAGTAGGTGGACATTGGGCAGGAGATTGATGTTTAATGGGAAGTGGTCATGATCAGTTAATAGCTGCTGCAGTGAACAAACAAGCTTTGGGACGTCTATCGATGTGCTCGGACATCGCAGCGAACAATTACAATTATATGCTGGAAAGGTTACAAGAACCGCACTGCGACTCTGGTACGTAGGATAGCATGGCATGATAGCACGCGTCCAAGCTGCTGAATGCGCACGTTAACTTTAAGACCGATGGTGTGCCTTACCTTGCTCCTATTACTGTGTGCTATCCAATATATATATATATATATATATATATATATATATATATATATATATATATATATATATATATATATATATATCTGTGTGTGTGTGTGTGTGTGTGTGTGTGTGTGTGTGTGTGTGTGTGTGTGTGTGTGTGTGTGTGTGTGTGTGTGTGTGTGTGTGTGTGTGTGTGTGTGTGTGTGTGTGTGTGTGTGTGTGTGTGTGTGTGTGTGTGTGTGTGTGTGTGTGTGTTTGTGTGTGTGTGTGTGTGTGTGTGTGTGTGTGTGTGTGTCGAATCCAACACACGTGGCTCCAAATGCAACCGATGATTTTTCTTCACAGTCTACGTTAGCAGGCAGATATGCACATACCTGCATAGAACATTCTGGTAAGGCGCTTCTAGCCTCTGAAATGCCGACCACGCATACCTGCTATCCAAATATACCACACATAAAAAACGAGCGCATACTTCAAATACCGAGGGTACATTGCAGACAAAGGAGTTGCCTTTGCAATCCTCATTGACGGCATCTCTTCAAGTTCACGGGCTCTGGGGGTTAAGAGGAAGTGTAGCACCCGCCAAGAAAAAGAGTTGGTCTGTTGGATGGCGTGCGCACGTCGTCACCTGGAATATCCTGGGAATGCAGCAAATTGACTAGCCTGAAGAGGTCGGACGATGACACAAACCGTTACATTCCTGCATCACCATGTGCTCCAGCAGTGCGACACAGGTGGTCACTGCCACCTGTGTCGCACTGCTGGAGCACATGGTCCACCTGTGAGGCCGCGGTAACTGGCGGCTCACCTTCTGATTAATGTCCGCTCCCGGACGGAGCATATATCGAGAAGACGGCTATCGCGCCGCCGCACTCACACACTGCTGCCGTCTTCACGCAGCAATTACGCCGGACAAATAGCCGTCTGACATGCAAGCAAAGCGGCAAACAAGGTGATTGTAAAGCTAAATAATAACCGATTGGCAGGTGATATTTTCAACGTCGTACGTCGGCGCAATGTGAGGGGGCCGCACTATGTTGGGCCGCCCTCCGCTGCCAGCGATGGCCATCTTCAGATATGGGATCAAATATGCCCCCCCCCATCACAACATCTCACTGTCGAATATCCCAGATTACTTGAAAACCTGTTGGTATATCCCCACGAAACTTTAAATAGCTGTCAATCAACTATGCACATTTGCCAAAGGAAGAACATACACGTTAGGTTCTTCCTTTGGCTGATCTATAGGTCAGGCGTGAGTGACGTGAGAGTGACGTAATGCCAGCTGATTTGTGACAAAAGCGTATCGGTGCACGCAAATTGGCACATAAGCCGAACGAATGAAGATATATGACGTCCATCGACAAAAAGCGAGATACAATTAGTGGAGCGGTAACATTTTATGACCTTGTTTCGCTTGTCGTTTTCTTCAAAATATTTGTTTAATCAACATGCTATTGGATGTGAATTCTCACATCGATGGAATACACCGGGAAGTATTCACTGAGTCTCGAAATATGAGGTTTTCCGCCTGCCTTTCTAGGTACATACTAGGACCCAAACAACTCAGGATATCGCCAAAGCAGTTGATGAAGAAAAGGTAGATGTTCTACTGGAGCGAGCAATCTTAGCATGACATCGCTTAAGGCAAAACCAAATAGTCGTCATTCAGTTCCATGATCTCGATGATGGGAAACTGCTGTCTATGAGGCAAAGTTGAAACATATAAGGGAGAACAGATGTCTAAATATGCATCCCATGGAAATATCACTACTAAGAAAGCAAATCAGCTGCAGGTTCTGGATTATCTCTGGGAGAAGAGCCTGGTAGCAAACTACCTCACACAAATAGATGCATGGCAAGGAAAATCAAGCATAGAAAGGCATTCAAAATCGCCCCAGCATGACAACACAGGCATGCCGAGACTAGTTGTATGCCAACAATTAATTATCAAAACCAAATTCTGAGGTGCGGGATATGTTGCATAAAGAAAGCTGATTAAAGCTCCACAAATTTATTCATCACACATTGCTTGCATATGCCTGTACTAAGGATGAAGTAACTGCTTCAATAGGCAAGGCCTAAAAATACAAGAACAATTAAACATTTCTTCGTCCCATTTCATGAAAACAAAATAGCTCATGTGCCCTTACACACTGCACCAACAACCTAGAGCAATGCAATCTGGCCAATATTTCCCAGTACAGAACAGGTGTCTGGACAAAAGAGATGCTAGAGAACTAGACTATGCATGGATTAAACGAACAATGCGTATCAAATGCAACTGAAGATCAAGTACGGTTACTACCACTGTGTTTAGGTAATAAAAAATGAGCATTGCTGCCGGATATAATTGGTTGCGGGTCGTGGCACTGGGATGTACTGACGCATGGGCGCGTTAGGACGTGATATACATACATATATATATATATATATATATATATATATATATATATATATATATATATAGTATATATATATATATATATATATATATCCATTTAATACATTGCAGGCGACGGATGCTGACAGCGACACTAATGTTCTTAATTTTAGGAAAACTAGCCCTAGTCTGATGCTGTTCAAATAATACTTTAGTCGAAAAGATTGGCCAAATCAATATCATCTTTCGCCCGTAGGGGTTCCTCAGCTCAACAGCTTAACACGCGCCCTGGAGGGGGTGAAATCCGCCCACCCCTCCGGTTTTTCGTAGATAACTCCAGATATTACCGGCCGAAATCATATGTAATTGTGTGTGTACCTGCTTAAAAATGACCGGCGCGTTTTTTAAAGTAAGAAAAACGAAAATCAGACACTTTTTCGAGTTAGGAGTTGTTAAGGTAAAAAATAATTATCAGCACCAGACCACAAATATCGGCGCTGATGCGCTTCCCGTATATTGGCAACACGGAAGTGTTCTTGGCAACACTAGCGACTTGCTTGATGTATATTGCTATGCTACATTGTTTCAAAGTCATGTCAGATCACCGAGGTCAAGTCAGGTCAAGTTCATGATAGGTTAACACACACCCTGGAGGAGTGGAAGGCGAAATCCGCCCACCCCTCCGATTTCTCGTACATAACTCCATATTGTACCGGCCGATATACGCCATTGTTTCCGTACCTGCTTAAAAATGACCGGCGCATTGTTTAAACCAAGCAAAATGAAAATCGGACCATTAAAAAAAATATTATGGGCCGTTAAAGTAAAAAATAATTCGCAGCGCCAGACCACAAAAACCGGCGCTGATGCGCTTCCCGTATATTGCCAAAAGGGAAGTGTTCTTGACAACACTAGCGACTTGTTTGATGCATATTGTGATGCTATGTAATTTAAAAGCCATGTTAGGTCGCCGAGGTCAAGTCAGGTCAAGTTCATGACAGGCTAATGGAACCAAACTTGGTCAACTGGAATGCTGCCATAAATGGAAACGACTGTTGTGCGAGTGATGTCACTTTGCATGTTACCCCCTACACATCCGGAAACATACTGTTTGTCCTTGTGTGCCTGAGCGTTTCCATACTTTGTTAATGTATTTCACTCCTTTCTTTGCGAAGCCGATTGTGCCGAGTCGCCCAACGGAGCAGTTTGGTGGGCAGCCCGGTTCCGGCAACTGGAGCAGGTAATGACCTGATAAAGTGCTCCTATATAGGTTACCTGAGGTAAAATAGCGGATCTGGCATCTGTATTGCATCATTACCAATGTCAAAAACATCATTAATGACAATTTTGGAGCATTTAAACATAATCACATCGATCCATAACAATGACAACCCAAGCCACGCAAAACCATAAAATGTTGATATCTTGACCTAATTTGACCTTGAAAATATTGACCTAAGGTGACGAAATTTGCACACAATAGAGTTCGCTATAGTGCCCATCCACCCTGCGAATTTCGTTGCTGGAGCCTCAATAGGAGCCGAGATCTTATGGAGCGGAATCCGCCCTCCCCCCCCCTCCAGTGCGCGTTATTTTTAGAGGCCCTCCAGGGTCCGTGTTAAAGAACACCATGGGTGTAATGTACTGTTGATTTGGACATTTCTCGATTAAAGCATTCTTTGAACAGAATGGGATTAAGGCTAGTTTTCCCAATGGATATATCAACTCAGCATGCGTTCCTTATGTAAAAGTCGGCTTTTGTCAGTGCTGTGCTCCTCCGACAGTTTCAATTAGCGGCCCACGCTGCGCTCTGGACACACATTATGTCCTTGAAACATCCTGGTGTTAGCAGCCCTGATTGATGCACGGCTAACGAAGGGTAACATCACACTAAAAGCCAATATGCAGGTGCATGTAACCAAATAGGAAGGCTACTGCATTTTGGTATGGGGACGATAATTCAAAAGCACACGCCCGCCTTATAACTTCCTTTAGTTTAAACATCAAAGAGATATAAATGGTGCAACTTCCCACAGTTAATGATCTCTCATGTAGAAATTTGTAGTGTCAGTTGGTGGGTAGTGAACCATCAGTTCGCTTCTACTCACGCCACGATGCCGGTCGGAGTACCTCTGATCCCGGTCGGAATACCTTTGACCAGCCACCGCCGCCACTGTGTCCCGCATCCTGCAGCCGTAAGCTGCTTACCTGAAAACACGACATTCGCGCTGCAGCGTCACACGCTCACAACACCAATCGCGCACCAACACGTGTCTAGCCACTGGCCGTTGGCTGGTGGAAGGTTTGTGTCCAAAGCAGCAGGCAGCCGCTCGCAGTCTGTCCGTCTGTTGTTGGCAGTGCAAGATAAAACCGTTGTGTGGTAATGTTCACAAAGCCTGTGTAGGTGAGTATACTCACCCGCTTGTTGGAAAAACAACTTCAAGTTGAACCCTTGCTACTCCCGTACAGGACCATTCGGTAGGTCGGTAGGTCGGCTGATGACCCTCGTCAATGGGTGGCTATGAGGGTTGACAGTGGAGAGGAAGAGGAGGGGGCGATAACATGATCATTCGGTAGGTCGGTAGATCGGCTCTCATCAGAGGGTGCAGGTGCTGGTGGAGAGGGGGAGGGTGATAGAATATCGATGCTTCCAAGCCAGGTGTGATTGGCTATTATTGACCTGCCGAAGAGTAGACTAGATCAGGTTAGTACATGCACATACAAGCTGCAGACGGAAAATGTGTAGCCCCAAAATAGCCAAATGCACAAAGAAAACGCACACACAGGCATTTCTATTTTCGGGAGAACCATCCCTCGTTGGCCCTGATTCAGGGCGTGCAGGTTAATTTCAGGCTTGGCATATTTTTCGTGGCATTGTTCATCTTCACACCATAGCCCCCCCTCATATCGCAAAGGGAATACTCATATCACGCTTCTCTTTGGCGACCAGCCATGTTCGCCTTCACGTACCTCGCAAGCGACCCCATATCACCCCCTCTTAAGCAACCAAGATATACCCCTCACTGTACCTCGCAGGGAACTCGTGCCGCCTCTACTTCAGCGGCCAGCGACATTCCCCTGCACGTATTGCGCAGGTAACTCCATCTATCTATCTATCTATCTATCTATCTATCTATATATCTATATATATATATATATATATATATATATATATATATATATATATATATATATATATATATCTTCAACGACCAGCGTCATAACCTATCCTTGTATCAGAGATCAGCGCTTCATTTTCTGAGTAAGTTTTCGGTTTCCCACAGCTCCTACGTTTGTCGTTGTTTATTGGTTGGTTCACGACACACTTTATGCACATTCACGGCTAATGGCGTCGCACACACTGTTTCGCTGGTGGGCCGCGGGATTGGGAAATGTCCTGAGTGGCGCTAGAGTCGAACCCGGGACCTTTGGTACCCATAGCCCAACACCTTAACCACTCGGCCATCCCCGCCCCTCCTACGTTTGTCAACTCAAACTAGGTCAACGAGATTGTTAATGAATGCTGCCAACGCTGCTAACCATCCACGAATGCAACCCTCGAACAAGTAGCGTTTTCGGCGTGCCACCATGCGCGCTAGCACCAGCACATAGTATGCTTCACATTCGGACGCCTGCTATCATTCATTCATTCAGCGGAGCTTTTCATCAGGTGTTTGTGTCACACAATGGCAGTAACGATTGTGATCTTCCTAAAGCTCATCAGGACAATTTATGTTCCGACCAGCTGTAGTTTGTACGGCGCGGCGTAGCGGGCGACTGCAGATTTATTCAGCGTTTTCGAGGCCCACGTGTGTGATGTCCCGGTTGCCCACGTGACGTCACGCTAGCCTGTGTGGTGGCTCACATTGTAATTAGTTCTCCTTACTCTAGAGACAAGTCCGCCCAGCGGAGACGAGTAGCAAATGCACGACGAAATAGTCAAGACCGGCGAGGGAGTCACAAGGAGCAATGGAGTATGGGAACAAAGAAAGCATAGAGAAAGCAGGGAGGCGGAGGTCACAAAGATGGTGGGAGGAACAGAGATGGATGGGATTCTGCGATGCCAGTGATAGAGGTGGGGGTTGTTTGGGAGTTGGCGGGGATGGGACATACATACACTACGTGGGGGTGCATGGCATGCGTGTCCCGTCAATGCCCGTATTACCAAGGGTGCCTTTGCACAGCCCCTCACCTCGCTCCCTGAACGGGTAGCTTTTCAAGGTTCGTCAATTATCTTCCGGCACAACATTTGACGTATCCTCTGCAGATTCGCACAATAGCCTCAATTCTGAGCGCAGGACTAGGCGCATTACATAGATGGCAGAAAGGTGGAGAGGAGAGAAAATATAGGGAGGGTGGGTAAGAAGCTTCCTCTGGAGCAAAATAGTTCGAGGGTTAAGAAAGACACTGGCTGTGCATCGTATGCTGGGGTTAGCGGGTTTACAGGAATGAAGGAAACTGTAGCCTTATTTTCCTAATTGTAAAGCAATACTGCGATTGAGACATTACTGCAACGACGTCTGTGTCTAGTTGCAACCAGTTACTAGAACCCTGGTATCTTCCCGTACGCGGAAGTTGAACATGTCACGCGCCATGGTCGACGACGACAGCGGCTGACTGACAGGCCACAGTGGCGTGGTGAGGGTGGTGTTGACGGCCATGTATGGCACCACCGCCAGACCGGCAGCCGTACTGTACTGCCTCAGACACAGTGGACACGGCGGCCAGTCAGTGGTACACGTGCGGCCGTGTCGCAGACCAGTACGGCCGGACACGACAGTGGTCAGTACATCCCCAGACACAGTGGACACGGCGGCCAGTCAGTGGTACACGTGCGGCCGTGTCGCAGACCAGTACGGCCGGACACGACAGTGGTCAGTACATCCCCAGACACAGTGGACACGGCGGCCAGTCAGTGGTACACCGTGCGGCCGTGTCGCAGACCAGTACGGCCGGACACGACAGCGGTCAGTACATCCCCAGACACAGTGGACACGGCGGCCAGTCAGTGGTACACGTGCGGCCGTGTCGCAGACCAGTACGGCCGGACACGACAGCGGCTCAGCCGTTGACCTCGCAGTCGGACGGCGGCCCCGACAGGCGGTGGACAATAGCCGGCCGCCATTAGTGGCGGCCCGTCACGAGAAATACGCCGCAGCAGCCGCGTGACCCAGTCCATTGTGACGCCAATAACCCAGTTCGGCGGCAGGAGTGCCGATTCAGTGAGCAGCGATTGGGCTTGCTGGTTAGCAGACGCTGTAGCTGAGCTACCCCAGTCAAGACTGAATTGTCCTCGGCCATTTCAGAAACTGGCCGAAGAGCGACTTCACTTTTCCCTACAGATGTAACTAGTGCATTGTTGCTTCACGCAATCCCGGCGTCTCTCATTGAAGGGATGCTGAATTGTGTTTCATGGCACTTATCTTATATTGTGCATGATAATGGCTACAGTTCCACATGATATGCAAATATTCTCCTACCAATATTGTAACCGTTGCACCGCACAATACTGCCAATGATCTATGGTAGCGGTTGTTTAGCGCTTAACACATGCTGGTGTGGGGTGAGGGTGTGTATCAAATGGACGCCTCCCATCAGTTCTTTCCAAACAGCGAGATCACGGCCTCCAGCAACGCCACCAAAATTCGCATAACCAAAACATTGATCAGTGCTATTGATGGTACGTTCTCCTGATAAAGTCAAGTCATTGTTTCTGAGAGGTGCAGTCTTTGGAAGTTCTACTAAGATTCAACTCAAATTCGTAGTGATTTGCCCGGTACAATGTATCCAATGACCGCTAGTGTATGTTTCGGATATCTTCATGTCAGCTCATTTGTACTTTAACATTTAGTTGATCATTTCAAGGACAATGACACCACTTGGCCTCAAATGAATTCGAGCGACATGTTTGTATGTTTGGGTCATTACATGGTATATTCTTTCCAAGAAAGTTGAATTCGGTGTGAATGGTAATACCAGAAACTAAGATAAAAATTGAGTCCATTTTCGGTAGGCAGAAAATGGGGCAAACATGTTGACCTGCACCTGTCTCATGATGAGCGCATCAAAATGTATCAAGTGCGGTGTCAATCAGCTCACAATGAATTTCAGAATACGTTCTTGGAGGGCGCAACCAGATAAAGTTCAGTTGTAACCTCTTGGAAGCAAAAAAATGTCCCAACTCATCAAACATTTGATGTTTGATGCTTTTACTTGAGCTTGATGGTCACTAGCTGTCCAAAACATTACAAATTAAAACCATCATAAAGAACCCGTCAGCCGCAGGAAGGTCGGTTTTCATCGTCTTGAGAAGACGTCCGGTTCGCGAGCTGTCAGCGAGTTGTCAAACACTCCCCTACTCTTGCCTCCCCTCCCTCCACCGGACTGCGTGGCCATCCGCCCAAGCGCCTGTTAAAGCAATTAACTTTTTCTGGCGAACAGTGCTGGTGTTCTTCAGACCAGCTAACATCATACCATGCAACCGTTTTCAAAATATAGTCTTTGAGCCAGATACATGTTGGTTTCGATGTTCATAAGCCCAGTTATTCATTAGCAATTCAAGGGGTACCATACCGAGTAACCACGTGCCAAAGAGCCCTTTGAAGAATTGTGGAACGATCAAAAGCTAAATCAAACGTTATTTTCGTAGCGGAAGAAGTTTTTCCATCCTTGTGCTTCTCCAACTACCAACTGCATACTTATTTCTCCGGGATTGCATGTGAACGATGATGGAATATCATGATGACATAGTTATTAGAGTCCATATCTGACGACGATTACAAGACACACACTCACACACGCATGTATATATGTGTGTGTATGTGTATGTGTGTGCGTGTGCGTGTGCGTGTGCGTGTGCGTGTGCGTGTGCGTGTGCGTGCGCGTGCGCGTGCGCGTGCGCGTGCGCGTGCGCGTGCGCGTGCGCGTGCGCGTGCGCGTGCGCGTGCGCGCGCGTGTGTGTGTGTGTGTGTGTGTGTGTGTGTGTGTGTGTGTGTGTGTGTGTGTGTGTGTGTGTGTGTGTGTGTGTGTGTGTGTGTGTGTGTGTGTGTGTGTGTGTGTGTGTGTGTGTGTGTGTGTGTGTGTGTGTGTGTGTGTGTGTGTGTGTGTGTGATGCTTGGAACTATATATAAGAATTGCGCGGTGTTCGCGTCTCTCATTTTACCGTCGTCAGGAAGTGCCAATTGTACCACAATGTAAAACTCACCCATGGTCGTAACTATATGTACTTATATTGGGCCATATCAAGAAAATCACCGCTAGATTCACCAAGAAAAGAAAATGCATTCCGTCCGTTCGTCTTCATCGGAACCTGTTCCGTACCTGGGGAGCTTCCACCGTTCGGTTTGCTTTGTTCGCCTTGGTCGGACCGTTTGTCGCCCGATATAAAAACTTCTGGACTTTGATATATTATTTTTTTTCACATGCCGCGTATACCTTAAGGAAGACTACCAGAACATCACATGTATTTTTTTGGATAAATATTTCAGAGATATCCTGTTCATTGGACATGAAGAACATCTAAACGTTATTGTATGCTATTAATGGCATTCACAGAACTCTACAGTTCTGATCATCAAAAGGTATATGATCCTCATATTTCAAGATGTTTGCAAATGACTATTTTATCCAACTTGGTTGAACACGAAAGGTATCCTGACATTGCAGGTCAGTGACTGAAAGAAAACTTGCAAATGTCTTGAAATATATGAGTTATGCACATTTCGATTAGATAAACTGCTCGAGTACTGCAAAGGCATACCATAATTTGTAGACGGCGTGCTTCCTGGGGATTTCCGATGAACACGAGCAGAAAATATAATGCCTTCTCTAATTCATGGGTCATGTCAGATATTATCCTTCGACAGGAAAAGGAATACAGGTCGTCATTTTAATAGCCAAGAACACATTTACAGGTTTCCGTGGAACTTGATAAACTTCATTGTCCATTCTCCTCGTCACTCTCGAAAATAACAAAACAAAACAAAAAACGGAAAATCTAGTGCCTTGGTCCCCTGCTCATTGATTATTACATGGTAGTCACCCATTTATTCAAGGCGGCATCGTTCCCCTCATCTGTTCAGTGAATGTTGCACATGCGCGATTCGGGAATATTATACAACATTCGTGGCTAGAGGTACGACAGCTGCATGCTGTTTATTGAAGCTTAGTTGTCAACTATGCAATGCTTCATTCAGGGAAAGGGCAGTGATTGATGAAAGAGCAAGTTCTAACTAAGTACTACGTGTGTCAATATGTAAACATAATTTGTTTGTCCTGATCTTTGAATGACACTATTCAATTTGGTTCTTCCGACTCCATGTTCCAACCTGATATTCTCGAGAAAATGTATTCGGAACTAGATTAACTAAAAAGGAATCGCTAATTCACTTGAAGTGAAACGTATTAACCTTGTAACTCAATAGCCAGCCACTCTGTTGCTATTTATTGAGGTTATCAAGTCTGGCAGTGCTATCCCGCAGGATTGATAACCTGAGCCCACGTCTGACTGTGCTATCCCAGGTTATCGATGCTGCGGGATAGCACAGTCAGACGTGGGCTCAGGCTATCGATGCTGCGGGATAGCACAGCCAGACGTGGGCTCATGGTATCGATGCTGCGGGATAGCACAGCCAGACGTGGGCTCATGGTACCGATGCTGCGGGATAACACAGCCAGACGTGGGCTCATGGTATCGATGCTGCGGGATAGCACAGCCAGACGTGGGCCCATGGTATCGATGCTGCGGGATAGCACAGCCAGACGTGGGCTCATGGTATCGATGCTGCGGGATAACACAGCCAGACGTGGGCTCATGGTATCGATGCTGCGGGATAGCACAGCCAGACGTGGGCTCATGGTATCGATGCTGCGGGATAGCACAGCCAGACGTGGGCTCATGGTATCGATGCTGCGGGATAGCACAGCCAGACGTGGGCCCATGGTATCGATGCTGCGGGATAGCACAGCCAGACGTGGGCCCATGGTATCGATGCTGCGGGATAGCACAGCCAGACGTGGGCTCATGGTATCTATGCTGCGGGATAGCACAGCCAGACGTGGGCTCATGGTATCGATACCACGGAATTACAACAGTCCAGGTATGGTTTCTCCATGCCAGGACTGTGTCACAGATAACACAGCACATCGCTTGTGGACCTGTCAGCAGGCGATGTCGCAGACGCCAGTCGGCAGTGTGCGGCCTGTGGACCTGTCAGCAGGCGATGTCGCAGACGCCAGTCGGCAGTGTGCGGCCTGTGGACCTGTCAGCAGGCGATGTCGCAGACGCCAGTCGGCAGTGTGCGGCCTGTGGACCTGTCAGCAGGCGATGTCGCAGACGCCAGTCGGCAGCGTGCGGCCTGTGGACCTGTCAGCAGGCGATGTCGCAGACGCCAGTCGGCAGCGTGCGGCCTGTGGACCTGTCAGCAGGCGATGTCGCAGACGCCAGTCGGCAGTGTGCTGCCTGTGGACCTGTCAGCAGGCGATGTCGCAGACGCCAGTCGGCAGTGTGCGGCCTGTGGACCTGTCAGCAGGCGATGTCGCAGACGCCAGTCGGCAGTGTGCGGCCTGTGGAACTGTCAGCAGGCGATGTCGCAGACGCCAGTCGGCAGTGTGCGGTCTGTGGACCTGTCAGCAGGCGATGTCGCAGACGCCAGTCGGCAGTGTGCGGCCTGTGGACCTGTCAGCAGGCGATGTCGCAGACGCCAGTCGGCAGTGTGCGGCCTGTGGACCTGTCAGCAGTGTGCGGCCTGTGGACCTGTCAGCAGTGTGCTGCCTGTGGACGCCAGTCGGCAGTGTGCGGCCTGTGGAACTGAGCCCGTCAGCGGTGACCCCGTCACCAACAATATAGCCTTGTTGACGTCACCAGCAGCCACAGTGGCAGCTGATGGGCTTTCGTCACGTGTTCCAGTATCAGCCAGTCCTGCCGTGGTCGTGTCTCTTCCAAGACAATATCTTCGCCAAATTCACAGGAGTGATGTAGTTAGTAATTATCACGTATCCTCCTTACTCATATTATGACGTTCACACGACCAAGTGTGAATTGTAGGTGGAGCATACAGACCTCAAACCGAAAGGGTGACTACCCACCGGCTGTATCAGGGCAAGCGTGGACCACTTCGACGCTATAGGAGCACACCTAGGACCAGTGCATCATCTGGTGGCTTGCTCTGAACGGCGTTGCGTCTACAAATTCCACTGTTTAAGAATAAAACAATGCATGATGAAGTGGGCTTTCACCTGCTGGGAACAAAACGCTGCCGATCTGAATTTTCTTCCGTGGAATCTCACAACATTCAAGCATAGCAACTGTTGCCATTCATCATGCTCAGTTTATGACACCCATTCCATGAAAATTTTGTAACCAGCTTCACTTGCTGCATGACCACGCCATCACACGCCTGACACAAAGCGCCGATTTCCTTCTGCGTCCCGTGATTCGCGTCTTGGCTTGCTATCGGCGCTGTCAGGAGCCGATTGATCTCTGTACGCTGGAGCAGCGGCAGCGCCGACTGTCTCCACTGCCTCCACTCCCACGCTCGGCCACGCCACGCAGCATCTCAATCAGTTATCTGGAAACACCAGCCTAGCAGCAGAAGCCATCCCATTAATCTGGCTCACGTTTGTCCGGCTGAGGTAGTGTCGGCTCATAGCATTCCACCGTCAAGACTGGGTGACAGGCGAACGGCAGCTGTTGAGCGTAATCCTATCATCGGTGGTCGTGAATGGCAAGTGACCCAGCTTCACATCAGGCAGGAGAGAAAAAACTGCAACTTTGCAGTATTCGTGCAAAGCAGGGCTTAGCAATCGGATTGTCCCGAATTGTCTACATATGCTGGATTCGCCAATAATTAACCTAAGTGTGCGTAAAAGAGAGATTAAAAAATCCAGAAAGAAGATAGAGAGAGGTCGCTGACAGGAGACAAAGCGTGACAGAGACAGGTGGCGAGGGAATCAGAAAGAGAGACAGATATAAAGAGGGGGACATAGAGAGGGATTATATATACATATACATATATAGAGAGAGAGTGAGAGAGAGCGTGAGAGAGAGCGAGAGAGATAGATAGAGAGAGAAGGAATAAGAAGAGGAAGAGAGGGCAGAGAGAGAGTAAAATATAGAGGGAGAGAGAATTGTTCCTGTAACGAAGTGGCTGGGTGGTCCGCTTTCCAGAGGCATGGTGGGCCCCGCCCCGACGGTACTTTAGGCGCGTCATTGTTTTCGCCACAACGATGACCGTCCACAAACAAACGTGTCAGCATGCCGACCAACTGTGTTGCCCATCCATACAGACCGGCTATGTTGCCATTCCATGCATACCGACTGTGTGCCCTTCCACACAAACCGACTGTGTTGCTCACCCGAGCAAACCGACTGCTTGCCCACTCACGCAAACCGACTGTGTTGCCCGCCAATGCAAACCGACTGTGTTGTCCGCCAATGCAAACCGACTGTGTTGCCCGCCCATACAAACCGACTGTTTTGCTAGACCATAACCAATGTGTTGCCCGCCTATACATACCGACTGTGTTGCCCGCCCATGAATACTGTTTCCCGCCCATTCATACCGACCGTGTTGTCCGCTGATACAGCTGCCTATATAGCGGCCGCCCGTACAGCCGCCCATGCGGTCAGAAAAAAAGCCGGCACCGTTCGATGGTAGTTTGAACGCGTTCCCGTTTGCCGGCTGTAGACCTCCCCACGGGAGGCTGTGTGGCTGAAGGTGGCGCCAGAGGCTGGGGAGAGTAACTACGGCAGACCGATCGGCTGATACATGAACACCAGCTCCACACAAGTCTGCCAAACCCTGGTATGACCATACATGTATGTTTCATCTACTTTGCATGCTTAGCCATTGCTTCCAAACGGTACAGAAATGAACTATTCGTGAGTTAGAATGAGGCCCCAGGTGTCAGAAAAAGGCGGAAATTTCTTACATGGTTCAAACAGTTGACTTTGATGTTATTATCTTACAAGAAACGCATTCGTCAGAAAGTGATGCGAACCGGTGGACGAATGGGTGGGGTGAGAGGGGAGCTTTTGCTTGTGGCGAAAATAATAGTAGGGGGTAAGGATATTGATACAGTGGAACACAACAATCACCATAAGTGATATTTTTGCGGACACTCCAGGTAGATTTAGAATGCTATATGCTGGGATAGAAAGCTGTCAAATAGCGTGAAGAGACGTTTATGGTTCGAACAATGACAACCCACAGAGGTTCGGAGACTTCTGTGTAAAACTGCAAGATTCTAATGACGGTAAAATGACCATAGGTGGAGATTTAAAGGTATGCCTAAATGTACCCAGGGATGGGCACAGCATAGCTGCATGAGTAACAAATAGTGAGCGACGCAAATGTGTTATCAAACATTATATAGACGAAAAACAACTAGGATGTTTCAAGCCTTATCGCAATGCAAATAATGTCACCTGTATAAGGTCAAATTCATGAATTAATTATTGCACGAATATTTTTGTAATAATCAGGGCCTGGCGTTCGGAACGATAAAACCATGAATCACGATGGCTGATGTGTATCTATTCAATCATAAGTTAATAACACCATTAATAGTTATTAGCCTTAAGTTTATGTGGGACGTTCATACTGAAAGTTGAACAATAATATCACGGAGAACAGTGGCTCGTTCTGTGTGTTCGCAATATAAATACAGAGATCATATATTCAAACGGTATTTTCACTACATCTTCAATGAAGAGTTCTTTGTATCCTAGCGGCGCCATAATTAAGTACGTCTCCAACAATGAACGAACCCGGCGAGTGAAGTTAAGAGGAATCGAAACCGCCATGAAGAGCAAACAGATGGATGGCTAAGGGTCTCAGTGTCTTAAAATGACATGGGTGGGACAATATCATGATGATAGCTGTCATCCGAAGTGGAAGCAAGCAAGCCTGTCCTGTCAAATGCAAGAAACCTTATCGCTGCAAGACAAAATAGAGCAGAGCGCACATGTATACAATGGACACCTTTTGGAGCGTAACATTTGCAGGATTGCTTGAATTAACTGAGAAGGAAAAAATGAAATCATTGGCGACGTAAATTTCTGCAGAGATAAATACATCAACCTTGACAAAGATATGTCAGTTAACGAAACATGTCAGATGCAAAATGACATATTCTACCTTTCCAGCTTGTATAATCCAGACGAACAGAGTATGCTGACAGCTCAGGAAGTAGCGGAAAAATAATCGATTCACCCAATGGTAGCCATTCATTAAAAAAGCAAGATAACAATGTTGAGTTTTAGCAAAATCCTGCAAGCCCTATTGCATGGATGGCCATGGCTTCTCGATGACCCTATTTCATGTTGTTTGACACGAATCTGGACAAGAAACTCTTCATTACAAATGACTGGAAGAATTTCACAAAAACCCACAACAAAAGTGTAGTTCCGCATATAATCGGGTGCATTCCGTTACTGCTGATTTCTGCTTGAGATGGTAGTTCTATATATGCATGAAAAGAATTAGGCCAGCAAATTGGCTGATACACGTTAATAACATCGTTGATAGTGACAAGTGTGCCTTGTGTTCAGTACCTGAAACGATGAAGAGAAATGCGTAAAATAACCTTATGTTCATATTAAAGAAAGAAATAGAGACAAATTCGCACTGCATATATTTCGTTCAAGGGCCTTCCTCAATAGTAAACACTGCTGCAAAAGCCACACAAATACACACGCCAAGTGCACCTTGTGACACCGCACAGTGAATCACCTTCATTTTACATATCACAATATTCACATACTCGCAAAATACAGCACACATAAGCCCTCATCAAGGTGCATGATTCGTGAGTGTATGGATGTGTCAGCATGAGACCCAGGTGAGTGTGCATGTCTGCGTGTGGATGCGGTTATGTGCTGCGTATGTGATTGCCTTAGGCGGTGTAAGGAACCGGTTTTATTAGGGCCCAGGATGTGTCCATTGTGTTTAATGATGGCTTTTGTTCATGTTATCTATTGATTCGCTGAATTTAAGCTCTGGTACATCTTTGCAGACTTCCAGAATGGATATGCTGAGTGTTCTATAGTCGGAAGTGCTGCTCGCATGAGTGATTTTGAGGTGTTCGTCAAATGGTGTGCTAGTGGCTCTATTTTTAGTGTCTCTTAAATGCTGATTAAATCTGTCCCTAACCATGCGTTTGGTTTCCCCTAAATACGTGAAGTCCAATGGTCGGCATGGCTGGCATGTTATAAGATAGACGGTGATATGTGTGTGGCATCTCTCTTGAAGTCCTGCCAGACAACATTGACATGTTATGCGCCCAGCAGGACAGACGTTTGGGTTGCGAGCGGACGTGGTCAGAGTTTCTGAAAATGTTTTGCTACTCTGCCATGCCACACCTAGCGATACTTTTGGGGTTTTGATTGCCGCTGTTATTTTGTGGGTGAGCTTATCGTCTATGTATGGGAGGCTGACGAATTGCGTTGTCTTTGGAGTCCGAACGCCACGTATGTGTATGTGTACTTCTCCCCAAAGACCCCAAAGGCAACGCAACTTTCGTCAACCTCCCATACATAGATGAGAAGCTCATTAAAAAACAATAGCGGCAATGAAAACATCAAAACCATCACTACGTGTGGCATGGCAGTTACAAAACACCTTCGGAAACTCTGACCATGTCTGATCTCAACCCAAACCCATGTCCTGCTGGGAGCAAAACATGTCACTGTTGTCTGGCAGGACTTCAAGACAGATGCCACACACGGAATACCGTCTACCCTATAATATGCAAGCTATAACTTCACGTAAATAGGGAAAACAAAATGCATGATTAGGAGCAGCTTCACTGAGCACTTAGATACGCTAAAAATAATGTTACTAAAGCACCTTTTGGCGAACACTTCAAAATCACTCATGTGAGCGGCACTTTCCACTCTAAAACACCCAGCACTCTGCAAAGATGTAGCAGAGCTCAAAATCAGCGAATCAATGAAGATTAGGAACAACACGCCATCATTAAACACAATGACGGCATCCTGGATCCAGATAAAATCGGGTACTCACACCGCCAAAGGTAATCACATATGCAACACACAACCGCACCCACACACAGACACGCACACACACATGGGTCCCAAGTTGACACATGCATAAACTCACGGATCATACACCTTGAGGTAGGCTTACGTTAATATTTGTATGTTACGAGTATGTAGATATTGTGACAAGCAAAATGAAGGCGATTCACTGTGCGGTGTTACGAGGTGCACTTGGCTTGCGCTTTTGAGGCTTTTGTAGCAAAATGTTTACTATTCAGGAAAGCCCGTGGCCGGAATATATACAGTGCGAATTTATATTTATTTCTTGTCTTTAACATGAGCGTAAAGTTATTTTGCGAATTTGTCTTACTCATAATCATGCTCAAAGCTGCACTGCAACTAATCAAAGATACGACAAAGCACCTGTTTTGGCAGTGTCCACTCTGGAAAGTTTTATAACATATCTTAGAGCGGATAAATAATCATGCATTGAATAGCGTTATGTTTGGCATGCAACTTGGTAACGCAACTCCCCATAAACGTAATAATATCATAATCCAAGCAAATAATTTGGAAAAAGCAAGTCATCTGGAACGTCAAGAACAAAACAAACCTTGAAATGTACAGCTACATTCACATCGCCCACCACAGGTAACACTCATTGGAAGAACTGTGGTAAATGTCTTGGTCTAACTAAACGTATTTTCACAGCAATAATTCCGTTACTATTACTACTGCTTGCCTTATCACATACGTTTGCATCGCTTTGGTGGAGCTGCGATGTACACGTATCTCGCCGTCGTGACTAAGTCCTGATGTGGTCCCCCCGCCCTGATGTGATGTGACTGGGACACGGGCACGGGCGGGTGACGTCGTTTATACTGCTGGTGTGGTTCGTGAGTGGCCGTGGCCGTGGCCGTGGCCGTGGCCGTGGCCGTGGCCGTGGCCGTGGCCGTGGCCGTGGCCGTGGCCGTGGCCGTGGCCGAGTGCCGAAGTGGCAGCTCAGTTTTGGGTTGATGCTCTCCAAAAAGTTGTAGTTTGCGCCGAATGGTAACAGTTCACTACCCTCACTGGTCCCTGAATCCGGCGATGGTGACCATTAGTGTCGCTGTTTCCCAAAAGTATGGTTAGAAATATGAATATTTCGTTCGATGCTAGGGAAAAACGACCCATGGATTGGACCAAATTCGTCTACAAACGAGGCATCCAAATACGTTGTGAATGCCTTCCTGTATCAGTGGATGTCGATCAAATTGATTCCTGGTGCACCCTCTGGGGACTGCAGATCTCTCCCGCCAAATCCGTCACAATGCTTTTCTCCCGGCTCAAGTTGTACATACATCCCACCTCTTACACCGCTCCGCTGTCGCGACCAAATTATCTCTCACCAAAGCATCTTCAAATATCTCGGCATCGTACTAGACAAAAGTCTTAGTTTCGGCCCCCATATTACCTATCTAAAACAACGTTACGCAAGACGCCTAAATCTCCTGCGCTACATCTCCGGTCGCGACTGGAGTGCAGACAGGGCTACCCTCAACACAATTTATATTACTCTGATTCGCTCAATCCTGGAATGCATTTATCTTCGCTCATATATCTCCTACACACATGGCAACACTTGAACGCACACAGAACCACGCACTACGACGCATCACCGGAGCACACTGCACCACGCCCATCACTAGTCTCCGGGCTGAGGCCCACCTCCCTGGCTTACAACACCGTAGAACACTCCAACTAGTTATATACCACTTTCGAACCACAACACAACACATCCATCCGGCCAGTCTCGCACTCTCCAACCCTCCCGTTCGGCGTCTATGTAATAGAAACAAGCACAATATTTGAACCATGCTCTTACTTTCACACTCAAATTCCCCGAGGTAACCCCGACAAAATGCCTCCCCTACTCCAGTTTGGCACATGAGCATTCCAAACTTGAATATCTTTTCCGGCAAAACAAAAATTACTTTCCTCCATTGAAACTCAACTAACATCTTTCGAGTACTAAGCAGTCCACCCCCAGTACACGTACTTCTACAGTGACGGCTCCTGTACGACAGACGGTACGGGATCCGCCTGGTGCGGTGGACCCACCTTGGCCAAACAAAATTCACACCACACCATTCGGTTTACACGACAGAGTTAGTGGTAATCCTAACATGTCTACAACACATTATTAAACAAAATACCGCCAAACCCACCGTTATTTGCACGGACACGGACGTTCATCCATTGACGCTGTCGCGGCCATACACAACACATCACGCCCCACACTTTATGCTTTCCGACAACTCTACCACACCCATCATGCTCACCTCCAACTCACACTGCTCTGGGTCCCTGGCTGCATGGGGATACCGGACAACGAGCCGGCGGATGAGCTCGCTCGTCGAACGATCGACCTCCCACCTGCCCCAAACCTCCCGGTGCCCCCTCGGTGACCTTCTGTCACTAACAAATCAGTTATTCATCAAGTATCTCCATGTATGCTGGAACCACGACACCACACATTTACATCACATTAACCCGTCCCGTCTCGGGCGGGGGGTCTTCAACCACCCCCCTCAGGTTTTTTCCCGGATAACGGACGAACGGCGCGCGGTAGCGCGCCCAAATTTGGTATACCTTTTCCTACATCAATTTGACATGCTGATTCAAAATTTATAGGTCAAGTCATTTAGGGTCAACGAGGTAGTCAAGGTCAAGTGAGGTCACCTCCAAAAAGGTTCAACCAGTCGTCACGCTTTAACGGATACAGATAATATTTTAATGAAACTTTCAGCGTTTGCTTATCTTTACGGATGCAATAAAACGTACGAATTGATCTATTCATATTTTTTTTCGTTTTTGACTACATATAATTTTTTTTTAAATTTCTTTTAACAAATTTTGAAATTTGAAAAATAAGAAATACAATTTTTTTTTTTTTTTTTTTTTGGGGGGGGGGGCAAAAAATGATACCCCTGGTCAATTTCGCTGTCCTTTTCTTATTCCAAATAAAGTTTATTCTTCATATATCCCCAAAATTAACTTCCCAGATTAAAAAAAAACATAATGTAAGTCGTGAAAAGTCGTGAAAATATAGCCCCCCCCCCCTGCTGACGTCACTTTTGGGGAATTTCTTTTTGATGGGTGGACCCGGACCCTACTCATCGAGCGCTTTCCGATGACACCTCTTTTGTTTTCGTGCGATGCTTAGTTTGGATTTTAGAGGGGGGTCTTCAACCGCCCCCCCCCGAGACGGGGTGTGAGGATTTGACCGGAAAGACGGCGCGGGTTAAACCTGTTCTCGCCAAATGGCTCTCCTCTCGATAACACACTCGCGCACACGAAATCCTCCTTACTCGGCTCCGACCCGGACATCCAACACTCACTCACGACTTCCTCCTCCGCCAACTTCGCCACGCTTCGCCGTGCCAAATGTGTAACGTGCATAACTGTCGAACATTTTTTGCTTATCTGCCCTACATACCAATTACAACGTCGCCCCATTCTTTCTTACACTTCCAAACATCGGATTCCACTTTCGCTGCAAAGCCTTCTCGGTGACAAGCACCCGGATCTCCTTGAGTTACTGTTTACCTCTTTGCATAACACCAAACTTGAGCAAGTAATTTAAAGTGAAACGCTATCGTCCTCTACGTCGTCGTAAAACTCATACATATAGGTTATTTTACACTAGGTAAGAAGGGACCGATCCAATTTGGCTTGTATTTTGGATTTTACCCACATGTTTTCCACCAGCTTGGTCCCCTTCTCCAGTTTTCCAAACTTTAACTTAGCATACACCTACACATACAAGGTCGGACCCGACGCCCACGACTCGCCCTGAGCGTTGGGCCTCCGCTTCGTTCCAAGTCGCAGTTGGGCATTGGAGGCTCTTCGTAGGCTGTGAAGCTGCCCACCCTCAAAATGTCCTTCTGACTGTTATGTGTGTATGTATGTATATATGTCCGAATGTGAACTGTATGCCATGTATTTATCGGCCCCTTACGCCACGTTCTTTACTTGCCGGCGTCTCATCTTTCCTTTCTTGCTTTTTATATAACCGGATGTCACATAAGCCGGATTAACGTAGCCCCTTCATTAACGTATAATCATCTTGCGGATGGCACTGTGCCACTGATAAATGAAAAAATATGCACGAGTACATTAATTTCGTGTGAAGAACTTCAGCAGGCGGAAACTGTCCTCTCGGCCGGGATGCGACTGAAAGGTGCCGAAAAACGAGTCGGCGTTGCTGCTGCGATTGAGAACGAATGTAATCCGGCTTTGGTGGGATCGAATTGGTGCTGATGCGGCGGCTCGCCGCGAGTCGGAATTGGTTCACTGATGCATTGCATTTGATGCATAATTTTAAGCCTTCGGTTAATTGGAAATATTTTGCACCTTCTGAAAGGAACTTTTAATCAGTCGCTTGACAACGACTTATTCCAGGGAAGAAAACAAGATTGATACGAGCTACAGACAAGACCTTCTGCACCGCAGATTACTAGATTGCGTATTTGGGAAAATATTGCCTTTATCACGTGTTACATATCACATACACCGGAAACATATTGCACGCTACACATACTGGGAACATATCACACATACTGGAAACATGGTGAGTATTTCGTCCCGGGTAGCCAATCACCTTGAATTGGCTATCAGCTATTCAGATTGGTGGAACGGCACGATTGGCATCGCAAAGGAACACTGCATCGCCCAACCGGTAACGACGACTTTATGGAGCAATGTGCTGGTAGTGGCGCGGTGTGCTGGTAGTGGCGCGGTGTGCTGGTAGTGGCGCGGTGTGCTGGTAGTGGCGCGGTGTGCTGGTAGTGGCGCGGTGTGCTGGTAGTGGCGCGGTGTGCTGGTAGTGGCGCGGTGTGCTGGTAGTGGCGCGGTGTGCTGGTAGTGGCGCGGTGTGCGTATTTTTGTCCCCTGCTGAGAGTGAACTGGATGAAGCTGGCGGGGGAATATCGATTGCCAATATCAGTCTTCATCGTCTCCCCGCAGCCCCAAATGCTCTCGCGCCACTTCCCTCGCCGTCCATTCATTCCCCGAGTTGAAAGTCACGGGAAAAAAACGAACGGACCCTGCCCCAAAGGTCCTAAAGCACCACCGCTGTTTTTTTGCCAAATTCCGTGCACATCCTTCACTCACGGGGCGCAAAAACTGGTTGTCCCGCCGGCGTGGTTTGGACAGACCACGCCACAAGTGTCATTGCCACTGGAAATAGTTACCCTGATGGTGTAGTTTGGTCAGGCCATGACACAAGTCCCATTGCCACTGGAAATGGTTACCCTGACGGCGTGGTCTGGACGGACCACGCCACAAGTCAAAAGTGTCATTACCACCGGTAGTAGTTACCCTGACGGTGTGGT
Organism: Imbricaverruca yamaguchii; assembly: GCA_034440575.1. Classification (NCBI taxonomy): domain Eukaryota; kingdom Metazoa; phylum Arthropoda; class Thecostraca; family Neoverrucidae; genus Imbricaverruca; species Imbricaverruca yamaguchii. Next base: position 269,761 of record JAOTOL010001280.1, on the reverse strand, counting down.
TTGGGCAGATCACATCAAAAGTGCCATTACCACCGGAAATGACGACGTGGTCTCGACGGACCACGACGCAGGTGCCATTACCGGCGAGTGACAATAGCAGACGTACCGCCACGTCACCGACGTCACCGACACATTCCAGCGGCTTCCTTGTCGCCAGCGCGCCGCCGATGTCGCAACAAACAGCTGACGAGACACACAATTAAGGACTTTTTGTCATGCAGTCGGCTGGTATCGATCACGCCATCTCTGAGTGGTGATGGATGCTCATCCTCGCTCCGTGACGGTGCAGCACAAAGTGGTGTCAGACGAAACCCCGCCTAACGTGGCCGGGAGCGGCCGCGTTAGCAGGGTTTCGTGTTGGGAGGAGTTGAGTGGGGAGGGGTTGGATCGGGACCGGATTGTGTAGGGTCGTTAGTCATGCTATGTATCCCTGAATATCCACAGGACCGGATATGGCAGGCTCGTCAGTCATGCTATGTATCCATGAATATCCACAAGACCGGATGTGATAAGGCCGTCAATCATGCTATGTGTTCCTGGATATCAACAGGACCCGCTGGGATAAGGTCGTCAGTCATGCTATGTGTTCCTGGATATCCACAGGGCCCGCTGGGATAAGGTCGTCAGACATGTGATGTCTTCTTCCATATACACAGCAGAATAGAGCCGTCAGCGCTTCACCCTCGCCCGTAAATCATCACCGGCCGTGTTTTATTGCACTGTTTTCCTGCATGAATGAAGAATCAATGCCCTTCCCTGCATATATCACGTTGCGGTCTATTGGTTGGGCGAGAGCCGCTGCAGGGTTCCGGACCTCTATATCAGACCAGTCTCCAGAGTCGCTGTAGGGTTCCGGACCTCTACACCAGACCAGTCTCCAGAGTCGCTGTAGGGCCCCGGACCTCTACATCAGACCAGTCTCCAGAGTCGCTGTAGGGCCCCGAACCTCTATATCAGACCAGTCGCAAGAACTGTGATCATGTATTCCGGATATCTACATTCGACTAGTCGCCAGACATGTGCTACTGGGTTCTGGGTCTCTACATCTGACCAGGTGCCAGACCTGTGCTACTGGGTTCCGGGTCTCTGCATCTGACCAGGTGCCAGACATGTGCTACTGGGTTCCGGGACTCTGCATCTGACCAGGTGCCAGCCATGTGCTACTGGGTTCCGGGACTCTGCATCTGACCAGGTGCCAAATCTGTGCTACTGGGTTCCGGGTCTCTGCATCTGACCAGGTGCCAGGCATGTGCTACTGGGTTCCGGGTCTCTACATCTGACCAGGTGCCAGACCTGTGCTACTGGGTTCCAGGCCTCTACACCTGACTACTCGCCAGAGCTGCTACAGGGTCCTGGAAATCTACATCCGACTAGTTTCCAGACATGTGCTAATGGGTTCCGGATTTGTGCATCCGACTAGTCTCCAGACCTGTGCTTAGGGGCCCCGACCTCTACATTCGACCAGTATCCAGAGCTGTGCTAATGGGTCCTGGACCTCTAGACATCCCATCAGTCGCCAGAGCTGTGCTAATGGGTTCCGGACCTCTACACATTCGATCAGTCGCCAGAGGTGTGCTAGTTCAGCTATCCACTGGTAGATGCTCACTAACATGCACGACCAACGTTCAGCAACATCGCCTGCATTTCTTGCGTCAGTTTCCTGTGCAGTTCCCCACAAAATGAGGGCAATACAATCTTACGACATTGCAATAAAACAGCAATGAAAACCACCCCAGGGACAGACATCCGCTGCCGAGTAGTTGACCGGAAAGGAGCCAGCACATGAGGACGGGCGAAACAGAGAGGGGTGGGGCTGTGGAAGGCGGCCGACCGGCCATGGAGGGAGGGGGTCTGTGCTCAGTGCATGCCACGCACCGCTGTTCATGATGGCGTATTCTACTTGGCTGCCATCTGTGCTGGTCGATCATCCGACCTCGGACATGAAGGCCACTTGACATGACGTGGCAAGGTGACCAACCGAATGAAATGTGGGAAGAGTCAAATCTTACTTGAAGGAAATCCAAATTAGACATGTCCCCCAAAAGCAAAGACGTAAAAGAAGGGTAGGAAAGCCAGCATGGCTTACACGAGACTTGGTAAAAGCAATTAAGGCTAAGAAAGCTGCATTTAGGGTGTTTCAAGAAGCTTCAAATATCGTTAATCTAGAGGCGTATCGAAAAGCTAGAGACACTGTGAAGCAAAAAACGAGAGCAGAAAAGAGAGCAAAAGGACTGGATTTAGCTAGGAATTGTAATGACAGCAAAAAGTTCTTTGGTTTCTACAAGCTGATTAAAGTCTCTAGAACAATTGGTCCACTGGAAGAAAATGGGACTAGATTGGGTGATGATGGTGAGATGGTTGAGTAGCTAAGCAAACAGTTTAACACAGTGTTTACATTGGAAGATATGTCTAATCTGCCAATCGTACACTACAGTTCAGTGACATGTGATTGGATCAACGATGTTGATTTCATTGATAGTGATGTTGTTTACAATCATATCAGTAAAATAAAGCCAAACAAGGCAGCAGGACCTGATGAAATTTATGCTGGGGTATTGCGGGAAGCTGAAAAGGAACTGGCATTTACACGTAGTATAATATTTTGTAGATCAGTTTCACAAAATGAAATTCCAACAAATTGGAAAAGGGCAAATGTAGCTCCTATTTTCAAGAAAGGAGAAAAAGGGAAAGTTGAAAACTATAGGCCAGTAAGTCTCACATCCTAGTCTGCAAGGTACTCGAATCAATTATCAGGGATAGAATAGTTAGTTATCTGGAAGGAAACAGATTGATTCAAGATACTCAACATAGGTTTAGAAAAGGACGATAGTGTCTCACAAATCTCTGGGACTTTTTGAACTTCGCCACAGAACAATTTGATCAGGGAAATCAGGTTGATGTAGCATATCTTGACTTTAGCATATCTTGACTTTAGCATATCTTATCTTGCCTTTGACAAGGTACACCATAAAGGGCTAATGATGCAGCTTCAGGCCCATGGTATTGCAGGTAGCATCTTAAAATGGATAGAGTTGTGGCTTTCAGATAGACAGCAAAGAGTGATGCTAAATGGTACAAAGTCATCATGGTAAAATGTTGTTAGTGGAGTCCCCCAGGGGTCAGTACTGGGGCCACTACGGTTCATTATATTTGGAAATAACATTGAAAGTGGCCTAAGCAGTAAAGTTTTGAAATTTGCGGATGATTTGAAGGTCTTTAGGGCAATAACAGGTCAAGATGAGCATATCTCGCTGCAAAAGGACTTAGACGAACTTGTGAAGTGGTCCGAAGAATGGCAAATGAAATTTAATTTTGATCAGTGAAACATCATGCATGTAGGTAAACAGCATCTGAAGGCTCCATAATTGATGGGTGGCAGTGTGCTGTCAGTGACTCAACAGGAGACGGATTTAGGTGTTATTCTAAACACAAAGTTGGGGGCATCAGAACAGACCAAGGAAGCCAGGAAGAAGGCACTGAGAATGCTTGGGGCAATAAATAGGAATGTATCATTCAGAAGTGAGGAAGTCATCAGGAAGCTTTACTGTGCATATGTCAGGCCACATTTGGAATACTGCATCCAAGCTTGGTCTCCTAGCTATGAAAAAGATTGTTGGCTTTTAGAGAGAGTACAAAAGAGGGCTACACAAATTGCTAATGGCATAAGCAACCTGACATATGAGGAAAGATTGAAGAAATTGAATATGTTTTCACTTAGATATAGAAGGCTGAGAGGAGATCTCATCGAGGTGTTAACATTTGTCCATGGTCTGGAGATGGGATATCTCAGGGAAATGTTTGAATTTAACAGAAACAGAAATGATGCAATTAGAGGTCATAAATTCAAAATTAAAGTTAATCACAGCAGAACAAGGTTAAGGCAGACTTTCTTCACCAACAGGGTAGTAGAACACTGGAACCAGCTGCCAGAAAACATTGTCAGTAGCAGCACATTGAACATCTTTAAAAACAGCATAGACAATCATTATAAGAATAGAGGGCTTGCTTTTAAGTATTACAGGGAGGGCTGATTGACAGATTTGGTGGGCAACTGGTTGAGTGTACAGAGTGCAACCAATAAGGGCCCTTGTGGCTCATAGTTGCGCTAATCTTTTATGTCTTTATGTCTTTATGAATGGCGATCTGTCCGGGCCGAAAATACCCTTCGCTGAACCGAAAATACCCCTGCCTGAATACCCTTCGCTTCAACACGGATTATGAGTACCTGGGAAATAGCGTGACGAATGCCAGTTCAGACAAAGAGTAACGAGCTGCCAGGCCTTGTACGCTACTGCAAAGAGCTGCTAAGTGTATTATAAAGACGAAGCTATTCACTCGATTGGATTACTGGTCAGTATTTGCTGCGGTGGAAACACGAGAGTTGACCCGGGAAACTAGTCTATAGATTGGCTGCTCGCCTCCCAATCGAAAGGCTATGGGTTCGAGTCCATCTGTCACAACTCCTCGGCCGCGGCAGATCTGAATGAGAGACTGAGCATGTGATGTGACTCAACAGACGACGTGTCGTAAAGCCAATAACCACCGCCACAAGAGTGCACACTCTTCTGCTCAGAATTCGCCCCGGTCGTCAGAAGATGTCTGGATGATTATGGTATGATGCGACTATTCCGCTCACACCTTGTATGCAAGTGTAACTGCAAAAATGATACTGCAGCGAAAGAACAGGCAACCTGAAGCACTGAATACCCTGAACTAACTAGTGGAATCATTGAAGAGTTCGTTACTAACCATCTTTTAAGGAGAAATTGTTATCGGTTCTTCGTGACGTCCTCATCAAATACAATTGACGACAGAAACATCAACCAGGAGGATCAGCACAACGATTGACTGCACCCGATCTTCTCGTGTAGAACTGGCCAACGGAATAGAGCCGGGAGCTTGTCGAGCTTCGCCCGCACGCAAAGGTGGTCTTGCGGCCGCGGTTGCCCGTCCTGGGGCGTCGTTGACACGGCGCCGGCGCGGCAAACGCACCTCCACCTCCACCGCAGCAGCAGTCGATCTGTTTACGAACGCCGGGCTCCTTGTAAATAGCCGCCGGCCGGCCGGCAGAGGTCCTCGTGTAGCGCCGGCACCACCCCACACAGCGGTAGCCTTAAAGCGCCGCCCACACTGCGGCCCCACTTACCACGGTGTGCAGCCTGGGCGGGTCCGGCGCTACTGCCGGGCAGTGGCCGTGCCCCGGGGCGGACCAACCCGCCGGCCGGCCGCGGCATCGCACCTGAAGCCAACAGCAGCCACCGCCGGTGTTTTGATCCGTCGCCTCGTCCTGCGCGGGCCGACCCGCCCGCGGAGCACCCGACTTGCTCGCGAACGTCCGGTGGAATCCGCGCACCGAGCGATCGTCGCGGCGCTCGGCAGATAATTGGTCGGAATGGTTCTCGGGTGTGGTGTGCGCGGAACGTGACAAGTCGGTGCCGGGCACAGCTGATTCCGGCGATCTGCACTCATCAGCGTGCCGTCGGCGTCAGGCACGTGACCGGCGGCCGCCGTAAGTGATTGTGGCGCGCGTGTTGCACGCGGCGTGACGCGGCGTGACGCGACGTGACGCGACGCGGCCGCTGGCAGAACAGCATGGCTCCAATGGCAGTCGGCACGCACGGCAGAGCGGGTGATAGGTGCAGCCGGGGTGCCAACTGACGCAACTCACCGCACAGTCAGCCCCCAGCCCGGCACGCACGGTACACTGGCGGCAGCTGGCGCGCACGGTGCCTGCGTACCCGGGCGTCGCGACGCGGAGCTCTGATGAGCCGCGTGGCGACAGGGAATCAGAGCACATGTGCGATCATTGTGTATGCGGTTGGCGAGAGTAACCAAATAGCTGCCTCACGTCCATGGCTGGGTAATGCCGATGGTGAGGTAACGGCTAGCTCCGGTTCGTGGTTGGATAATGCTGGTGGCAAGGTGAGGGTCGTCATACAGCGCGTAACGACATCCTGGTGCATTTATTGTGTACCAGAAATATCGGAATTTGCGCTTTCCGGTCAGAACTTTTCATCGAGGGTGTGCTACCAATTGTCAGTGAATGTAGTAGTCAGTAATCAGCCACTGCAGGAGGCACCATTCCACTCTCTAGCACCAAAGAGGAAATGATACTTTTTCCAAAGAGAATAATGTTCTGGATTTTTTTAAAGACCAGAACATTATATTTTCCGACCATGTTACGGGATATCAGTTGAGCACGGGGTGTTGGAATTACGGAAGGCATTCGGAAGTCTTTACCATCTGTCCTACGTGAGTTGCATTATACGCCATGCGCCTTGGATTCCGAATATCTGCGTCGTAAATCTTCTGCGGGCTTCCCCAACAGCACAATTAGGAATATTGAGCGCACATGTAGTTTTGCATGTTCATTGATCGAATGACTTGTAAAGGGTCTTTTGGCCGTAGTGAATATGTTGATTATCGCCAGTTGTTGATTACCACATGTATTCTCCTGTTGCCCAATTAATTTCATGTGTGCGACTACCGAGTAGGCCACGGCAACTCTCTCACGGCCCAAACCGCCACAGGTCAATCACTGGCATAGCCGTCGAGTGGATCCCTCTGCTTGTCCAGGCATGGGCACGTGCACAAGGCAGCAAGGGGCACGTGTCTTCTCATAGCCTCGGAAGGGACCCATTTGTGAGAGGGAAGAACGTAAAAAGCCATAATATTACAATCGCCAAATGACCAGTTTTTATTTTTCGAAGGCGAACAAAATTGATTCCGGAACCGAAGGGGCTAGTGGAAACTAATGGGCTGTTTTAGACTCGATGGGCACTTGTTCCACTTGGGAGTTGGTAGTACCAGTGAGTTGGAGGACGCCTGAGAGCTTGGCACACTTGATGGGGCTAGGGGTCGGTGTGAGGGACCCTGAGCCGATGTGATGCACCCCTTGTGCGTCAATGTTAGGTGTCCCTGGTCCGATTAAGAAGCCCCAAGCAGCTGACGTAGAACCCGGTCTCGAGTCGATGAAGAGAGTCCCCCCCCCCACTCTCAGTCGATGGAGATTGCCGACAGATAGTCTGAGGACCTAGGGCTGGCCAAAATGATGGGTCTCTGGCCCGACCGGAGGGTTCACGGGTCGGCAGGAGGCCGCCTAGTTTGACGGAGGCAGAAAGAGTCCCTGAATTGACAGAAGGGCCATCTGAACCGACGTAGAAGGTCCCTCATCTGACGGAGAGCCCCAGCCACCGGAAAATATACCGGGTCACGAGTTGACATGGAAGGTACATGGGTCGACGAAGGGACCGAGTCCGACAAGAAGGGTCCTGGACTGACTGAGGAGACTCCCGGTAGTTGAAAGGGCTTTCGGCCTGATGTTGAGGGCCACGGACAGTAGAAGACCCCTGAGCGAACGAAGATGAATCCTAGCTCGACGGAAAAAGCCTTTCGCTACAAGAGAGGATCTGGTGCTATTGAAGGGCCTCCATGAAGGGCACATGGATTCGGTTATTCGGTCGAACCACAACGCCACCTCCAACTGTCGGGTGTCCGCCAGTCTGCTGGAATTACTTGTATATAAGCTGAAAAAACTTCAACCATGATAGAACAAGGAGTATTCCTATGCAAGGGGAAAGAAAATATGGAGCTTTTACGCGTTCCGCTCACCACCGAATTCTGCTGACAGATCCAGACTGGTGCAGTGCTTGATAATGCCAAGAGCACTGTTTCATTTCTTCTTCTACTTTCTCCTCCTAATGGCCAGACATCCATTGTGATTGTTACATTTCTAGTCGTTAGGAACTAAACTGCGTGAAATATGAAATGTGACATTTTAAATTATTTGTGCAGGCATACCTTCTGCAGAGTAAGCTGGTACTTATTGAGGGATACGAGCCCCCCACCCCAACAAAAAAAAAACATTTGACGGGGATTGATATCCGGTGACTTAGAAACGATGGCCGTAGTTGCCCCGCCCCCCCCCTCCCCTCCCCCACGGAAATTTAGTTGGGCAACAATTATCTTTGTTTTAAAACGGGCCATTAAAAACAATCGTGGTCGAAATCCAGGAATGTTTTGAAAAACTGGGGTAGGTTTACCCAACCAAATTCGTTAGCCCCTCCCCTGAAGAAAATCGTAGGAGCGCTACTGACTGGTTATATGTAAATCGTCAAAACACAGAATAGCTGTGGTAATGCACGGAAGTCGGCGTGTAAAGATCACTGCAGCACATTTCGGCACAAAAATGGAGAGACCCATGCCTTGCATCGCGCGTTTACTTATGACAGATCATGCTGCATCACACAATTTGTCATATTCACATCACCCTTGGTGTCCCAGATGACTAAATCATGGACATATAATGAATATTTCAATTGTGTCGACATGGAGTTGGAAAGTGCATCCATGCAAATCAAGAATAGCGTTGGTGATAACACACTGCCACGTGGAAGTCGCTGCTATTGCTCAGCTTGACGGGAAATTATATTGCCCCACGGTCTAGATTCTTTGATTAAGCATGTCCGAGTGAAAATCTAGTGTGAAGGGAATGAGGGCAGCGTCGGCCAGGTAATCCCGCTTCATTGACCACCCCGTTCCTAGCAGCAAGCTGCGGACGACGCCGACCGAGCCAACAAGTACAGCGTGGCAAATCGGTAATAACCATGCGCGGCCGTCCCTGGCATAATGGCCGCAGGCGGGATAGTCCCACCACCGCCAGCCCGGGCTATCAGGGTGGTCCGGAGGGTCCTGACCGGAATCACACCGGCCATACCAGCTCCCGTCCGCGCCCCGCACAGCCTCCACGCATATGCCGGGGACAATGCCAACTTTCACCTTGCAAGGCGGAGATTGCCATCACCAGACTAGGGAACCGGAGAAGCACGTTAGAATTGCCGGAGAACGGTCGAAAGACAGAAATTCGATTGGACAATACGGCAAGTCTTTACCAAGTCATATGCACAAAGTGAAAAATTAATGCAAATGCAGATGGACAAAAGGGAATTAGCGAAACATTCGCATGACGAAACGTCGACAGAGAGAAAGAGATAATCTGACCATCTTATCAGGGATGCCCTTCACAGTTCAAAGGCCTGGAAATAAAAGTATATAAATCCAAGGAGCTTTCATCTCGAGGATAATCAGTGGTGTACTGAAGGAGGAAAAATGGACACTGTGCACCTGAGATGGTGGGTCCCAAAGAGTCGCACTGATGCTCGAAAAAATGTCCGGGACTCAGAATTTGCTTCATAGTCTCGAAAGGAAAATTGCACTGAAACACAAGAAATCGCGCCGAGGCCACAACAACCACAAAGCCGACGAACATAAAACAGAGCCCTGCAAAAATTCAGCCATGGCTGCAAACAATACATCCAAGTCAAACAATCACTCGACAAGTCAGGCTAAAAGTCCACCAAGAACGTACCGCAGCCCTCCAAAGGGCACCCCGAGCCTTGTAAAAGGGCGACAGGGCTAATATGCACCAGAGCCCGGGCGAATGTGCACCGGAGCCCCGGCCAATGTACACCGGAGCCCCGGCTAATATACACCGGAGCCCCGGCTAATGTACACCGGATCCCCGGCTAATGTACACCGGAGCCCCGGCTAATGTACACCGGAGCCCTGGCTAATGTACACCGAAGCTCCGGCTAATGTACACCGGAGCCCCGGCTAATGTACACCGGAGCCCCGGCTAATGTACAGCGGAGCCCCGGCTAATGTACACCGGAGCCCCGGATAATGTACACCGGAGCCGCGGATAATGTACACCGGAGCCCGGGCTAATGTACACCGGAGCCCCGGCTAATGTACACCGGAGCCCCGGCTAATGTACACCGGAGCCCTGGCTAATGTACACCGGAGCCCGGGCTAATGTACACCGGAGCCCCGGCTAATGTACACCGGAGCCCCGGCTAATGTACACCGGAGCCCCGGCTAATGCACACCGGAGCCCGGGCTAATGTACACCGGAGCCCCGGCTAATGTACACCGGAGCCCCGGATAATGTACACCGGAGCCCCGGCTAATGTACACCGGAGCCCCGGATAATGTACGCCGGAGCCCCGGCTAATGTACACCGGAGCCCTAAATATGCATTCCGCCCGTGCACGCTCGTCTTTAGGCCGAGTGTTGTGCCTCCCCGGACCGGTATTCATAGGTGCAGGTCATAGGCACGTGCCGCTGCGGAGCTGAGGGACGCGCTGAGCCGACCAACACGACGCTTATGCATGCACTTCATCAAATACACTAAACCTGAGCAGTTATATCGAAACACCACGAGAAGCCCCTCGACACCTATGCGCTGGAAAGAAAATGAAATTGCATCATCATATTCATTAAATGTAGAACCTTTGAACGACGGAGGGGATATTCGTGACTTAGAAACGATGGTGGTTGGTTGAGACCATCGACAGATTAAATTAGAAATGTAAGTTGTCACCAATTATGTTGATGAAAAAAGAACCGTTTTAAAAATGGTGGGTCACAATCAGGTGACTTTCAAAAATGTAGGTAGGTTGCAAACACTATAAATCCGTTTGTCTCCTGGCGAAAGTCCCAGGCACGCCACTGAGACTGACTGGGTTTTCTTCTGGCTTACACAAGCTAACATTCTGTATGGATTTCTGCACGCTAATCTACAGAAAGTACTCTTTTCCGTGGTTAGAAGTGCCCTTTTGGCGAAGCGGCCCCGGGGAAAATGGAACACAAATTAACTGCACCACACACACACACCGGTTACGATAAATATGCGTGCGAGGAAGGCGGGCGTTTTTAGTTTTCTGTTTTCAGCGGTGAACGAAACCAAAAGAGAACCTAATTATACAAGCGGCAGCAAATACGTAAAGTGGCATGAAATGGAAACGTGAGTTGCCATTTGTTCACATGGAAAATGAATCAATCCACTTGTGCACTTGTTTACTGCCCTTTCAATTATTTCGTCGGTTGTTTGGTTTTGAAAGCAAATCTAGTGGGTTTCAAAACTGTTTCAAAACAAACAAACAAAAACACCACAATAAGTCAATATGAACTTCGCAAATTTCTCTTGAGTCCAAAAACGCGTCAAACATCCAGAAAAACGCGTTGGGCCCCGCGAAAATCTTGTAGACCCCAAAAAATCAGCTGGGTTTCACATATCGAACCGAGACCAGTAAAAAAAAGGAAGAGAAAAAAATAACCCGGGTCCAGAAAAGACCTCGTTGGGGCCCAAACAGCGCGCTAAATGCCCCCAAAACCCATCACGCTACAAAAAAGCATGCCGGGCCACAACCAAAAATCACGCTCGAGTCCGAGAGAATCGTACCGAGGCTGTAAAATCGCCCCGAGACGCAAACCAAATTAAGTCAGAAACGACACGAATAATAATAATAAAAATCTTCCAAAAATAGGGGTAGGCTGTGCTCCTCCTCCCTTAGACGCAATTTTTAGATACGTCACTCGTCGGAAGAACACAGTCTATATCTGAAATCAACTTTTCCAAAGGAGGCTGTGCATGTCTATTAATGCTTCATTCTTTGCCTGAATCACGGAACTTCATATTTCATCCTTCACCCTTGCTGGTGCGCGAACACGATAGTGGGTGATGTTGGGCTTAATCCACTTCATGTTCAGTACATCAAGCAGCCTAAAACACAGCAGTCATTCGAATTGTTGTAGCACGATGCGTAATAAACATTTTGCAGTTTTTTGTTTTCAGTTAATGATCTTTCGGTATCCTGGAAGACCACTGAGAGCTTTGGAATGCCATGGGAGAGCTTCACTCAGCATTGACGAGTATGAAACGCCGAACATACACCAATCCCAGCTTCAGAAAAGACTACGAGAGAGTACAGCGGAACTTTCAGCTGCGGAGCTGGGGTGGACCAATCCGTCAGGTCACGACGGGAGGGCTCCAGCCGACCATCCGCCCACATATCGGCCAGATGAACTAACCGCCTGCGTCCACTCCCAATTACGCGTGCCTGCCTGCTGCATGTTAAGCAGGCGGCGATGGTAATCTGGAGCCACATTTCATTTGGCGCCGAGCGGGAAGGGTATGTTTTTGCATTCGTGCTAGCCTGTGCGCGGCCAGTGACAGTGACCCCTGCGGCTGGGAGACGGAGAAGAGGGGGGGGGATGTGATGTGTGGTTCGTGTCTGTGGATGGCCTCGCAAGGTATGCCGGTCGCAGTGGTAACAACAGACCAGCGTTGTCCTCGCCGAGCCAGTCACCCTCGACTCTTGCCTGGACAGCCACCACCCCCTCCCCACAGCGCACCTCCAGCTGCACGATCCTCGTGAGAGTCGCACTCCACGATTCCTCCGTTCCCTGAGGACTGTCTCATCTCAAGAGCTATCCGTGGCGCCGACCCCCGCCCCCTCCCCGAAGTTGGCCGGAATTCGCTTCCACTGCGGACGCCACTTTTTGTTTGGCTGGTTCATAATACTTGAACTCTTTACCAGGGCACGTCCCGACCGAACCGAGGCCATGGCACGCCTGCTGGACCGAGCCGGCCACAGTCCTCTTCCAGGCGACCAAGGACACCTCTCCGACCGAGCAGTCCAGCTGAGCGGACTAGTGGTGTCAACTTTCTGTAAGTCATTGGGTGAGGGGATGCATGGAATAGGAGGATCGAAATTGAGTCACAGCCCATTTGTATAGTGTCATACTAGACATTGAAATAATTAGGGAAAGCCAAGCCAGCATTGGAGGCGCCAATGCCTCCTCAAATGTACTAAGTCGACACCCATGACTCCACCTGCTCTGATTCGCATCCACAGGTGAAAACTGCTGCACACGATGGATCGATCAATGTGTCAGCCTCATATGATTTCAACTAGAGCTGTAGCCAGGTGATATTCAGTTGAAGCTACTCTCCACTCAGCTTCTGCTGGTGACGCAGCTATCCAACTGTAGGCCCCAATTCCGGAGGAACTTACGTTGGCTTCTCCACCCCACCATCATTTCCTCTCGTCATCAGCGGGACTAGACCAGCACCCAAGGGCTAAGAGGCCATCGCCCTCTCACAGCTGTTCACTTTGTATGAGAGCGAATTATTTCCTACCTTTCTTTTAGGCAATTCGTAGAGAAAAAGGTCATACACCTTAGTCAGACAGGAGTTTTCGTGTATTGCTGTAACAAACGCAATTGTATATCTTACTGCTTTTATTTAAATTTACAAGGAAGTTGATGGCTATGATTGTGTACGTTGGCCTACTCGAGATCATTTATGTTGTTCACATCACCTGTGCATCCCACCCGACAGTGAGTTCAGTGAGATCGCTCATTAGGAACCAAGGCATGGCAGGTCCACAGCAAGGGCTGTCCGAGTCCTGGTGACTCGGACAGCGACATTCTGTCCTCTCCTCTCCCTCACTATATCAGTCATACGACCATTCGATTATACTCTTATCGATTACATATTATACACTTTTCATTTGTTACACACTCGCTGATTCCAAATTAATTTTCTGCTGGCAAGTCAGAGCGTGGAGATTTCGCACATGGAGTGCTCCAACAACGACCCCATACCATACCTCGCCAGCGTGATGGCTCCATTTCATCCTCCCCCTCCCCGCCCACGTTTGATGTTGTCCTGACACCTCACCCGTCCGGCCAGCTAATGCGAGCTTTTCCAGCGGCGGTGATCGCCAGCGGCGGTGGTCGCCAGCGGTGGTGGTCGCCAGCGGCGGTTGTCGCCAGCGGCGGTGATCGCCAGCGGTGGTGATCGCCAGCGGTGGTGGTCGCCAGCGGCGGTGGTCGCCAGCGGCGGTGGTCGCCAGCGGCGGTGGTCGCCAGCGGCGGTGATCGCCAGCGGTGGTGATCGCCAGCGGTGGTGGTCGCCAGCGGCGGTGGTCGCCAGCGGCGGTGGTCGCCAGCGGCGGTGATCGCCAGCGGTGGTGATCGCCAGCGGCGGTGGTCGCCAGCAGAGCTTCACCTCCAGCTGTTGCCGACACCCGCAATGGGATGGTGCCAGTCATGCGACCAATTATACACCTTTTGGAGGCAGAGTTCCGTCATCCGTGCAGACGGGCAGATCCAAAGATGGTCTGGAGCTGACCTGGATGATGATCTGTGATGTGACACCAGCCGGCCATTCCGTGACCTATGACTTCTGACCCCGCCCGACCCGTATCGAGCGAGCCAGGATGCTGTCCATTCTCTCACAACAGGTAAAAATCAACATTAACGTAGCATCACGCCGAGTGTGCGATGCGCTTTCCCAGGCGGGTACAGTATGGTCTCAAATTTCGCCCAGAATGCCTACAAAGGTGCTCCTCGCCAACATCTGCTGCCCACACCAGTGATGCTTAGACAGTAATGGCATTAAGAGTAGCAGAAAAGTGCCACACGCTCAAATGGATTTGCGCTCAGTTGGAGCAGTTGTAAAGATCAAAAGAGGCAAAACATTGCCCTCATGAAAATCGGTGTGGTGAAGACGTCATGCTTGGTTGACCGACGCCGCCTGCTATGGTGGACCCGCGAGTAAGAGGAACTCAACAACCGAGAGTGGCATGTCCCTTCCTTTATCGACACAGCACCATCAACAGCCCCTGCCGTTACACAGCCCCCGCAAAATAGAGGAAATGCCTCGGCAGGTACACCATATACTTACACATCACACACTTCATGCGCCACCTATAGCGCGTTCAAACGTGCAAAGCAATTATTGCGGAATCTGGACTCGACAACGCCCGACGGTGGCGGTGGCGACGGCGGTGGCGACGGCGGTGGCGACGGCGGTGGCGGTGGCGGTGGCGTTGGCGGTGGCAGTGGCGGTGGCGTTGGTGCACCGCACCGGCTGTCAGACTAGCAAGCTCATATCGGGTCATCTGAGGGAGCCTCATAAATTAATGCCAGCACACACAGAGCCGGACGCCCGCTGCTGCCACAGCTATCGGCCGTGGTGCCGGCTATCGTGACGTCAGTGGTGGGCTCGCCGACTAACGTCACGACGGGGCAGCGGCAGCTGTCCAGCCGCTGATTAGCCCTTCACTCTCTGCACAGAGTAGCGCAGCGACGCAGCTGGAGCGGCGGGGGCGGCGGGGCGGCAGGGCAGCAGGGCGGCTGAGCGGCAAAGGGCGGCAGGGGGCGGCTGGGCGGCAGAGCGGCAAATTGCGGCAGGGCGCCTGAGCGGCAAAGGGCGGCTGGGCGGCAGGGCGGCTGGGCGGTATAGGGCGGCAGGGCGGCTGGGGGCGGCGGGGGCGGCTGGACGACGCAGGCTGGAGACAGTCCGGCGGCCTGTGTAGCTGCACCCAGGTGGGGAATTGTTGAGAGGAAGGATGCGAGTGTACGAACGGGCAATGGAGCTGTAGAGAGGCTCCAGTGGGCTACAAAGAAGGCTGGGACATGCGGTAGCGGTGGCGAGGTATTTGGGTGGTGGCGGGGGTAAGGGCAGTTTTTTTTTTTTTGGGGGGGTTAGGGCGCTTCGACCAGTTCTGATCATTCGCGGTAGCGGTGGTGAGTTGGTGCAACAAATAACAAGGACATTCTTCAGTGGAAGGTGGTCAGGCTACTGAAACAGCTGGAGCGAGTTTCCGCAACTGTTGGGAGAGACTACTTCAACAGCTTAGTTTAGTTCGTGCATCACCTAGGATGTGATACATGAAACAAGCAGGAATGGCTGCGGTAAAATCTGTGGCGAGCCGCTGTAGCGACTGGATTTGTCTACTGCAGCATCTGGGGTAGGCTGCAGCAATAGCTTTGGTGAGTACCCAACTGGGAGAAGCTATCGTAAAGGCTGAGATGGAATACCAATAGCAGTCGGGGCAAGGTACTCTAGCAGCTGGGGTGAGCTACTAGGCCTTTTTGCCTTTGTCTAGGATCCTGGATTTTCTATTTTAATTCCATAAATTTGTGTGTGTGTTGTGTTCGAATATGCCCTGCTTTACTGTAAAGGCGCGCAAACAGCTTGAAGCTCTTGGGAATATCTAAATGTTGCGTAAGTTGCACTCTCATCTCAACATGGTGGGTAAGTGTAGCATACAACCTTCTGCTAAATATTTACTTCTGTGTACGTCTATCACATTTAGAACCCCTATAGGCAGTCGTATTGCGACGCCAGGCGGTTATTTCTGAGCAATCTGATCGTAGTTCACAGTTCTAAACATAAGTGGCAGCACGATAGCCCGACACATGTGTTAGCATTTAGTCAGACTTCTCTTAGCTTTTTGAAGGTTTGTGCCGTCAAAGTCTAAGGTGCACAGCTGCAAACATTTGGCGAAGGCAAACTATGAAAATACATAGATAATATTCTCAAAGCACATGTTGCTGTCACTTACGTGCAGAACAATAAACTATGAGTGAATGAACAGCAAATAATTGATTGTCGTTGTCAAACGCTGGAGTTTAGGGAATACAAATTGTGGAAGCATTTACCAAATCATGCCTTGACATATCATAGGTGGGGTTATGGCGTATCGATGATTTTGAGACGCGATAGTAACATAGATGCAAAACAGGACATTTCGGAAAACTTCTTCCGTGACCTAGAATTCTTAGATTGTGCGGTCAAGCATGGTATAATTGAACTCAGCATATAAAGTGCGTCGAATGATATAAGGAAATTGAGGACCCGAGGCAAACAGTAGACAAGAGCTCATCGTAGCGGGCTGAGGAAACAGAGGACATCTTCTCGTCTCCTGAAGCACCTTCGGTAGCAGGTTACAGCTAAATGTGAAACAGTGGAGTCAAGTCGAGTTACCAGTCGAGGGATTCGTTCAATTTGAAACAGGAACCAGATCGGTAGATGGAGGGTGAGAGAATGGCAAGAGAATGCTCATTGGAAGACACATTCATCACCGGGATGGAAGTGGCTATATTTGTCTTTTTGTGACGCACGTCTACATGCGCTGCGCAAAAAGCAACATTGGACCTTTACACCATGGCATAGCATGGTAACTAGTGAGACGAGAAACAAGTAGGCAACTGCTGGCCAAGAAGGACGCGTCACAGCAATAGTCATCACACATTTGGCTTCCGTCCCGTGTGCAGGCGAGTCGAGTGGCGCACAGGGGTGGACGGACAGCGGCATACACAGCTCACAGCGGCGCACAGGGGTGGACGGACAGCGGCATACACAGCTCACAGCGGCGCACTGGGATGGACGGACAGCGGCATACACAGCTCACAGCGGCGCACTGAGGTGGACGGACAGCGGCATACACAGCTCACAGCGGCGCACTGGGATGGACGGACAGCGGCATACACAGCTCACAGCGGCGCACAGGGGTGGACGGACAGCGGCATACACAGCTCACAGCGGCGCACTGGGATGGACGGACAGCGGCATACACAGCTCACAGCGGCGCACTGGGATGGACGGACAGCGGCATACACAGCTCACAGCGGCGCACTGGGATGGATGGACAGCGGCATACACAGCTCACAGCGGCGCACTGGGATGGACGGACAGCGGCATACACAGCTCACAGCGGCGCACAGGGGTGGACGGACAGCGGCATACACAGCTCACAGCGGCGCACAGGGGTGGACGGACAGCGGCATACACAGCTCACAGCGGCGCAGGCGGGCTGGACGGACAGCGGCATACACAGCTCACAGCGGCGCACTGGGGTGGACGGACAGCGGCATACACAGCTCACAGTGGCGCACAGGGGTGGACGGACAGCGGCATACACAGCTCACAGTGGCGCACAGGGGTGGACGGACAGCGGCATACACAGCTCACAGTGGCGCACAGGGGTGGACGGACAGCGGCATACACAGCTCACAGCGGCGCACAGTGGTGGACGGACAGCGTTGTGCACGATCCACAGTGGAGTGTGCACTGTGCAGCCTGATGGACTATCAGCGGTGCGCAGATCACCGCATCAGTGAATAGTGCCGCCCTCTCCGGAGCAGCCGACTCCTGTTGGCCACCCCGGCTCAGAACTGCAGCCAGATAGCCGGCACCTGCTGGCCACCCCGGCCCGGGACGGCAGCCAGATAGCCGACTCCTGTTGGCCACCCCGGCTCAGAACTGCAGCCAAATAGACGGCACCTGCTGGCCACCCCGGCCCGGGACGGCAGCCAGATAGCCGACTCCTGTTGGCCACCCCGGCTCAGAACTGCAGCCAGATAGCCGGCACCTGCTGGCCACCCCGGCCCGGGACGGCAGCCGAACATGGAGCGCCCGGTCACCCCGGGGAAAATGCAGGTCGATAATGCGAATCACCATTTCACTAATCAAATCCGTTCGGCCGGCCTCTGATGTAGCGCTGTCATGACTTGGAAGAGAGATTATCGCTGGTGGCGCAATGACCGGCTGTACGAGAGAGGTCGACCATCGCGGCGTGGCATGCCATAATAAGCAGCTCTCCACCAGCCACCTGGGGAGCACGCTAGTAACCAGAGCACAAGAGTTTCTACTATTTACTTATAATGATCTGACGTGGGGTCCATCAGCAGATGAAAGTGGTGTTCGCTCTACCTCGGTAGGAGCTGAAATATTTACTCGTGACATTGAGTTCCGTGTAATTAGCTGTCAATGTCTCGACAACAAGTGTCGTCCTTGAGTTGACATGACACGTCTCAAATATAAGTCATTATTGCCGGCGTTCGCCGAGCATTAGTGGAGCCGCTAGCAAAACTGCCGCCAGTTGGTTGTAATGGCGTTAGCGGTGTGTAATAACCCGTCGAGGTGAACCCGCCACCAAAACTGCCACCAGCACGAGGTTGTAATGGCGTTGGCGGTGTGTGATAACCCGTCGAGGTGAAGTCGCCACCAAGGCTTCCACTGTAATGGCATTGACGGTGTCTGACGGTCTGTCAAGAAAGTCAATGACGGAGCGGCGTCGTGGAACAATCACCGTAACACAGCTGAATACGTAAGTGTCGGGCGCGGCATAGCAATTCTAGGTCGGGCCACATGGGGTCGGGTGTGGCCGGATGGGGTCGGGTCGGGCCACATGGGGTCGGGTCTGGCCGGATAGGGTCGGGTCGGGCCACATGGGGTCGGGTCTGGCCGGATGGTGTCGAGTCGTGCCGCATGGGGTCGAGCCGGGCCGCATGGGGTCGGGTCTGGCCGGATGGGGTAGGGTCTGGCCGGATGGGTCGGATCAGGTTTGGGCCGGATGGGGTCGAATCGGAGAGAGAGAGAGAGAGAGAGAGAGAGAGAGAGAGAGAGAGAGAGAGAGAGAGAGAGAGAGAAGAGAGAGAGAGAGAGAGAAAGAGAGAGAGAGAGAGAGAGAGAGAGAGAGAGAGAGAGAGAGAGAGAGAGAGAGAGAGAGAGAGAGAGAGAGAGAGAGAGAGAGAGAGAGAGAGAGAGAGAGAGAGAGAGAGGGCCGCTCAGATTAACTTCTGTACCAGATACACGGGAGAAGACTCACTCTGGAATTGCTCCCGCTCGTAATGACAGCGGCGGATTAGCGATGGCCGGCTCAAAGACAACTAGGTCTTCTTATCATTGAAAAGTCCTATCCACGTCTCAATTCGCGGGTTCAACCTGCAGACTGACTCAGCGGGCGATTATCGTGAGCGTGAATAGGAATACTTCCAAGGTAGCAGCAACGGCCAATAAAGTCAGAAGTGAGGCTATCACGGTGAGAATGAGTCAATTACCAATGCACTATTCTCATATAGTTACTGGTCAAGGTCGCTAAAGTAGTCGACCATGGCATTGTGAACCCTTCACCCGTGCTTCTAGGCCCATGCATATTTGCACCCCTAGGGAAAATCTGCACCACCGCATGGACCGTCACGAGCGTTCTACATCTGCGAAGGCAGAGGTGGCTGCACTGCAGAACCGCCAATCAAACGGAACTACTGCTCCGTGTCTTATAACCAGCAACGCAGCAGAAGCAGATCACGACCAGCCACACCGCAGCAGAAGCAGTTGGTGTGTCGGCGTGTCCATACAGCAGCGTCTGCAGTTGGTGTGTCGGCGTGTCCATACAGCAGCGTCTGCAGTTGGTGTGTCGGCGTGTCCATACAGCAGCGTCTGCAGTTGGTGTGTCGGCGTGTCCATACAGCAGCGTCTGCAGTTGGTGTGTCGGCGTGGCCATACAGCAGCGTCTGCAGTTGGTGTGTCGGCGTGTCCATACAGCAGCGTCTGCAGTTGGTGTGTCGGCGTGTCCATACAGCAGCGTCTGCAGTTGGTGTGTCGGCGTGTCCATACAGCAGCGTCTGCAGTTGGTGTGTCGGCGTGTCCATACAGCAGCGTCTGCAGTTGGTGTGTCGGCGTGGCCATACAGCAGCGTCTGCAGTTGGTGTGTCGCCATACGCAGCGTCTGCAGTTGGTGTGTCGGCGTGTCCATACAGCAGCGTCTGCAGTTGGTGTGTCGGCGTGTCCATACAGCAGCGTCTGCAGTTGGTGTGTCGGCGTGGCCATACAGCAGCGTCTGCAGTTGGTGTGTCGGCGTGTCCATACAGCAGCGTCTGCAGTTGGTGTGTCGGCGTGTCCATACAGCAGCGTCTGCAGTTGGTGTGTCGGCGTGTCCATACAGCAGCGTCTGCAGTTGGTGTTCGGCGTGGCCATACACCGTCTGCTGTGTCGGCGTGTCCATAAGCAGCGTCTGCAGTTGATGTGTCGGCGTGGCCATATACCAGCGTCTGCAGTTGGTGTGTCGGCGTGTCCATACAGCAGCGTCTGCAGTTGGTGTCTCGGCGTAGCCATATATCAGCGTCTGCAGCGTCTGCAGTTGGTGTGTCGGCGTGTTCATACAGCAGCGTCTGCAGTTGATGTGTCGGCGTGTCCATACAGCAGCGTCTGCAGTTGGTGTGTCGGCGTGTCCATACAGCAGCGTCTGCAGTTGGTGTGTCGGCGTGTCCATAACAGCGTTCAGCGTCATAAGCAGCTTGCATTGGTGTCGGCGTGGCCATATACCATCGTCTGCAGTTGTTGTGTCGGCGTGTCCATACAGCAGCGTCTGCAGTTGATGTGTCGGCGTGGCCATATACCAGCGTCTGCAGTTGGTGTGTCGGCGTGTCCATACAGCAGCGTCTGCAGTTGGTGTGTCGGCGTGGCCATATCATCGCGTCTGCAGTTGGTGTGTCGGCGTGCCATACACAGCGTCGTGTCGCTGTCCATACAGCAGCGTCTGCAGTTGGTGTCGGCGTGGCCATATAAGCAGCGTCTGCAGTTGGTGTGTCGGCGTGTCCATACAGCAGCGTCTGCAGTTGGTGTGTCGGCGTGTCCATACAGCAGCGTCTGCAGTTGGTGTGTCGGCGTGGCCATATATCAGCGTCTGCAGCGTCTGCAGTTGGTGTGTCGGCGTGTCCATACAGCAGCGTCTGCAGTTGGTGTGTCGGCGTGTCCATACAGCAGCGTCTGCAGTTGGTGTGTCGGCGTGGCCATATACCATCGTCTGCAGTTGTTGTGTCGGCGTGTCCATACAGCAGCGTCTGCAGTTGATGTGTCGGCGTGGCCATACAGCAGCGTCTGCAGTTGGTGTGTCGGCGTGTCCATAACACGTCTAGCAGCGTCTGCAGTTGGTGTGTCGGCGTGTCCATACAGCAGCGTCTGCAGTTGGTGTGTCGGCGTGTCCATACAGCAGCGTCTGCAGTTGGTGTGTCGGCGTGGCCATATATCAGCGTCTGCAGCGTCTGCAGTTGGTGTGTCGGCGTGTCCATACAGCAGCGTCTGCAGTTGGTGTGTCGGCGTGTCCATACAGCAGCGTCTGCAGTTGGTGTGTCGGCGTGGCCATATATCAGCGTCTGCAGCGTCTGCAGTTGGTGTGTCGGCGTGTCCATACAGCAGCGTCTGCAGTTGGTGTGTCGGCGTGGCCATATATCAGCGTCTGCAGCGTCTGCAGTTGGTGTGTCGGCGTGTCCATACAGCAGCGTCTGCAGTTGGTGTGTCGGCGTGGCCATATATCAGCGTCTGCAGCGTCTGCAGTTGGTGTGTCGGCGTGGCCATAAACCATCGTCTGCAGTTGGTGTGTCGGCGTGTCCATACAGCAGCGTCTGCAGTTGGTGTGTCGGCGTGTCCATACAGCAGCGTCTGCAGTTGGTGTGTCGGCGTGTCCATACAGCAGCGTCTGCAGTTGGTGTGTCGGCGTGTCCATACAGCAGCGTCTGCAGTTGGTGTGTCGGCGTGTCCATACAGCAGCGTCTGCAGTTGGTGTGTCGGCGTGGCCATATACCAGCGTCTGCTGCTGGTGTGTTGGTGTATCCATACAGCAGTCGGTGACGGCCACGGAGGAGGCCACCGCTTCTCCAGCGCGTGCCGACAAGCAACCGACCGCGACCGTGCATTGTCTGATCACACAGCGAACGCCCCAGGGCTGTTTCACACACTGCCAGCCAGAAAATGACACCTCTGCCGGGTCACTCACCACACCGAACAGCGCTCCGTCGGTCTCTGATGCTGTCACTCCCGAGCACCGAGCATAAGGCATGCTGTCTCACTCTGGACCTGGGACATCTAAGAACACCTTGCTAGTAGCTCGTTTGTACTGTGATTACATGCGTGCGTGTTTCAGAGTAGGAAGGTGGTAAAATAAAGTGGAGACATTCAGCATGCTCATTTTAAATGGAGCGCTCGTCGTCAGTTTCAAGGCCACGCTCTTTCACGAGGTGGTATATACTTTCAAAGCCGCTCAATGTTCTCAAATATTGTCTTGTGAAATGAAAAGTATATTCGAATCAACGCGAGCAGTGAATATGTCGTCATACTTGCTTTCGTGCCATCAACCATCGCAGGCACAATGCCACTGCCCCACCTCCATCTCGTGTCGGCGGAACACACACTTCGCCGCCGCTGTGTGGCGCGTGCTCGTGCTCCAACCTCAGGCCGGATCACCCCAGGCACCACATGACAGCAGGCTTTCCCAACGCGTGATAGGCCGTTACGGCGGCCCATCCAGACATGCGTTAGATTTATTTGTTTTCGTAGTTCCCCACCGTGTTTATTAGCTAAGCTGCGAACGTCACGGAGGATCGGCCAATAAAAGTATCCCAGATAGTGCTGGAGGCAGGGGAGGTGGGTGGCTGACCGTCCACAGGTGTCAGGTCACAGGTACACACAGTAGGTACGTGTCCAAAGATGAAATGACTGACTCACAGATCAGGTCAGAGATCTACAACAGATCAGTTATTTGGTACGTAGAAAGGTCACCCGATCTGTGGGTGAACTGATTGGGAAACCTGTTCATAATTTAGCTCAGGTCAGCAAAATGACGACAATCGATGAGCAAGCCTGCTGGTATATAACTCTTCAATGTCACCGCATTGCACACCGGCGGAACATACTTCTTCCAAAGTTAGGAACTTCCAACGTTGATAACTTCCAAAACAGCCCGGACGGGAGGCGTTCATATGTTCCAACGTGCACAATTTTAAATTGGAAGTTAACTTCCAAAAATATGAAGTGAACATCCAAAGCAGCCCGGGTAGGAACGAAACGAAACCTAGCCTAGCATAACCTAATCTAACCTAACCTTCTGACTTTTGGAAGTTACCTTCCAATTTGGTAACTAACTTCCAAGTTATGGAACTGAACTTCCAATTGGGAACTTGTGAACTTTGGAAAATATGAACGCCTGGTATCCGGGCTGTTTTGGAAGTTAACTTCGAATTTGAAAATTATGAACGTTGACAATTGTGAACTTTGAAAAATCAAAACGCCTCCCTGCACGCCATACCTAAACATGGTCGCACACTCCAGCTTTGTGACGGCATTCGTCGCGATCACATTGTCTGTCTAAATTTTTCCTGTGCAATTGCCAAGTACAATGCTGAGTAGAACTGAACCCGGGTGGCACATACAACTGCTGAATGGACGAATGACATGATGTCCAAGCTGCTGTACAAACTGTCTCGCCCTCGGCTACGGCAACACCAGCCATTAAGATCGAACCGGCGAGCCCGCAGTCTCCATTTTTTCATCGTCAGACTGGTACGTCTCGACACAACAACACTGGCAGACGGAGAATGTTGCAGCACGATCTGCCTCTGGGATCTGAGGATTGCCTACACAGGTTAGGATCGAGCTGGCCTGCTTGAAATGGAACAACTTCATCCCTATGCGCATCCCTGCACGAGCATGCATGCAGCAACCTATAGGTTTAAAGTGGCCACTTTGGGAAGAAATGGGGCGCATGGAGCCGATTTATTATCATATATTATTTATTGATCGCCTGGTCACTAACAAGTACCCTACCCGATAATAGGCAACGCCATAGGGAAATAGACATAAAACCGCTACATTGCTACACACAGTGCATGCTTCTACCACACATTGGAAGTGTAACTCCATGGGCAGGAGAAAGTGTGTACATATACCTATAGAACGTAATAAATGGCAGTGCATAGACATTAGATATGTTCTGACCGCATCCATTGCCACACTGGGCAGCTTGCGAAGCGCTTGGATACTTCGGTTTACAAAATGACGATCTGTCCGAAGTAAGCAAGCTTTAGGTGGATCATTTCCGGACTTATCGGCTGGTGGATGGGAGATGCGACAGCGCTTGCACAAAACGCTCGAAGAAGTGGGATGGTGAGGAATGACAAACAGGACCATCGGAGGGGGTAGAGTCACGAGCAGCCGAGAAACTGTTTCGGACAACTCCACGAGGCGACAGCAGTGCGTCCGAGCACGCTATGAGCTCATCAGACCGCCACTCGTCCCGCTGGCAGGCGAACTTCCTGACAAGGGTCACACGCGAGACGCGACGCGTGTTTACCCACCGGCCGCCAACACAATGATCCATCAGCACGAGCGACGCCACCCCGACCGTCGAATCGCTCCGGCAGAGTCGCACTGGCACGTTCGCCGCCGGCGAAAACAAGTCTGGTCAGGTGACGAGGTCTCCACGGCCGCAGCGCACAACACGGCTGGGCACGACACGGCAGCGGTGTCGTGCTCCGGAGCACCTCAGCCGTCAGCCTGCCCGTCCGCCAGACTATCGCGCGCTGGAGCCACAGCACTCTGGCGGCCAGCTGGCGGTGAGCTGGCGGTGAGCTGGCGGGGAGCTGGCGGTGAGCTGGCGGGGAGCTGGCGGGGAGCCGGTGATGAGCTGGCGGTGAGCTGGCGGTGAGCTGGCGGTGAGGTGGCGGTGAGCTGGCGGTGAGCTGGCGGTGAGGTGGCGGTGAGGTGGCGGTGAGGTGGCGGTGAGGTGGCGGTGAGGTGGCGGTGAGCTGGCGGTGAGCTGGCGGGGAGCTGGCGGTGAGGTGGCGGTGAGGTGGCGGTGAGGTGGCGGTGAGCTGGCGGCGAGCTGGTGGTGAGCTGGCGGCGAGCTGGTGGTGAGCCGGTGAACACCAACACCCGCACTTTTTCCCACCTATTGACCGGCCCGTCGGATGAGCTCGAGCCCGAGAACACCGATGTTTATGACACGAGTGAGCTATCCAGGTTTAGGGCCCGTTTGATATTCATGTCGAGCGCGAGCGGAGCGTCAGTGTCGGCACCTGTTCGGCACACCAGGTGGGTTCATGCCGTATGCAGGAGCCGTGCGCGTAATCGTGCGGCTGCGCGCAACACTCGGTTCAGTGGTTCGGTTGCGTCTCGGCTCCGTGGCTGTCACGTGATGGACGGGTGTTGGTGCCGGTGGAGACTGTGTCGGACGGCGGCGCCGCCCGCTCCGCTGGACTCGACGGCGCCCTCTGACACCAGACCAGGCGCGCTGTTCTGCTTGGGTGACGCTCGGCCTTGGACGCCGACCGTTAACCCCGATGGCGGCTCTGCCGACATGAGAGCCATGGGAAGTGTGCCTATCGGGTTACGTAGATCTGTGGCTGCCGGAAGGGCCCGTGGCGGGTCACAGGCGGCCGACACAGGCGTCCTGGCCCGACTGCCGACCGCTCCGCAGCATCTCTCGGACATGGAGGGAAGGCACGGACATGGATTTCCTCGATTTTGTTATTCTAGGTACGTGGGTTAATGCTTTTACACACAATACTTTGCATACTCATTGAAGTGAACAGAAAAGCATCCGATACTGCCAAGTCATTGTTGAAAACATATGGAAATATTCAACTGAAAATATATGGGAATATTCCACTGGATAAGCTATCAGCTTTCGAGGGGGATGTCAAGGGCTTCGACTCATCTGTGTCATGTATCACTTGTGAAAGAGCCTGCAATGTGGTTGTATATATATTGGTATGTATTGTATTGTATTGTATTGGTATTGGTAGATATGTATTGGTAGGTTGGCACGATGTTGGCAAATGTGTATTGGTGGGCTGGCAGGATGTCGGTAGATTGTTTCTTTAAACTTAGAACATAGCATTGACTTGGGTGCTGAGTATCTTTTTGGTGAAGCTCATAGTATATTCCCTTTACAATATTCCGAAACATCATTGCACATCATTGCATATTACGATATCCAAAATATCGATGGTAGAGACTGAGATGAACTGGGGGCGCACAAGGCGGTGGAACGAACCAGTCACAGTACAGCAAAAATGCTCACCAGTCTGCGAGCATGTTTTGAATTAGATGTGTCGGGCCAAGTTGGGCCGTCCGCGCTCATCGGTGCAGAGCAATAGCGCGCGAGTGTTGCCAGTGTGAATAGGATGTTAGGCTGTGTCGGTCACTCGATCCGCGCGTGTGCTACGCGAGATCGAGTAAACAGAGCTGGTTATGCCGAGGTGGATATGTTGGTAGATGTGTATTGGTAGGTTGGCAGGATGTTGATAGATATGTATTGGTAGGTTGGCACGATGTTGGAAAATGTGTATTGGTGGGCTGGCAGGATGTTGGTAGATTGTTTCTTTAAACGTAGAACATAGCATTGACTTGGGTGCTGAGTATCTTTTTGGTGAAGCTTATAGTATATTCCCTTTACAAGCTGGAAACAGATGGTTCACTGTGACCCTTATTAAGTCTGAACACTTCATGACTTGATGACTGTTGAAATGTCACCTACTGTGAAAGGTGGTCACTGTGCCAAAATGGTGCAGATCCTTGGACGGTATCGAGGTAGTACTCGTTTTATTTGTAATGCCTGCTATTATGTATCCATAAGTGGGACAAATAAGTCAACGTACTCAACAGCGGTAACTAAATTCCATGTACACCATCCGGAAAGCTGCAGGGATACGCTCCCCAGTTGGGAAGCTGCAGGGATACGCCCCCCAGTTGGGAAGCTGCAGGGGAACGCTCCCCAGTTGATAAGCTGCAGGGATATGCCCTCCAGTTGATAAGCTGCAGGGGAACGCTTCCCAGCTGGGAAGCTGTGGGGCAGCTGCTTCCTCTGAACATCCCCATATGTCGCTCTTTCGTATGACATGATAGTCGGTACATGTGGCATAGCGACATGACATGGGAATTGTAATCAATCCACTAATAATGCATGATATCCATTTGTATTATTACTCAGTAATGTCAGCGCGAAGTTGAAGTGATGACTGGTGGGAGTACTGAAGCGCAGAGCATAACTCTTGTGCAGCACGACGAAAAATATTGACATTGGGCGACATAAACATCTTCGTCTGCTCATGCAAGTCAAGCAGTATCAATAAACATCAAAACGCCAACCTATCTACATTATACAGCTGTGGCCAACTTCAGAGCAAGCATCACTCAAGGTAGGCAAGAGATAGATAGACATAAAGACATAAAGACATAAAAGATTAGCGCAACTATGACCCACAAGGACCCTTCTTGGTTGCATTCTGTACACTCAACCAGTTGCCCACCAAATTTGTCAATCAGCCCTCCCTGTAATACTTAAAAGCAAGCCCTCTATTCTTATAATGATTGTCTGTGCTGTTTTTAAAGATGTTCAATGTGCTGCTACTGACAATGGTTTCTGGCAGCTGGTTCCAGTGTTCTACTACCCTGTTGGTGAAGAAAGCCTGTCTTAACCTTGTTCTGCTGTGGCTAACTTTAATTTTGAGTTTATGACCTCTAATTGCATCATTTCTGTTAAATTCAAACATTTTCCTGAGATATCCCCTCTTCAGACCATGGACAAATTTAAAGACCTCCATGAGATCTCCTCTCAGCCTTCTATATCTAAGTGAAAACATATTGAATTTCTTCAATCTTTCCTCATATGCCAGGTTGCTTATACCATTAACAATTTTTGTAG
Organism: Imbricaverruca yamaguchii; assembly: GCA_034440575.1. NCBI lineage: Eukaryota > Metazoa > Arthropoda > Thecostraca > Neoverrucidae > Imbricaverruca > Imbricaverruca yamaguchii. Next base: position 241,862 of record JAOTOL010001280.1, on the reverse strand, counting down.
CCCTCTTTTGTACTCTCTCTAAAAGCCAACCTATCTACATTATACAGCTGTAGCCAACAATCTTTTTCATAGCTAGGAGACCAACCTTGGATGCAGTTTTCCAAATGTGGCCTGACATATGCACAGTAAAGCTTCCTGATGACTTTCTCACTTCTGTATGATACATTCTTATTTATTTCCCCAAGCATTCTCAGTGCCTTCTTCCTGGCTTCCTTGGTCTGTTCTGATGCCCCCAACTTTGTGTTTAGAATAACACCTAAATCCGTCTCCTGTTGAGTCACTGACAGCACACTGCCACCCATCAATTATGGAGCCTTCAGATGCTGTTTACCTACATGCATGATGTTTCACTGATCAAAATTAAATTTCATTTGCCATTCTTCGGACCACTTCACATGTTCGTCTAAGTCCTTTTGCAGCGAGATATGCTCATCTTGACCTGTTATTGCCCTAAAGACCTTCAAATCATCCGCAAATTTCAAAACTTTACTGCTTAGGCCACTTTCGATGTTATTTACAAATATAATGAACAGTAGTGGCCCAAGTACTGACCCCTGAGGGACTCCACTAAGAACATTTCGCCATGATGACTTTGTACCATTTAGCATCACTCCTTGCTGTCTATCATAAAGCCACAACTCTATCCATTTTAAGATGCTACCTGCAATGCCATGGGCCTCAAGCTGTATCATTAACCGTTTATGGGGTACCTTGTCAAAGGCCTTACTAAAGTCAGGATATGCTACATCAACCTGATTTCCCTGATCAAATTGTTCTGTGGCGAAGTTCAAAAAGTCCAAGAGATTTGTGAGACACGATCGTTCTTTTCTAAACCCATGTTGAGTATCTTGAGTCAATCTGTTTCCTTCCAGATAACTAACTATTATATCCTTGATAATTGATTCGAGTACCTTGCAGACTAGGGATGTGAGACTTACTGGCCTATAGCTTTCACCTTCCCTCTTTCTCCTTTCTTGAAAATAGGAACTACATTTGCCCCTTTCCAATCTGTTGGAATTTCATTTTGTGAACTGATCTACAAAATATTATACTAAGTGGAAATGCCAGTTCCTTTTCAGCTTCTCGCAATACCCTAGCATAAATTTCATCAGGTCCTGCTGCCTTGTTTGGGTTTATTTTACTGATATGATTGTAAAGAACATCACTATCAATGAAATCGACATCATTTATCAGATCACATGTCACTGAACTATGGTGTACGGTCGGCAGGTTGGTCATATCTTCCAATGTAAACACTGATTTAAACTGCTTGCTCAGCTCCTCAACCATCTCACTATCCTCACCCAATGTAGTCCCATTTACTTCCAGTGGACTAATTGTGCTAGAAACTTTACTCGGCTTGTAGAAACTAAAGAACTTTTTACTGTTCCCATTACAGTTCCTAGCTAAATCCAGTTCTTTTGCTCCCTTTTCTGCTCTGGTTTTTTGCTTCACAGTGTCTCTAGCTTTTCGATACGCCTTTAGATTAACGATATTTGAAGCTTCTTTAAACGCTCTAAATACAGCTTTCTGAGACTTAATTGCTCTTATCAAGTCTGGTGTAAGCCATGCTGGCTTTCCTAGCCTTCTTTTGCGTCTTTGCTTTTGGGGGACATGACTAATCTGAATTTCCTTCAAGGAACTTTTCCCCACATTAGATATACAGATAGATATATAGATAGATAGATAAATAGATAGATAGATAGATAGATAGATAGATAGATAGATAGATAGATAGATAGATAGATAGATAGATAGATAGATAGATAGATAGATAGGTAGGTAGATAGATAGATAGATAGATAGATAGATAGATACTTTAGCTTAGCATTCTTTCAGAAGTTGGAACACTATGATGTGGTAAGTGCGCATATTTCTTGGATGCCAGGAACATAAGCGTGACCCATTGCACTGCCATATACACCCCAAATGTCATACCAGATCTCCCCTAGCTGCAACGGAACATGTTTAGCTCCATTTCACTATAAAACGTAGGATGACCAGATTTGCACTGGAGCATTCGCCACATGGCGCATCCGCGGTGGTCTTATCAGACTGTATTCCTGCATCGGCACGACCGTCTTATCAGACTGTATTCCTGCACCGGCACGACCGTCTTATCGGACTGTATTCCTGCACCGGCACGACCGTCTTATCAGACTGTATTCCTGCATCGGCACGACCGTCTTATCGGACTGTATTCCTGCACCGGCACGACCGTCTTATCGGACTGTATTCCTGCATCGGCACGACCGTCTTATCGGACTGTATTCCTGCACCGGCACGACCGTCTTATCGGACTGTATTCCTGCATCGGCACGACCGTCTTATCGGACTGTATTCCTGCACCGGCACGACCGTCTTATCAGACTGTAGTCCTGCATCGGCACGACCGTCTTATCAGACTGTATTCCTGCACCGGCACGACCGTCTTATCGGACTATATTCCTGCACCGGCACGACCGTCTTATCGGACTATATTCCTGCATCGGCACGACCGTCTTATCGGACTGTATTCCTGCATCGGCACGACCGTCTTATCGGACTGTATTCCTGCACCGGCACGACCGTCTTATCGGACTGTATTCCTGCATCGGCACGACCGTCTTATCGGACTGTATTCCTGCACCGGCACGACCGTCTTATCAGACTGTAGTCCTGCATCGGCACGACCGTCTTATCAGACTGTATTCCTGCACCGGCACACCGTCTTATCGGACTATATTCCGCACCGGCACGACCGTCTTATCGGACTATATTCCTGCATCGGCACGACCGTCTTATCAGACTGTATTCCTGCATCGGCACGACCGTCTTATCGGACTGTATTCCTGCACCGGCACGACCGTCTTATCGGACTGTATTCCTGCATCGGCACGACCGTCTTATCGGACTGTATTCCTGCACCGGCACGACCGTCTTATCAGACTGTATTCCTGCACCGGCACGACCGTCTTATCAGACTGTAGTCCTGCATCGGCATGACCGACAGTTTTCCCCGGCACATGTGCGCGCGTGACACAGGCGAGGACATCCATCACATTGCTGTCTTCTTGCCCGAGGCATAGCTGCCGGTGGCTTTCCTACAGCGACCGACTCCGCTATATTTCATGATGAGAAACGGACTCATGGTTACGTCGGCAAGGCCGGGCGGGGCTCATTATCACACGGCCGGGATGTGGAGCTAACTAGGCTGTACACGGCCCGTGACCCGGCCAGAGTTTAGAGCCTGCACGGCGCCACTCGGCACCCACCTGGTACAACACCCCGGCCGCACCCCTTCACTGACTCGGCACCCGACAGCTACTCGGCACCCACCGGACAAAGGCCGCACCCCTTCACTGACTCGGCACCCGACAGCCAATCGGCACCGACCGGGCACAACACCCCGGCCGCACCCCTTCACTGACTCGGCACCCGACAGCCACTCGGCACCCACCGGGCACAACACCCTGGCCGCACCCCTTCACTGACCCGGCACCCGATAGCTACTCGGCACCGACCGGGCACAACACCCCGGCCGCACCCCTTCACTGACCCGGCACCCGACAGCTACTCGGCACCCACCGGGCACAACACCCCGGCCGCACCCCTTCACTGACCCTGCACCCGACAGCTACTCGGCACCCGACAGCCAATCGGCACCGACCGGGCACAACACCCCGGCCGCACCCCTTCACTGACCCTGCACCCGACAGCTACTCGGCACCCGACAGCCAGTCGGCACCGACCGGGCACAACACCCCGGCCGCACTCCTTCACTGACCCTGCACCCGACAGCTACTCGGCACCCGACAGCCAATCGGCACCGACCGGGCACAACACCCTGGCCGCACCCCTTCACTGACCCGGCACCCGACAGCTACTCGGCACCGACCGGGCACAACACCCCGGCCGCACCCCTTCACTGACCTGGCACCCGACAGTCACTCGGCACCGACCGGGCACAACACCCTGGCCGCACCCCTTCACTGACCCGGCACCCGACAGCCACTCGGCACCCACCGGGCACAACACCCTGGCCGCACCCCTTCACTGATCCGGCACCAGACTGTCACCGCACATCTTCACGGTCCTGGCACCTCACCGTCACTGCACCTCCCCACTGACCCGGCACTTCACTGTTACCCCTCCCTCCACCACTGCACCTCCCCACTGACCCGGCACTTCACTGTTACCCCTCCCTCCACCACTGCACCTCAACACGAATCCGGTACTTTACCTTGCCGCAACTCCACGACACAGAACAATCACTGCACCCTGCATGCACCCCCCACAGAACCGCTCTCGTGCCACCATTGGCACTCACCTTGACTAGCAGATGGAGAGGAGCGGAGATCTTCAGCTTCCTGGTCTTTTTCTTTTTACGGCTGAAGCAGCCGCCAAAGAACGGCATAGCCTCAGCCGGGCGCCATCACGGGCGCTCTGACACTGACACTGACACCGGCACTGACACACTGACACGGCGCGGGGATGCCGACGCGGCGGCCTGCTGACGGCTCACATTTGACGGCTCGGCAGTCGGCGGGCGGCGGGCAGCGGTGTCCGGGGTCACGACTCTGACTCGACCCAAAGTGTGCACAGGGCGCCCAGCTGGCCCACCTGTAACATGTCGACAGTCAGCTGGAGACACACAGTGTAACGGACAGCCGACAGTCAGCTGGAGACACACAGTGCAACGGACAGCCGACAGTCAGCTGGAGGCACACAGTGTAACGGATAGCCGACAGTCAGCTGGAGATACACGGTAACAGAAGCACAGAGTGATAACAAGTGTAACGGACAGCCGACAGTCAGCTGGAGATACACGGTGTAACAGACAGCCGACAGTCAGCTGGAGACACACGTGTAACGGACAGCCGACAGTCAGCTGAGTGGAAGACAGCCGACAGTCAGCTGAGATACGGACAGCCGACAGTCAGCTGGAGACACACGGTGTAACGGACAGCCGACAGTCAGCTGGAGACACACGGTGTAACGGACAGCCGACAGTCAGCTGGAGACACACAGTGTAACGGACAGCCGACAGTCAGCTGGAGACACACAGTGTAACGGACAGCCGACAGTCAGCTGGAGACACACGGTGTAACGGACAGCCGACAGTCAGCTGGAGACACACAGTGTAACGGACAGCCGACAGTCAGCTGGAGACACACAGTGTAACGGACAGCCGACAGTCAGCTGGAGACACACAGTGTAACGGACAGCCGACAGTCAGCTGGAGACACACAGTGTAACGGACAGCCGACAGTCAGCTGGAGACACACGGACACAGTAAAGGTGTAACGGACAGCCGACAGTCAGCTGGAGACACACAGTGTAACGGACAGCCGACACTCAGCTGGAGATACACAGTGTAACGGACAGCCGACAGTCAGTTGGAGACACACAGTGTAACGGACAGCCGACAGTCAGCTGGAGACACACGGTGTAACGGACAGCCGACAGTCAGCTGGAGGCACACAGTGTAACGGACAGCCGACAGTCAGCTGGAGGCACACAGTGTAGCGGACAGGCGACAGTCAGCTGGAGACATACGGTGTAACGGACAGCCGACAGACAGCCGACAGTCAGCTGGAGACACAAGGTGTAACGGACAGTCGACAGTCAGCTGGCGACAACGTATATAGGGGTAACCGAACAAATGTACGTAAACCAAATGTACGTATGGCAGATGTACGTTCGCAAATGTACGTAAGCAAATGTACGTAAGCGCAGATGTACGTATGGCAATTGTACGTAAGCGCAGATGTACGTATGGCTAATGTACGTAAGCGCAAATGTGCGTACGGCAAATGTACGTATGCGCAAATGTACGCAAGGGCAAATGTACGTAGGAGCAAAAGTACGTATGCGCAAATGTACGTAAGGCTGAATGTACGTATGCGCAAATGCATGTATGGCAATTATACGTATGCGCAAATGTACCTGAGAGCAAATGTACGTATGGCATATGCAACTAACCAAATGTGCTTAAGCGCAAAGGCACGTAATCTTAAATGTACGTACATTTCCTCTTGCATTCTTTTCCGTTTAGGTACTGTTGCGCTGACGTACATTTGAGGTTACGTACTTTTGCGCATACGTACATTTGCGCATACGTACTTTTGCGCATACGTACATTTGTACTTGCGTACATTTGTCCTAGAATCAGCTGACGACAGGCGGCGAGACAGGACGACGGAACGAGTGGTATCAGGCGGCGACAGTAGGACGGAGCGAGCGGTATCAGGCGGCGACAGGAGGACGGAGCGAGCGGTATCAGGCGGCGACAGGAGGACGGAGCGAGCGGTATCAGGCGGCGACAGGAGGACGGAGCGAGCGGTATCAGGCGGCGACAGGAGGACGGAGCGAGCGGTATCAGGCGGCGACAGGAGGACGGAGCGAGCGGTATCAGGCGGCGACAGGAGGACGGAGCGAGCGGTATCAGGCGGCGACAGGACGACGGAGCGAGCGGTATCAGGCGGCGACAGGAGGACGGAGCGAGCGGTATCAGGCGGCGACAGGACGACGGAGCGAGCGGTATCAGGCGGCGACAGGACGACGGAGCGAGCGGTATCAGGCGGCGACAGGACGACGGAGCGAGCGGTATCAGGCGGCGACAGGACGACGGAGCGAGCGGTATCAGGCGGCGACAGGACGACGGAGCGAGCGGTATCAGGCGGCGACAGGACGACGGAGCGAGCGGTATCAGGCGGCGACAGGCGGCGACAGCCAACCTCGTGACGGTTCGCTCCGTCCTCCTCGGCAATGTAAACAGTCAGCGGACTGTCGACCACTGAGGCCGGAGGAGGCAGAGTTACGTGATCATACTCGCGCTTGGTAGGCTGTTACAGCCTCAATTACCGTCAGTCATATTTCGTCCAGTCTTCACAGGATGAGCCATAGTCCCATGATGCCAGCACACTAGGTCATTCGCCAGTGTTTCAAAGCCAACCACAAACTGTCATCATCCAGCACGTGGCCGACGTATCCACCAGAAACCAAGCGGCTCGGCCGGCTTGAATACTGTTGGGCATGGCGACTATTTTCGCTATATGTCCACGCAAAAATAAATAATAATTAGAAAGCGAGGGACACTATTCAGTCCGATATCCGATAAGATCAGTTGGCTACTGTTTATCTGATGTCATTTTTAACATTCGTCGGCGGAGGGGGTTTGTTGATGCAACCCTTAAGGATTTTCGTTGATGGTTTCCGGATCGCTCAACGACCAGGGGAAATTTTAGTACCCTCTGGGTGTATTCTTCGGAGCTTTTGCAAAACGTTTTTGTTAGGTCATGTCAGGTCACGGAGCTATGAAATCATACATAGGAATTCCTCCGACTACTTTTAAACGAAATCGTAGAATATCGCATCTTGACTTGATAATGTGCTCTAGAGCGAAACATTGTGTGCAGGTTAGGGAAATAGATGAATTAATTAATATGCTGACATTGACCCCGTAGTATTCAATTGTCAGTGACCTAAGTTGCCCTCGGACGACGTTTTTAGCTTGACATATCTAGGAGTATTTTAAGTCCTGAACCTAATTTCGCCGTCCATATGTACCCCGGCCTGTTCGGACGTAGTGGCTTTAATCAACGTGGTATCAAGTTTCAAAATGTCAGGTCGACCTTTAGCCTGACCTGACCAGCGGCCTATGTTTTGAATGGATCTTGCTATATACTTTTTAATCCTTGAAGCATCGATAATACCCTAATATTAAGTAAAGGTGTATATCTGTTGCAGCTTGGGAAGTGTTTGCGTTCAAATTTTGTATTATTTTGATGTTCATGAAAACAGGACCTTCAACCTGACCTGGAGGCCACCAATCACCTCTAGCTACATAGATCTGATTTAAATCGCGTGTTCCACCCCACCCCACACACCGTCTTGACTTCGCCTCCAGCAGTTTTCGTTTCGAAACATCGGGGAGTCATCCCCAGCCCTCCTTCACTGGCATTGACAGTAGCAACACCCGTACATGGGCAAAGGCTGACATTTCGAATCCGTGATCTTAAAAGATCAACAGAGGATTTAGCTGAACTGGTACTGTGACCTAGTACTTCGGAAGGACCTCTAGTTTTCAATGAGAGGGAGAAGGCATTCGCTGACCTTGAAACTCCACTGGTACTGTGTCGGCACTGTAAGTCATCACTTGGAGTGTTGTCAAATAAGTGAATTACCACCCAGGTAAATGTACAAACTCTGCGCAATTAGCCAGCAATGGGCGCACTTGGAAACATGATAGCAAATCTGGTGCGAATACAGAAGGGCATTGAGAAAATGTGTACCCACTCCCCGTGGAACCTCCTCCCCATCACTCGGCCGGGAAAAGGCGCCCCTCCTGAAATGCTGAAGTGCACCCCGTCGAATTGTGCCGCCAGTTAACATGCTATAATTATCGTTACGTATATTGACCATTCTCTAGGAAACATATCATTTCGATTTCATCTCTCCACTTTTTCTCACGTTCACGTAGTCTTATTGCCCAAAGAAGTTAAGCTAGGCATTGTTCTAGCTTACGAGGGAGGTACTTTGTAGTACACGCCCACTCCCAAATATTCAAATTGTTTGGGATGTGATGAGAGATGATGTTTGTGATGAAGTGGAACATTTGAGCACATGCACACTACGATGATAATACGTTGAAATTCGATGAATAATTCAGAGACTCAATTCCAGCGACCAAATCCACTTTCTTGGCGTACATGCGTCAAACCATTCTTCCATTCAGATTTGGTAAACATACCCATCGCACCAGCTGTTACCCTCAAATCCCGGGAGGCGAGCACATATCAAATTCATTAGCGATTACTATACAGGACCGAGGCTTAAGTAGTTGAAACGATAAGCGCTCTTAATCTAGTTAAGTCGAATTGTTTCCGATTAATTGCCACATCACTCATTCGTCTTTGGCTACTTGTAGCTAAATGCCTTATTCAGGATGTGGAAAGCTGGTCGATCTGACCTAACCCAGCAGGCCACTTGCTTTAATCTTCAACTTGTACGATGCCAATACGCCATTTTCGAGCAGGCAGTTGTTGGTTTTAGCAGTGCACATCAGATTAAGATGGATCCTTCACCTGCAGGTAGCCTGTGCCGGATATCGCTCTTGCGGCGACTCAATGGCGCGGCCATGAGAGCAAGTGTCTGATGTTCGCATCCAAACACGGCGTCGCCCAGCTGCCCATTAAGAGCGACTTATTAGCGCGAAACCATCTCGCAAAGCGGACGAGTACTCCCCAAAGGACACTCACCAAGCCATACGTGGGCGAGCGTTCACGCAGCTCATGGCGTCACAGCCGACAACAACCGATCTAGATCCGGGTACTCGTTCGAGCAGACCGCGACACACTGCGACAACAATGCTTGGCGCGGTCGTAACTCGGAGCTCAATCACGCACTGCACCGCGCAGGCCGTTGTTGCGTCGAGCGGTTCAGTACTGTGATTCATGCGACGGCGGGCCACTGTGTGCCGCATGTCAGCCGACCACACGGAGCACAGGCCACCCAGCTGTTGATCACTGCGACCGCAGCGGCCATTGTCAGCCGACCACACGGAGCACAGGCCACCCAGCTGTTGATCACTGCGACCGCAGCGGCCATTGTTGGCCGAGCCGGGCGAAAGTTTGCCGTCACCGCTGATGCAGCTTCGTTCTTGTTCTGGATCCCATAGGCCGCCCTTGGACCCGTACCCACTGAACAGATGACCTGCCTAGACCTGAGGGTTGACGCGGGGTTGAATCGTGCAACTTAGGATCTGCCACCAGGAACAGCTCTGTCACCAGGAACAACAGCTCTGTCACCAGGAACAGCTCTGTCACCAGGAACAACAGCTATGTCACCAGGAACAGCCCCCAGGAACAGCTCTGTCACCAGGAACAGCTCTGTCACCAGGAACAGCTCTGTCACCAGGAACAACAGCTCTGTCACCAGGAACAGCTCTGTCACCAGGAACAGCTCTGTCACTAGGAAAACAGCTCTGTCACCAGGAACAGCTCTGAAATCTACTCGGTAGATCAAGTAAGACTACATTTTCAGTGTGCCATCGATTGCAACGCTTGCATGCTTGTGAAAGGAACTTAGGACCGCTCGTTGGAAAAAGAGATAGCTAATTTGTGAACACATTGACGAAATAGCACGTGCAAGCGCAAAATATAATTATGTTTACTTCTTCGTAATTGCTACTTATAATCATGCTTCTCACGCGGGACTGACAAGGGGGTCTTCGGCCTTCGTCAGACACATCTGTGGGGGGAAGGCTGCTTATGTGGGTCGTGGTACTTAGCCCCATTTCCATCCGTCTCTCGCCGTCTATCTGAACACACAGGTGACTAAGCAGCCTAACTTGAGCAGCAATCGATGCACGGCATTGCATGGTGACGTGCATACACCATTTTCTCTCTTATAATTACAGACGACTTTTTAGGTGAAGTGCTACATGCGACAACGAGTCGCGGGCAGCGGCCGGAGTGCTACATGCGACAACGAGTCGCGGGCAGCGGCCGGAGTGCGGGACTTGGACTTCGTCTAACGGTGACGGGGCGTGCGTCCGTGTCCGGCACGGCGTCCGGTGATTCTGGCCCATAATGTCCGGCACGGCGCCCGGTGATTCTGGCCCATAATGTCCGGCACGGCGTCCGGTGATTCTGGCCCATAATGTCCGGCACGGCGCCCGGTGATTCTGGCCCATAATGTCCGGCACGGCGTCCGGTGATTCTGGCCCATAATGTCCGGCACGGCGTCCGGTGATTCTGGCCCATAATGTCCGGCACGGCGTCCGGTGATTCTGGCCCATAATGTCCGGCCGGCGTCGGTGGCACGGCGTCCGGTGATTCTGGCCCATAATGTCCGGCACGGCGTCCGGTGATTCTGGCCCATAATGTCCGGCACGGCGTCCGGTGATTCTGGCCCATAATGTCCGGCACGGCGTCCGGTGATTCTGGCCCATAATGTCCGGCACGGCGTCCGGTGATTCTGGCCCATAATGTCCGGCACGGCGTCCGGTGATTCTGGCCCATAATGTCCGGCACGGCGTCCGGTGATTCTGGCCCATAATGTCCGGCACGGCGCCCGGTGATTCTGGCCCATAATGTCCGGCACGGCGTCCGGTGATTCTGGCCCATAATGTCCGGCACGGCGCCCGGTGATTCTGGCCCATAATATCCGGCACGGCGTCCGGTGATTCTGGCCCATAATGTCCGGCACGGCGACCGGTGATTCTGGCCCATAATGTCCGGCACGGCGTCCGGTGATTCTGGCCCATAATGTCCGGCACGGCGTCCGGTGATTCTGGCCCATAATGTCCGGCACGGCGTCCGGTGATTCTGGCCCATAATGTCCGGCACGGCGTCCGGTGATTCTGGCCCATAATGTCCGGCACGGCGTCCGGTGATTCTGGCCCATAATGTCCGGCACGGCGCCCGGTGATTCTGGCTCGTAATGTCCGGGACAACGCTTAGTGATTTCGGTCCGTATGTTCGGATAGTGGTCAGGCAGGCAGGGAGGAACTGGACTCCTTTGCCTGTGTCGGTGTACATTTACCACGCTGAACTGCCGGTGCATTTAGGCCGTGGAACTGGGACATCACGGTCGGATGGTTCGATCAGGATGAGTACAGCACGCTCCCGTAACACATCCTGGTCCCACAAAACTATCCCTTAGCACGTCCTGCTTCCACACGACTACCGAAATATGCACATTCCGATGGAACTCAGAAGTGAACACAAAGCTAAGATTTGCGATAGCCACGTATCTTCTACTGCCATCTCCGCAGTCCATCAGCTAATTAGCTCCATTTAGACAACGCTCTCGGCGGACGACGTTCTGTTGCGATCTCGGGCGATGAACGTGCTTTTGAAGTGATGGCATCACGAGCAAGAGACAAGTAGAGATATTCGGGAGCCCCCAATCATCAGGTCCTATACAGATTCTATATAGGACGTCACCCATCTTCTTTTCAGCACTCAATCACATCCTGGACTGCTTTTTTACACAGCACTCAATACGAGATCAGGCTGATTTACACATCACTCAATCCCAGATCAGGCTGATTTACACAGCACTCAATTCCACGTTAGGCTGATTTGCACAGCACTCAATCCCAGGTTGGGCCGATTTACGCAGCAATCGGTGAGCATGCCACTTAGACTGGCATATAGACAAATGCGTTGAGAAATGTGTGGTGAACAATATTCCTTCAATCGATGTGGCCTCTTGGATAATGGTGTCTATTCTTGTCTTAATTACGCGCCCAGTGGACTGGGTTATAATTTTTGTTCCTGCTATTTGCTATAAATAACAGCAAACTGCCGTCAGATTCCATACAATTCCTACGCAGAATCAAAACCATAGTGATCAATTCACATAACATACCTTTGATATGATCGACGTCTTGCCCAATACAATACAATACCCAAGACTCAATGCCCAATTCAGCCCCGCGCAGAAACGCAACATGTCGTTAACATGATCGCCGCCTTACCCAACACGCCCCACTCAGCTCGGCGCAAAAACGCAACACATTGTTAATATGATAGACGTCTTACCCAACAGCCCCACAGCTCGGCCAAAAACAAACATTGTTAATAGATCGCCGCCTACCCAAAGCCCCACCAGCTCGGCGCAAAAACGCAACACATTGTTAATATGATAGACGTCTTACCCAACACGCCCCACTCAGCTCGGCGCAAAAACGCAACACATTGTTAATATGATCGACGTCTTACCCAACACGCCCCACTCAGCTCGGCGCAAAAACGCAACACATTGTTAATATGATAGACGTCTTACCCAACACGCCCCACTCAGCTCGGCACAAAAACTGCCATTTCAATTTCGCTCCAAACTGAACACCACATGACGAGAAAATAGCGTGGGAAAAAAATTCATCAGTCCATCACTTCAAACAGCGTGCCTAATTGACAAAGAAATGGTAGTCACTTAGAGGATGCATGAACGCGTATAAAATCAAGAAATTTCCAATTCGAAGGCAGTACTGGACGCAGACCAAGTTGCTATGGCTCAGGGTTGTAGGGGTCAGCGTTGTGTTTCCCATTCCGCTTGCCCAAACCAATAATAGCCTATTGCAACTTGCCGAGTCTCAGTGCTAGTTTTATTTGTGCGTGCATCTGCTTCAATTATGTGTGAACAGGATACCTCATCTGGCGAACAATTATGAAATTAAGTGCTGATTAAACTTAATAAAATTCCAAGACGAGAGCACCCTCTCCCACGACCTTCAATTTTCTGTGCCGATTTCACAACCTAACAGAGCATATATCCACGAATCAAGCCAGCTGGTCTGAACAGGGGCGGACAGCTTGGTTTAAGTGACAGGATAGGCTACAATTGGTAATTTATCTAAAAGTTATATGAGAAGAATTGATACTAAATGTTGTAAAGCACACGAGGGCACATTACACCACGACACACGACAGTCCAGCTGTCCATGGCTGGTGCTAGAATTATACATCAAGCGGAATTGGCACAGAGCTTTGTGGATGAAATATAACTCAGTTAGTGCAACGTACTCTACCGAATGGCAAGGCATTAGCTGAAGCTTCTGACGACGTCATATATGTAACATAGCTTCTCCATACCACCGGGGATGATTTGCCCTTTCCATCACTCCAACCTCATTTTAGCATTAGAAGTTCGGTTGTATATTCTTATGGAGTCCTTTCAGTGGCATGAAATGACAGAGCACTCTGCGCCGGCTTTGCAAGGGGCAGGAAGCATAAATCATTCAGGGACGGACAGGGTTCAACGCAGCCGATAGAGGACACGTGGCTCTATTTATTTCCCCAGCAAGACAGAATGACAGAACGACGAACTGTGAAAACGACTCCATTACACAGTCAGCCAGTCACAGTCACGCCATTCACAGACGACTCCACTACACGGTCAGCCAGTCGCAGTCACGTCATTCACAGACGACTCCACTACACGGTCAGCCAGTCGCAGTCACGTCATTCACAGACGACTCCACTACAGTCAGCCAGTCGCAGTCACGTCATTCACAGACGACTCCACTACAGTCAGCCAGTCGCAGTCACGCCATTCACAGACGACTCCACTACACGGTCAGCCAGTCGCAGTCACGCCATTCACAGACGAACGTCAGCCAGTCGCAGTCACGTCATTCACAGACGACTCATTCACAGACGACTCCACTACAGTCAGCCAGTCGCAGTCACGTCATTCACAGACGACTCCACTACACAGTCAGCCAGTCGCAGTCACGTCATTCACAGACGACTCCACTACACAGTCCAGTCAACACGTCATTCACAGACGACTCCACTACACAGTCAGCCAGTCGCAGTCACGTCATTCACAGACGACTCCACTACACGTCAGCCAGTCGCAGTCACGTCATTCACAGACGACTCCACTACACAGTCAGCCAGTCGCAGTCACGTCATTCACAGACGACTCCACTACACAGTCAGCCAGTCGCAGTCACGTCATTCAACTACTCCACTACAGTCAGCCAGTCGCAGTCTTCAACGACTCCACTAAACGCAGTCACGTCATCTCAGACGACATCCAGTCAGCCAGTCGCAGTCACGTCATTCACAGACGACTCCACTACACAGTCAGCCAGTCGCAGTCACGTCATTCACAGACGACTCCACTACACAGTCAGCCAGTCGCAGTCACGTCATTCACAGACGACTCCACTACACAGTCGGCCAGTCGCAGTCACGTCATTCAGACGACTCCACTACAGTCAGCCAGTCGCAGTCACGTCATTCACAGACGACTCCACTACACAGTCAGCCAGTCGCAGTCACGTCATTCACAGACGACTCCACTACACAGTCAGCCAGTCGCAGTCACGTCATTCACAGACGACTCCACTACACAGTCAGCCAGTCGCAGTCACGTCATTCACAGACGACTCCACTACAGCAGTCATTCACAGACGACTCCACTACAGTCAGCCAGTCGCAGTCACGTCATTCACAGACGACTCCACTACACAGTCAGCCAGTCGCAGTCACGTCATTCGCAGACGACTCCACTACAGTCAGCCAGTCGCAGTCACGTCATTCACCAGACAGTCAGCCAGTCGCAGTCACGTCATTCACAGACGACTCCACTACACAGTCAGCCAGTCGCAGTCACGTCATTCACAGACGACTCCACACAGTCAGCCAGTCGCAGTCACGTCATTCACAGACGACTCCACTACATCAGCCAGTCGCAGTCACGTCATTCACAGACGACTCCACTACACAGTCAGCCAGTCGCAGTCACGTCATTCACAGACGACTCCACTACACAGTCAGCCAGTCGCAGTCACGTCATTCACAGACGACTCCACTACTACAGTCAGCCAGTCGCAGTCACGTCATTCACAGAGAAAACCCCTACACAGTCAGCCAGTCGCAGTCACGTCATTCACAGACGACTCCACTACACAGTCAGCCAGTCGCAGTCACGTCATTCACAGACGACTCCACTACACAGTCAGCCAGTCGCAGTCACGTCATTCACAGACGACTCCACTACACAGTCAGCCAGTCGCAGTCACGTCATTCACAGACGACTCCACTACAGTCAGCCAGTCGCAGTCACGTCATTCACAGACGACTCCACTACACAGTCAGCCAGTCGCAGTCACGTCATTCACAGACGACTCCACTACACAGTCGGCCAGTCGCAGTCACGTCATTCACTCATTCAAGACGACTCCACTACAGTCAGCCAGTCGCAGTCACGTCATTCACAGACGACTCCACTACACAGTCAGCCAGTCGCAGTCACGTCATTCACAGACGACTCCACTACACAGTCAGCCAGTCGCAGTCACGTCATTCACAGACGACTCCACTACAGTCAGCCAGTCGCAGTCACGTCATTCACAGACGACTCCACTACAGTCAGCCAGTCGCAGTCACGTCATTCACAGACGACTCCACTACACAGTCAGCCAGTCGCAGTCACGTCATTCACAGACGACTCCACTACACAGTCAGCCAGTCGCAGTCACGTCATTCACAGACGACTCCACTACACAGTCAGCCAGTCGCAGTCACGTCATTCACAGACGACTCCACTACACAGTCGGCCAGTCGCAG
Source organism: Imbricaverruca yamaguchii (assembly GCA_034440575.1). Taxonomy (NCBI): domain Eukaryota; kingdom Metazoa; phylum Arthropoda; class Thecostraca; family Neoverrucidae; genus Imbricaverruca; species Imbricaverruca yamaguchii. The sequence goes on along the minus strand of JAOTOL010001280.1, from coordinate 225,789 downwards.
TCACGTCATTCACAGACGACTCCACTAAGCGCAGTCAGCCAGTCGCAGTCACGTCATTCACGTCATTCACAGACGACTCCACTACAGTCAGCCAGTCGCAGTCACGTCATTCACAGACGACTCCACCATACACGTCAATTCACAGACGACTCCACTACACAGTCAGCCAGTCGCAGTCACGTCATTCACAGACGACTCCACTACAGTCAGCCAGTCGCAGTCACGTCATTCACAGACGACTCCACTACAGTCAGCCAGTCGCAGTCACGTCATTCACAGACGACTCCACTACACAGTCAGCCAGTCGCAGTCACGTCATTCACAGACGACTCCACTACACAGTCAGCCAGTCGCAGTCACGTCATTCACAGACGACTCCACTACACAGTCAGCCAGTCGCAGTCACGTCATTCACAGACGACTCCACTACACAGTCAGCCAGTCGCAGTCACGTCATTCACAGACGACTCCACTACACAGTCAGCCAGTCGCAGTCACGTCATTCACAGACGACTCCACTACACAGTCAGCCAGTCGCAGTCACGTCATTCACAGACGACTCCACTACAGTCAGTCGCCAGTCGCAGTCACGTCATTCACAGACGACTCCAATACAGTCAGCCAGTCGCAGTCACGTCATTCACAGACGACTCCACTACACAGTCAGCCAGTCGCAGTCACGTCATTCACAGACGACTCCACTACAGTCAGCCAGTCGCAGTCACGTCATTCACAGACGACTCCACTACACAGTCAGCCAGTCGCAGTCACGTCATTCACAGACGACTCCACTACACAGTCAGCCAGTCGCAGTCACGTCATTCACAGACGACTCCACTACAGTCAGCCAGTCGCAGTCACGTCATTCACAGACGACTCCACTACAGTCAGCCAGTCGCAGTCACGTCATTCACAGACGACTCCACTACACAGTCAGCCAGTCGCAGTCACGCCATTCACAGACGACTCCACTACAGTTAGCCAGTCGCAGTCACGTCATTCACAGACGACTCCACTACACAGTCGGCCAGTCGCAGTCACGTCATTCATAGACGTACACAAACGCGACCACCGATGCACGCAAACACGACTACAGACGACTTACACAAGCACGGGTGCAGACGCAGACAAACGCGACTACATACATATATCACGAGCATGCGTGCAGATGCACACAATCACGGGTGCAGACGCACACAAGCACGGGTGCAGACGCAGACAAGCACGGATGCAGACGTACACAAGCACGGATGCAGACGCACACAAGCACGGGTGCAGACGCACACAAGCGCGGGTTCAGACGCAGCCAAGCACGGGTGCAGACGCACACAAGCACGGGTGCAGACGCACACAAGCACGGATGCAGACGCAGACAAGCACGGGTGCAGACGCACACAAGCACGGGTGCAGACGAACACAATCACGGATGCAGACGCACACAAGCGCGGGTTCAGACCCACACAAGCACGGGTGCAGACGCACACAAACGCGACTACATACATATATCACAGGCATGGGTGCAGACGCACACAAGCACGGGTGCAGACGCACACAAGCACTGGTGTAGACGCACACAAGCACGGGTGTAGACGCACACAAGCTTGTGCTTGTGTGCAGACGCACACAAGCACGGGTGTAGACGCACACAAGCACGGGTGTAGACGCACACAAGCACGGGTGCAGACGCACACAAGCACGGGTGCAGACGCACACAACCACTGGTGTAGACGCACACAAGCACGGGTGTAGACGCACACAAGCACGGGTGTAGACGCACACAAGCACGGGTGCAGACGCACGCAAGCACTGGTGCAGCCGTTGCTCTCCGGCGTGGTGCCCGACCTCAGCGAGGCGGCCGGATTCTCGGAGACCAGTCCGGCGGGGACATACCCGGTGACGACGGATGCGGACGATTCTCACCACCGGCGGACGCGCCGCACGCACAGCGAGACTGGCGGCGCCGCGGCCGGTGCGCTCCCGCCTCCCACCGGCGCGGACGGCGCGCCAGCCGACGTACACTCTCTGACGAAGCGACCCGGAGCGCGGCGGTGGTCGCACCGTGCGTGCATGGCGAGTTGGCCGCGTCACAGTTTCTGCCGGATTGTTGGGATGCACCGGCGTTTTTTTAACTGTTAGTACAATACCGCAATATCTGTGAACAATGGACTGCGGGGAAAGCAACAAATTATCATCAGTCCCTTGCCATCATGACCTCATAAAACCTGGTCTATCAAGATTTACTGCAGCGTTAAAATGCCAGACCGCTCGATGTGGAATATTTACAGTACGGTTTGCCATTCAGAACGTTATTTTTGGAAATCAAGAACCGGAACCAAGTTAATCAACGTACCATCCACATAGCGAATTCAGTCATGTGTGGTTTCCAACTGCCGTATACTTGCATGTGTATGTGCCTGCAAGGTTATGAATAATTTTACACAACTCTGTCTCCCTATACAGGGTTGGGTAAATGAGTAAGGGTACAGGAAAACGTGCCAACTGCATTTAGTGGAGCAAAATGCACCCACACAACAATATAATCCATAGCCGACGGATGCTGAAGGTTGACACCAACCTCGAAGGACAGACATACCTTACAGCGGAGAAAGAGGTAGCACATCCTGGCAGCAACGTCATAGATGAATCCTCGTCTCTAAAGGAAACCTACGCGTGCTGATGTTAAATACTTGATGTAATTATAGGTACAGCCTACCGCCAAAAAGTGGTGTGGCAAAAAGTTAAAAAGTTCATGAGCATTGGTTGCTTTAGAGGATATCACTTTCCCTAGTCTTGTTTGTCGGAAAATATTGGAGGACGTGTTCTTCAGTCGTGAAAACGGTGAAGTTGTGAGTGTTGAGATGACGCAGTGTTATTTACCGTACATGTGGAATCATCATCATGAAGCTGCTTCCTATGAACACATCACATCGTGTCCTCCAAGGGCTATCGAGAGCCCTAGGAAATATGGCTTTGCTGCTGCGATCACCATGCTGGGAACAATTCGACTGGCTAAGCGCGGGAAACTCTGCTAAATATCGCCGTCAATGTACAAACCGACGAGCCATCTGAAAAGACATTAATTGTAAATCGTCCGCTCAGAACCCAACTTGGCCACAGTACGTGCGGTCCAAAAACCGTTTGGGAAGACCGTCCTTGGCGAAGCTTTGGAGACGCTCGCCAGCAGCCGAAGACCGAAGCCCACGATGGCCTGCCCCAGCTGTCCTGCTGACCACTGGAAGGCCTCGTACAAGAGCTTTGTGCCGGACGTGACGCGGGCTGCGGAGGACGTTCACTCCCTGTCCCCACTGCGTGTCTCTCAGGGACGCCGCTCTGAGCGCGTCTGTCGACAACTGTGCGCTGCTGGCCAGCCGCGCTGTGCTGTCTCCCATCGCTCTCAATAGGTTGGAGTTGGTCAAAGGTTTCTGTCGGGGTTGACGTACTCCGAATTATCTTGACCCTATAGATTGTCTCGATCTTATATGAATAACTCCGAATTGTCAGCATACCGCGCCCATCTCTGATCAACTAATACATGTGTATCCACGCAATATCTGTGTCTTCCTATTTTGCTGTGCACATTTGCTTTCCCTTCTTTCCTTGTATCACTTCTTCAGGGTGTCTATTTTGCTGCCTCCCTGTCTAGGTTGTCTTTACACATCCCACACCATACGGCACGGCACTACTCCACCCGGCGTGCCTAGGAACTCCCCTCCCATCCAGATCGGGGGGGGGGGGCATGCGCTGGCACTGTCAGCAGCCAGCATCCACCCAGGAACCCCCCGATGGTCAAACCGTACGTCCCCGTGAAGAGGGCGGGGAGCCGAGGAGCCAAGGATTTGGATTTGACTGGACCCCTCTTCCTTGGCGATCGTCAAGGAGCTGGATTGGTGAACCGGGAGTGGTCACCGCCGAGTGGGTTTGCACTGGTGCCTTTCTGGTCCGGGTGAGAGAGGCGTCCCACGGGCGGGCTTTGCTGAGGCGGCTCCCGGACGAGACTGATGAGATGGTAATCGCTGACCACACGTACACCTCAGCCGCACCTCCACCACGGCATAGCAGCACCTGCTCAGCAGCCCCCAACCCAGGTGTGGACGCACCCCCTCCTTCCTCACTGTAGCTGACCCATGAGGTGGCTGCTCACCCCACTTCCAATTCCCCTCCGATCTCGGCATCTTCCATTCTGCATAGCCCGCCACGGGCCCACCGTTTCCTGGTTGAGGCCAACATCCTCAGCCTCCAGCACCGCAGATAGTTATATATCACCTGAAGCATTATACGAATATCACCAGATCGGATCATAAAATATCTACTGGTTATCATTCTTGCGGATAGAAAGTGGGCCAATCCAGGAAAACTCGCCAAGGTAGCCTTCATGTTTTTCACCACACCGCCTCTCATTTTGATTCAAATAGATGCACTGGGTCAAGGCTATTTCATATGGTGGGCCCACCAGACGCTCGTATAACCTTGGTCTGACGTTCAAACCAACAACTGGAAACAGCTAATGACTGGACACCAAATGCTAACGTTAGCATAATTTGCTTGAAAAACAGCAATATTCGTGTGAACACATTCAGTCTTTTGTGCTCTTGAAGTATGTTCCGCGGACAATTACAGTAAACTGAAGTTGTAAAAAATGTAGGAACCTGAACATATCATTTTAGCTAAACACATTACCACGCATTTAATTCCTAAAATAAACCTAAGCTCACGATTCATGGAACCTGCGGTCGCTGCGGGTCTGCATCGTAACTCCTAATGTATAATAACTTCCAATGTTTCATAACCTCAAATGTAGCATAAACTTTGCTGTCTCACAACCTCTAATGTATCATAACCTCGAATGTATCATAACATGAAGTGTATCGTAACCTCTAATGTGTCCTAACCTCTAATGTATCGTAACCTCAAGTGCATCATAACCTCAAATGTATCGTAACCTCAAATGTACCATATCCTCTAATGTGTCATAACCCATAATATCAGTTGACGTTGGAGATATGTGGCGTGCGATTTTGGCCCGTACTAAATCAGAACAGGTCTCAGCTTACGGAAACCCATTACGAAAAATAAATGAACTTGAAGTATACCGTATCCTCGCTAGGTGTCAGCATGCTACTTTATTTGCACCATGATTGTTTTCAATGACCAAAACTATTGTGCGTGTGTGTGTGTGTGTGTGTGTTTGTGTGTGTGTAATTTTATAGTTCATTGATTATCAAAGAGGTTTCCGAATAAATTATGATTCAAAGCATGATTTATTGATGCATTGCTTTGTTTACAGACCGTGCAAAGGCTACAGACCAACACGTTAGTTCGTGCGTTTTTGTGTAGTTCGATAAGTGCTGCCAATTTTGATGTTTTCCTACATCTGAAGGTTTTTCCGTTTTAGATTTTTTATTAAAGTCACCAAGAATAAGGCATTTCCTCTAAAAGTGTCTATTGCTTTCCTCATAAATCACCTTGTTGAGCTCCAGTTGCTGAGAACGTGTCAAGGTTCTTGATCGATAAAAAACTCCTATCCTCAGTTTATTGCTGTTGCCTTTTCCCACAGCAACATCAAATCAAATGGACTTCACAGACCAGGGGCGTCGCCACCGAGGGTCAGAGGGGGCAATTGCCCCCCCTGCCGTGAGACTGCCCCCCCCCAGAAATTTAAGGAGGCCCCCAGGACGAAAAGGAGGCCCCCAGGACGAAAAGGAGGCCCCCAGGACGAAAACGAAACCCCCAGGACGAAAAGGACAGGTCTCTCAGGACGAAAAAGAGGCCCCCATGACGAAAAGGAGGCCCTCAAGGACTAAAAGGAGGCCCCAGGACGAAAACGAAACCCCCAGGACGAAAAGGAGGCCCTCAGGACGAAAAAAGAGGCCTCCAGGACAAAAAAGAAGGTACGTCAGGACGAAAAGGAGGCCCCCAGGACGAAAAGGAGGCCCTCCAGGACTAAAAGGAGGCCCCAGGACGAAAAGGAGGCCCCAGGATGGAAAGGAGGCCCCCAAGACGAAAAAAAAACAAATTAGGGGCCTCCAAGAGGAGGTGCCTTTCACTGTTGGACTCCTATTGCATGAAAACATATTGCATCCCTGAAGCTCATAGTCCTGCAAGTTATCCCCAAAATATCCCTCACTGACCCATCATAGCATCATACACTTAACAAAAGTTCCGTAACCCTCTTTGGCTTTTTTTATGTTGGGTAGTTTTATCATTTCTGGATGAGCTACCACTCTGCCCCTCTGCTAGCCCCATTTGCTGATTCTGAGGTTCTATTGCCTATGCTGTCATTATTGGCATATCCCTGAGATGGCAATGCCAATTCTGGTATTCTTTTACTTTCTGCCGTAGCGTTATTTGCACTAGATATGTAACCGAATGTGCCGCATTTAGGCAAGAGATGCCGCACTGGTCAAATATACCACGATATGGACGCAACGTTTTGATGACGTCACAAACATTCACAGTGATACTGGCCCATTGAGAAATCGGGCGGTTTTGCAACATTACTTATGATTAAGGGCACCGTGAAACTGCCATGAAACCATCGCAGTGGCTTCAGATCATCCGGACCTCTTCCAATAGATCCGAGGATACCATTATTCAAATGTCCAATAGATCATCAGGACATTTGATGCAAAAAGTGCATGATGGCAGCAAGTAAATCAGAAAAGTATATCACATTATATAACGCAGGACGCGTGAAACCACTATAAAACAATCGCAGTGGCTCCAGATTATCGGGCCCTCTTCCCATATATCCAGGGATCCTATTCCGGTGGTATTTCCACATGGGGATACAAAACGTGCATGACGAGAGAAAGTAAAATACATGGTCATATCACATTATGTATACGGTCGGACAGCGTGAAAACACCATGAAACAATCGCAGTGGCTTTAGATCATTACGATCTCTTCCAATAGATCCATGGACAATTTTCTGGCGGTGTTCCCGCATGAGGATGCCAAAAAAGTGCATGACGGCAGAAAGCACAATAGAAAGCTATACCACATTGTTTATAAATTAAGAGGCGTGAAACCACCATGAAGCAATCACAATGGCTCCAGACCATCACGACTTCATCCCATAGATCATATTTTGGTGATACTGTCACATGGAAATACCAAAAAGTGCATGACTGCAGAAAGGAAAGCAGGTTATATCACCTTAGGTATAAGTTAGGGCAGCAAGAAACCACCATGAAGCCAGCGCAGTAAGTCCAGATCATCAGTATATCTTCCAATAGATCCAGGGATCATATTCTGGTGGTATTTCTACAAGGGGATACCAAAAATGGCGCGACGGCAGATGGTAAAAGAGATGCTTATATCACATTATGTATATGAATAGAAGTATACGGTGGGACAGCGTGAAACCAACATGAAACAATTGCAGTGGGTCCTGATCATCAGGACCTCTTCCATTAGACCGATGGATCATATTCTGAAGGTATTTCCACATGGGGATACCAAGAAGTGCATGACGGCAGAAAATAAAAGAAACGGCATACCACATTATGTATCCGTTGCGGCAGTGAGAAACCACCACGAAACCAACGCAGTGGCTCCAGATCATCAGGATTTCTTCTAATATATCCAGTCATCATATGGTGAAGGTATTCCCACATGGGGATCACGAAAATGCATAACGGCAGCAAGTAAAAGGTACGGTTATATCACATTATGTATATGAATTAGAAGTATAAGGTCGGACAGCGTGATACTGCCATGAAACAAACGCAGTAGCTCCAGATCACCTGAACCTCTTCCCATAAATCCAGGGACCATATTCTGGTGGTATTTCCACATCGGGGTATCACAAAGTGCATGATATCAGGAAGTAAAAGTGAAGGTTATACGTGTATGAGGGGGTAATATAGAAGGTAACATATAAAGAAGGAATTATAGAATAAGGAAATAGGAAATATTCGAACCTAAGACTATATAGATTTTAAGCATGGCAATCCTTTCATCATAGAACTTTTGCAAAAGACGAGGGAACATGCCGACATAAAAATATGTGAATCAATTGGTATTGGGGATAGGAGCCCAACTCTGAACAGCAATGTAGCATCGTGTTTTTTTGGTGTGGCTTTGTGACAATGTAACCTGCAAATGGCAGTGCCATGTATCCAAGCGACATGTTATGTCTATAACAACGCATAACTTCATTAGTTTCGATGCAAATTTATGGATACTGATTCTAGGACAAATGTACGTAAGGACAAATGTACGTGAGGACAAATGTACGTAAGGACAAATGTACGTAAGGACAAATGTACGTATGGCAGATGTATGTAAGCAAATGTACGTAAGCAAATGTACGTAAGCGCAGATGTACGTATGGCAATTGTACGTAAGCACAAATGTACGTATGGCTAATGTACGTAAGCGCAAAAGTACGTATGACAAATGTACGTATGCGCAATTGTACGTCTGCGCAAAAGTACTTAAGCGCAAATGTACGTAAGCGCAAATGTGCGTATGCGCAGGAGTACGTAAGCGAAAATTTACCCAAGCGCAAAAGTACGTATTGGCAAATGTACGTAAGCGCAAATGTACATTTGTGCATACGTACTTTTGCGCTTACGTACACTACATTTGCGACTACGTACATTTGCGCATGCGTACATTTGCATTCACGCACATTTGCGCATACGTACATTTGCACTTACGTACATTTGCGCTTACGTGCATTTGCGCTTGCGTACATTTGCGCTTACGCACATTTGCGCTTACATATATTTGTGTGTACGAACTACATTTGCGTCTACGTACATTTCCTCATACGTACACTTGCGCATACGTACATTTGCGCATACGTGTATTTGCGCCTACGTACTTTTGCGTTTGCGTACATTTGCACTTACGTACATTTACGCCTAGGCACATTTGGGCATAAGTACATTTGCTTTACGTGCATTTGTTCGGTTACCATGCATACTAGCTTATTGCCTCACATCGAACAAGTCTGCATTATTGACCGGGATACGTCAGTGCATGCACCAATTTATGCCAATCCACCCTTAACAAACCTGTCCTGAACCGTGTAGCACCATGTTCAAAACGTTAGCTTGTCTATGGTTATCACTCCCTGCATGAAAGCAGAAACATCGAACATTATGGTCAGAATATAGCCCAATGTGTGCTGCCAAAATGTTATTGGATTACGCCAAATGTTTCGGAGCAATTTCAAACTACAAATTAGAATGTTACCATTATAATATGTATTATATACATATATATATATATATATATATATATATATATATATATATATATATATATATATATATATCAAATTGAATGCGTTGGTGTTCACCGCATTCATCTTTTCTTGTTCAAACTTTCTCGTCTTTGAACGCATGCTCTGTGATGATAAGTAAGATGATATAAGATATCTACAAGCGTTACAATGGTTAATACGGCTGGTATAATGTAAATAGTGTGGGAAGTCAGCATCGATGTGGGACAAATCATGATATGACGCTGTTCTTTTACGTTTCAACCAGCCTGGACCATCTCCACAGACTAACACGGTACGAATCACATAGATGCAATGCTAGCATGAATATTATGTGATGATGTATCCATTTTTAATTACACTACTTCCCCTTTTGGAGGCACGCTTCAAATCAAAAGGAAGGATATATGCATACGTCGTGAAATAGGTTCATCAGACATGCAATGGTCCGAATACAAGGTACACAATACACAATGCAATATAGTCATCCGCAGAGCACACCGCAAGCATGCAGAACACTCATGCACATAATCGGTCGGTAGATGTGTGACACGATTGAACACGAATACACACGAATAAGCGATGAAAAGCTGAGAAGGTAATAAACAAGAATATAATACGAATATGGGCCCACTACCTAACAGTCAAGCAAGCATAGATATTACGCTGAACTTTACGGCAATATAAAGAACAACAGAACAGCAACAGGAGAGCTACAGCGGGAAACGTGCTCGCGTGCCGGCATCGTTAGCTTTCCAGCTCGGCAACCCTGGCCGTCGTCCCGTGGGAAACAGATATGCTGCGCAGTGGCGGATGCGGAACACAAACATACTGTACAGACCTATTTGTATTCGAATTCACGGTTAGATCCAAAATGTTCATTGCACTGTGTTGCTCACGCAATATTCGCATTTTCCCGCCTGCAATATACCGCTTAGTCATATCCTGGTGACGCCATTGATCAGCTGTCTGGGAAAGGAACGAAGAAAACGCAGGGTCTGTGGCGTGTCAAGTCGCCGGTTCGCGCCACGAAACCGTGAAGGTGCCGCGCATGGGAATGTTAGTCCAGGACGAATGTAGGTAAGGACAAGGTACGTGTGGCAGATATACGTAAGCAAATGTACGTATGCGCAAAAGTACGCATGGTAGATGAATGTAGGCGCAGACGTACGAAAGCGAAAATGTACATATTGAAAATGTACGGATGGCAGGTGTATGTAAGAGCAAATGCACATATGGCAAAGGTACATAAGCAAATGTACCTGAGCGCAAATGCATGCAAGCGCAAATGTACATACGCGTAAATATACATCAGTGAAAATGTATGTAAGCGCAAGTTTATGTAAGCATAAAATACGAAAGCGCAAATGTACGCAAGGGCCTACGTACGTATACGCAAATGTACGTAAGCGCAAAAGTACGTCAGTACAAAAGTACGTACGCGCAAAAGTACGTAGTATCACATGTACGTATGTGCAGCTGTACGCAAGCACAAATGTACGAAAGCGCAAAAGTACGTAAGCTCAAATGCACGTATTCGCAAATATACGTGAACGGAAATACGTGCACATAGCAAATGCACGAAAGTGTAAAGGTACGTAAGTGCGCATGCACGAAAACGCAAAAGTACGTGAGAGCAAATGTGTGTAGATGAAAATTTACGTCACCCAAATGTAAGTGTACGTACAATAGATGTACGTAAGCAAATGTACGTAACCAAGTGTAAGCGTTTAAAATATACCGGGTTCAAATGTACGTGTTTCAAAAGTGCGTGCTTGAAATACACATGTTTCAAATGTGGATGTGTGTCTGCATAAACATGCATATGCGTGCATCAAAAGTGCAAATGCATGTAAGGAAATGTATAAAAGCAAAAAGTAAGCACGTGCATAAAAGTAAGCATGGTAAATTTACGTAAGCACAGATATGCCTTAGCACAAAGGTGCATATGACAAATGAACTCGTGGTAAATGAACATTACATCAAATGCACGTATGGCATGTGTACCTAGCCAAACGTACGTAAACTCAAAGGTAAATATGCGCAAATGAGCGTACATTGGCCCCCTACATACATTTACGTTTCCATACATTAGCGTTTGCATACTTTTACGTTCACGTACATTTTCGCTTACGTGCATTTATTTGCTTACATATATTCGTGTACGTACGTCTGCCATACGTACTTTCGCTCTAAGTAGATTTATCCGGTTGCCGGATTACCGGAAATGTACATTCCACCTGCGACAACCTGTTACCCATAATTAAATTATAACCTGCCTGTAGGATATCGGTTCACGTGCATTACGAGTTGGTTCTGATTTTATCACGCGGTGTCCGAATATCCCTTTTATTTTAGGATAACTCTTGCTGTGCGAAGTAATTGCATTATATATCTGAGTGACCATCAGGCCACATCACCTTCCCGAACTCTCAAGGGAAGAATTACTCATGTTTGACTGAGTATATGTGCGCACATCTAAAGCACCTCGGTTTAATCAGTTCAGTACTGGTGAAGTTTCTGCACAATGCAAACACACGTTAAGTCACGTTATACGTCATGCGATAAAGTGAAAAGCTCCGATACATTTTCGCATAGTAACATTATAATTTGTGGTTGGAAGTTGCTGTTGAATTTACGCTTACCCTCTCTTACTTTTGTCTCCTAGTTATAGTGTAGCAGCGTATGTGTATGGTTCGCTAAAAAAAATCGGAGTAATCCAGTAACATGTTGGCACCACACATAGGGCTATATTCAGAACATACTGTTCGATGCTTCGGCTTTCACGTAGGGAGTGATACGGGTAGACAAGCTAACATATGTCCGCTTGATTGTTTTTGAACATGATGCTAGACGGCTCAGGACAGGTTTCTTAATGTTGGATTGGGGTAAAGTTGTGCATGCTCTAGCGTACCCCGGTGAATAATGCAGAATTGTTCGATGTGTTCCAGGGTGATAATCTATTATACACAAATATACATCGAAACTAATGAAATTCTGCGTTGCATTGGACATAGCGTGCGGTTTGGATACCTGACAATGTCATTTGCAGGTTGTATCGTCACAAAACCACACCAAAAACCACGATGATACATTGCTTTTCAAGGGTGGGTTCCCATCCCTAATACCGATCGACTCATATATTTCTCTGTCGGCATGGTCCCTCGTCTTTTGCAAAATGTGTATGTTGAAAGGGTTGCCCTACTTAACATCTATGTAACCTTAGGTGCGAACATTTCCTACCTCCCGTCGGCATTATCTTCCTCATATGCGAATATTTCTCCTCTACCCGTGTAACCTTCACTTTGCTTCCTGCCGTGATGCATTTCTCGGTATCTCCATGTGGAAATACCGTCAGAGTTTGATCCCTGAATCAATAAGAAGAGGTTCAGGTGGTCTGGAGCTACAACGATTCTTTCATGGTGGTCTCACGCTATCCGACCTTATACTTCCAATTCAAATACATAATTGGATAAAACCGTCTCTTTTACTTCCTGCCGTAATGTACTTTTCGTGATCCCCATGTGAGAATACCTTCAGAATATCATCGCTGGATATGTTAAAAGAACCCTTGATGATCTGGAGCTACTGCTATGGTTTCATGGTGGTTTCTCTCGCTGCCGTAACGTATATATAATGTGGTATCACCGTTTCATTTACTTTCTGCCGTCATACACTTTTTGGTATCCCCATGTGGAAACACCTTCAGAATATGATCCCTGGATTTATTGGAAGAGATCCTGATGATCTGAACCCACTGCGATGGTTTCCTGGTGGTTTCTTGCTGCCGTAGCATACACATAATGGGGTATGACCTTCAGTGTTACTTTCTGCCGTGATGCAGTTCTTGGTACCCCCACATGGAAATACCGTGAGAATATGATCCCTGTATCTATTTTAATAGGTACTAATGATCTGGACTTACTGCGCTGGTTTCATGGTGGTTTCTTGCTGCCTTAGCATATAAATAGTGTGGTATAAGCTTCTGTTTTGCTTTATGCCATCATGCACTTTTTAATCTCCCCATATGGAAATATCTTCAGAACATGATCCCTGGATCTATTAGAAGAGGTCCTGATGATCTGGAGCCACTGCGCTTGTCTCATGGTGATTTCACACTGTCCGAACGTATACTTCCATTCATATACCTTCTTTTACCTTCTGCCGTCGTGCGCTTTTTTGGTATCCTCATGTGGAAATACCTCCTGAATATGATGCCTGGATCTATTAGAAGAGGTTCTAATGATCTGGACTTACTGTGATGACTTTATGGTGGTATCTTGCTGCCTTAGCATACAAATAATGTGGTATAACCGTTTCGTTTACTTTCTGCCGTCATACACATTTTGGTATCCCCATGTGGAAATACCCCCAGAATATTACCCCTGGGTTTATTAGAAGATGCCCTGATGATCTGGGCCCACTGCGCTTATTTCATGGTGGTTTCTCGCTGCCGTATCGTATACATAATGTTGAATAACAGTCTCTTTTGCTTGCTGCCGTCATGAACATTTTGGTATCCCCTTGTGGAAATACCACCAGACTATGATCCTTGGATCTATTGGAAGATATCCCGATGATCTGGACTTATTGCGCTGGTTTCATGGTGGTTTCTTGCTGCCCTAACATATACCTTAATTAAGTGGTTAATTAAAAATACCTTGATTAAGTGTCCCAGTCAGGAGAAATAGGCAACCTGTTTTATTCCATGTACCGTATGCACGTGTAGAAACCATTAGGTGCGGCTTGTTTAACAGATTATTTAGAGTAGCGAACGCATTTTTAGCGATGACACCGAGTGCGGACATCTTCACAGACTCGCTGAATACATTTAAGACCCAGGTGGTGAGATACTGTGCTGCGTCACATGCTCACATCTGAGACGCGGAGCCATCGGACATCGACGAGTTCTGACAGCCGTTTGCCTGTTTGAACTGAAAACTATTCACCTGTTCTGTGTAAGTTTTTAACTACTGACTTCTCCTGTAAAGGGCACAATATGCTGTTGGAGATTGTGGACAATAAACAAATAAACAAATACCTAATGCGATATCATCTGTTTTGCTTGCAGCCGTCATGCACTTTTTGGTATCCCCATGTAACAATACCACCAGAATATGATCCCTGGACCTATGGGATGTGGTCGTGATGGTCTAGAGCCACTGCGATTGCTTCATGGTTGTTTCACGCCACCTAATGTATGAATAATGTGGTATACCATTCTATTGCACTTGCTGCCGTCATGTACTTTTTTGGCATCCCCATGCGGGGACACCGCCAGGAAATTGTCCCTGGATCTATTGGAAGAGATCGTAATGATCTAAAGCCACTGCGATTGTTTCATGGTGTTTTCACGCTGTCCGACCGTATACATAATGTGATATGACCATGTATTTTACTTTCTCTCGTCATGCACGTTTTGTATCCCCATGTGGAAATACCACCGGAATAGGATCCCTGGATATATGGGAAGAGGGCCCGATAATCTGGAGCCACTGCGATTGTTTTATAGTGGTTTCACGCTGTCCTAGCGTATATATAATGTGATATACTTTTCTGATTTACTTGCTGCCATCATGCACTTTTTGCATCAAATGTCCTGATGATCTATTGGACATTTGAATAATGGTATCCTCGGATCTATTGGAAGAGGTCCGGATGATCTGAAGCCACTGCGATGGTTTCATGGCGGTTTCACGCTGCTCTTAGTCATAGGTAATGTTACAAAACCGTCCGGTTTTTCAATGAGCCAGTATCACTGTGACTGTTTGTGACGTCATCAAAACGTTGCATCCATATCATCGTATATTTGACCAGTGCGACATCTCTTGCCTATATGCGGCACATTCGGTTACATATCTTGTGCAAACAACGTTACGGGAGAAAGTAAAATAATTATAGCTTACCTACCCTGGCATTGGCTGCCAGTACCACAGAGCTCCACTCAGGGGAGACTCCAGCCCTAGGCAGAATAGCTGTCATAATAACTTTGCTATTGCTTAGAGAACTGGGTGTATTCCTTGTTTGTTGTGCGTTCGACCCCGCTACAATGCCGCACAGCCCGGAGTTGAATTGAATGATTTTCACATTGGGAGCGCTAGTCTGGTGTGTTCAAAAGACGATGTCAATCACGGTGCGCCTGAGACAGACTGGCTTTAGGTGTTTCCGCAGTCCACATCGCATAGATTCTGTCTCGCTCGTGTTCGCAGCAGGACAGTCAGCGCCCAGTAAGGTGACGTCATAATTAATTCAATCATACGATTCTCGCGGCTGTTGTACCAGCGGTCGCAAGGGCTGCGAAAGTAATACAATTCCAATGCCTTATTCTTGTTCAGAGGGAGCTGTTGCAATTCAGAAAACCAAGTTCGACACCAGTGGGAGTTTTAACACGCGCACTGGACGGAGGGGGGAGGGGACGAAATCCGCCCACCCCTCCGGTTTTTCGTAGATAACTCCAGATTTTACCGGCCGATATACGCCATTGTTTGTGTACCTGCCAATAAATGACCGGCGCGTTGTTTGAAGTAAGACAAATGAAAATCAACTGGAAATTATTCGAGTTAGGGGTCGCTAAAGTAAAACATTGTTCTCATCGCCAGATCACAAATATCGGCGCTGATGCGCTTCCCGTATATTAGCAAAAATGAAGTGTTCTTGGCAAAACTGGCGACTTGTTAGATGTACATTGTCATGCTACATTGTTCCAGAGTCATGTCAAGTCACCGAGGTCAAGTCAGGTCAAGTTCATAACAGTTTAACACACGCCCTAGAGGGCGTATGGCGAAATCCGTCAATCCTTCCGATTTGTCGTACACAACTCCATATTGTACCGACCGATATACGCCAAAATTTTCGCGTACCTGCTTAGAAATGACGGGCGCATTGTTTAAAGCAAGAAAAATGTAAACCGGCAGAGAAGTTTTCAAGTTAAGGGCCGTTAAAGTAAAAACAATTCGCAGCGCCAGACCACAAAATTGGCGGTGATGCGCTTCCCGTATATTGGCAATAGGGAAGTGTTCTTGGCAACACTAGCGACTTGTTTGATGCATATTGTTATGCTATATAATTTAAAAGTCATGTTAGGTCGCCGAGGTCAAGTCAGGTCAAGTTCATGATAGGCTAATGGAACAAAACTTGGTCAACTGGAATGTGTCATAAATGTAAATGACTGTCATGCGATTGATGTCACTTTACATGTTACTCCCTATACATCCCGAAATCTACTGTTTGTCATTGTGTGCTTAAGTGTTTCTACAGTTTATTCATGTAGTTCACTCCTTTCTTTGCGAAGCCGATTGTGCCGAACCGCCCAACGGAGCAGTCAGGTGGGCAGCCAGGTTCCTGTAACTGGAGCAGGTAATTACCTAATAAAGTGCTCCTATATAGGTGACCTGAGGTCAAATGGCGGATCTGACATCTGTATTGCATAATTAGTAATGTCCAAAACATCATTAATGCCAATTTTGGAGCATTTAAACACAACCACAGCGATCCATAACAATGACAAGCCAAGCCACACAAGGCAAGGCGCATGTTAATAATGGAAATACTACAAGAAAGCGAAGGCGTGGAACGATACTATAAACACAATAGAAACCCTAAATCATTTTCTGGGCAAATTAGATCTTTAGGCAAATTTAATTTTGGCAAATTAGAATGGCATGGTGTACATGGTCCCTAGATTTTACGTGACTATTTTCTGTGATGAGATCCTATTGTACGTGCCAAGGTGCATAGCTGACCTGGATGCTATTTAATAGCTGCTCAACCATGGAACACGATCGTGATGTTGTCAAGTACGGCAACGGTCAAAAAGGCGACCTGTGGGGCACTGGCCCGACCTCGATATAACGGATTTGTGTATATTGTAGAGGTGTTCGATGTGGGTCTCATTTTAACCCGCGGTGGTGGATGCCTCTTGCTGTTGGATTACTAGTATATCAGACTGAATTGCATTAGAGGTTACAGTGGTCACATATCAATCAGCGACTTGCCCTTCAACTGTACCTTGAGGCATGCATTATATAATAAAATAGATATGTGAGCGTTTGGGAGTATTTTGTTTGGAGAAAGCAACAAGGCCAAAAGCGTGTCATGCCAGGTCACATAGGTCATATTTGACTAATTTGCTTAGCGTTATCACGTTTACGGTGCGAAACGAAAACGAAGACGAAAAAAGAAGAAAAAATCTTGTAGGATTTTTTAAATCTTGTCACTGGCTGGTCTGTAGGATTTGGTCATTGGCTGGTCTGTAGGATTTGGTCAGTGGCTGGTCTGTAGGATTTGGCCATTGACTGGTCTGTAGGATTTGGTCAGTGGCTGGTCTGTAGGATTTGGTCATTGGCTGGTATGTAGGATTTGGTCATTGGCTGGTCTGTAGGATTTGGTCAGTGGCTGGTCTGTAAGATTTGGTCAGTGGCTGGTCTGTAGGATTTGGTCAGTGGCTGGTCTGTAGGATTTGGTCAGTGGCTGGTCTGTAAGATTTGGTCAGTGGCTGGTCTGTAGGATTTTGTCAGTGGCTGGTCTGTAGGATTTGGTCAGTGGCTGGTCTGTGCGCGTCGCTACAGCCGGCTGACGAGGATGCCACTAGTCATCGTACGCACACACGTTCAATAGCAATTGAACAGGAAAGTGTTTTTTTACGAATAAAACGATATTATTAGGTTGTGCCCTGGCAGGGAGGCTAAACCGTTTGAAATGCATAAGGCACGAAATGTGCAGTGCAAAAGGGACCACTTTTAGGTAATCATCGCGAATTTTACACTTCTTTTTAAGAGGAAAATGACAGCCCGGCCGTCGGGTTTTCGACCTTTGAGAGTGTAAGACCTCACCATTGTGTGCTGGACGACAGCGGGGCGCGCATAACGTCGGTATGTAACCTGTTGATCTTTGCACGTTGGTTGATGATGTGCTCCCGACCGACGAGCTTGTTTCTACGTTTAGTGATGCAGCATCAACGTTGTCACCACTTCAAGGTCCAGGCGCAAGCGTAGTACTTTAAGCAGGTGAATGACTATCTCTGACAATGAAGCGGATGTGGTCCGTGCTTTTCCCGAAATGTTTAATTCAGCGTCCATCATACTGTTCAGTTTTTCTTGGGATAACTCCGGTTGCACTCTTTATCCGTTAGCGCTATGGACCAATGATTCATGCAATATATTTTGAGTGGTCTGGCTTCCTAATGCAAAACACGGCTGCAGCGGCGGCGTTCCTGTCTGGGTTTTAGCCACAGATGCATACGAAGGATAGCTTCAAAAATAATTGTGGCCACCAGAAAGATTCGAGTGTCAGATGTCAATAATGTACCACTAGATGTGCCACCAGACGAGTTTCTGCACTGTCGTGCTCTCTAAACAAGCTGTTCTCAATGGCATTCGTTCCATACCTGATGCACATACAATCATTATTTCGAAGTCATGTCGTTAACCCATACGTGACCTCTGTGGCCTCTGATACACTAACATGTGTGACTATTTTTGTCAGTGAGAAGAGTAATTTAAAAATGAGACCCATATCGGTCACATTCTGCAATGCGCACAAAGCCACTATTTCGAGGTCAGGTCACTGATCCAGACGTGATCTCTCTGACCTCTGATGTATCATATCAATCATATCATCATATCATCAATCATCAATCATATCATATCATGTCAATAGCATCATCGTGTTATGTGAGCGAACAGCTTTGAAACATATCGGCTATTATCATAATAGCCGATCGGCTATCGGCCATATCGGCTATTTTCACAATCGCGCACAATAACGTTGACAGGAGGTAGGTCAGTACATGGCATTTAACGTCAGTGACCCACTAGAGAGGCAGCTATGCAAGAAGATATCGGCACAAACAAATAGACGATTGATGGGACGATGTTCGGTAAAGAACTAAAAACTCAAAATAAAACCATTTTCAAAAGGGTAAGAGATCAGTAAGGGGTGATACGTTAGCATAGCTTTTAGTGAACCACAGAACGTCACAAATATATTGAATACAATCATTAGAATATCACAAAATATCACAAAATAAAATATCACAAAATATCACAAAAGCTTTGCATTGGATTTGGGTGTGCATTGGATTGGATGGGTGTGATGAACGTACCTTGTGATTTTTCCTGGAATCGCCCATATGTTTGACTACCATGGGGGTGGCAATGACAAGAGTATGACATGGCAATGGCACGAGGTGTGGAACAAACTGGCAGAGTTGTGACACCAAGAGAAATAACGCAGATGCTATGGCTGACTGACGCTGATGTAGCACGTGGCCATGACACAGGTATACGGCTGACTGATGGTTATGTAGCACGTGGCCATGACACAGGTATACGGCTGACTGATGGTTATGTAGCACGTGGCCATGACACAGGTATACGGCTGACTGATGGTTATGTAGCACGTGGCCATGACACAGGTATGCGACTGACTGATGCTTCATGTGGTCATGACACAGGTGCGCATTCACCTGGTGCAGTTGTAGCATCTGGAGACAGCATCGAGCCGTACCTACCGTGCGGAGATGAGATTTGGTTGGAGCACGATGCATATTTGTTGCTTCCGGTGGAGATACCGCACCATGCAAAAAAGCGAATGTGTTGCTGAATGAGTGTGTTGCTGCATATAGTGGACCTTGATAGCGACGCATAGTTAATCACTAATATAGGCCTACCACGACAGGCGATCGTGCCAATGATCCACTGCATCCAAAGTAGCAAAAGCATCAGACCAATACTCCTCAAAATCATGGTAGCTACAATGTACATTCAGCCAGCGATCTACAGTCACAGAGGAGGCCAAGCCATCATACCTGCTGATGAATAGTGGAGGGGTATCTAAGTCATCATGCCAGGTGTCGATATCCGTAAAATCCACAACGCTTAACCCTCGCCCTCATAGGGGAGGGGGGCGGGGTGCAATCCCCCTTAGGTTTTTATGTATTCCTTCCAAACAGATGAACGGATCGCTCTCAGATTTTCAGTACCCTTTGGGGCCACCTTTTGACGACTTTGGTGAATTTTTTTAGAAGTCGTGTCAGGTCACGGAGTTATGAGCTCATAAAGGGGAGCACCTCGGACCAGTTTGCAACAAATACATGATTATCGCACGTATTTTTGTCACGTACTTAGCGTAATTATGGCCATATAATAAAAGTACAGATGCCCAGATAGGTTCCCATTGAAAAATAATGTTCCAAAAATCGGTGACCTCGGTCGACCTCGGTTGACCTCGCTAGACCTTTCGACCTTTTTAGCTGACCTACGGTAATTTTTCGTACTGAATTCGAATTCGGCGTCCATTTTTACCCTAGGAAGCTTTAAACTTCGAAATTGGAACTACTTTTTAAAAAGTTGGATATTTGGGGCCACGGCTTTGACCTCATTTGGTGCATGATATGTCGATCCGATCACATCGTGTTACATGTCGTTATGTTCGCAAGGTCCAAATAAACACATTTCCGGCCATTTCGTTCATATTGAACAGTAGTTTCGATATAACGGACGATTTTCTTACAACATTAGAAGAAAAATCAATTTTAGACCTTTAACGTGATCTGCAAGGTCCACCATTGACCTCAGAAGGCCATACTGAATTTCAATCGCGAGATCTCGGCCAGATCTATAACTTAGGTATTTGGTTCGTTTTCGTAACATGCACGGTTTCGAATCGCCAGGGCTGTGGTGAGTGTTCAGTTACCTCTAGTCCACCAAACGCAGCGCCTACTGCCGACAACTTCCACCGTAAAGTCGCACGTTCCCGTGGATCATTCGGCGTCGCACATGCAGCACAGGTGGACAGGCCACCAACCTCCCCTCATCCCTCTCACCCTTCCCCACCCCCACCTCGTCCCTGCCGAGCCGCGGGCCGGTTGAACTCACCCTCTGGTGCCCCGCGTTCCTGGGGACGGACGTCTAACAACGGAGACTATCGGGCGCCGTTCCCTAGAGTAGCGAGTGGCTGCAACAGCCTGCAGGCTGATGTCTCCCGGAGACGGACGTCTAACAACGGAGACTATCGGGCGCCGTTCCATAGAGTAGCGAGTAGCTGCAGCAGCCTGCAGGCTGATGTCTCCCGGAGACGGACGTCTAACAACGGAGACTATCGGGCGCCGTTCGCTAGAGTAGCGAGTGGCTGCAGCAGCCTGCAGTTTTGCCATTTTTCAGTTTAGAACATTTTAGATGAGGTTAGGCTAGGTTGGGCTAGGATACGCTACGTTACTTCGGCTACATTTATGACATGTGTGAGGTTAAATATTGGATTTGCGTGGCTCAACATTGGTAAGTGTAGGTTTTATATCGTCCAACATCCGCAGGTGTAGGCTTTATGCCACCGAGCGTCCCCAGGCGTAGGTTCCGTGCACATAGTCATTGAATGGTCCAGCATCTGTAGGTGTATATTTGTGGTGTCAATCATCCATAGCCGTAGAAGTTATACCATCCTGCATTCATAGGTGTATGTTTTACGTAATACAACATGAATATGAGCTGGTTGTATACCGCATATCTGTAGGTGCAAGTCTTACACCACCCTACATCCGTTAGCGTTGGTTTTTTGACATAAAAATCAATGCGGTTATGCTAGTTTATTGCAGGTTGTCGTAGGTGTCATGTCATTCGACATACATAAGCATACGCTTTATGCCGCCCAACATCCGTAAGTGCGGGTTTTATGCCATCAAAAATGAAACGTAAGATCATACAGTTAGGTTAGGTTAGTTTATTGTATAATACTATAGGTTTTAAGTCACCCTACATTTGGAAATTAACACCACTGACAAACCTTTTGTCATGATTAGTTTTACAAAGATGCCAATCATGCATTTAGGCATGCCCAATGTCATTTTCTTAGCACGAGTGTTGGTATGTAACTTCAAGTGTTCCTACCTTGTTTGGGCAAGGCGTGGGTGGCGAATGACATGTGGCAGGTGTGTCTCATGCCACATCAATACTGCCGATATTCACTTTCCATAATACTGCCAATAGGCCTATGGGTATTGTCTGGAAGTACTGAAATGACAAAAACAAAATTTGCCATGCCAACTTTGGCTGTGATCCACCCAAGGGTATATGTCCTTAGTACCTACCAACTTGAATGAGCTAGCCCAAGGTCTCTCCATGTTCTGTCGCCGGTGGAAAACTCTCAGACGTTATCGAGGTCCTTCCATCCATGTTCATAGTCAGCTGCAACTATCAGTGGTCCTAGGTGAGTGAAAGCCCAACCATGTCATTATACCAAGTTATTAGAATTGCGACTCATCGTTCACGACAACAACACAGCAAACAAAAAACGCAGTCGAGGTGTTGATTTTCTATATCGTCCCTTTCAGATTTTCTACAATTAGTGTCGATCTATGCTCCAGATTTCGCCACATTTGGATAATTTTGAAACAAAAAGCTGTCCGGTGCATTCAATATGAGGAGTTTTCTTTTCGTGACTGGTAACTGTCTTGGGATTCGCTTCATGAAACCTGATGAAGTAGAATTCGAAACAATATCGGCGGCCGAGGAAACTTTTTGTGAGACTCGCCTACGTCCGTTGGGTTGCCGTGTTTTCGATCGCTCGCCACTGAGTGTTGGGCATGCGCCCCGTCGTCCCCCACGTCCACTGGACCCCCTGTTGGTCCCATGCGCCGGCCGGTTGGAATGCCAGGAATTTGAGAGGGTGGTGGAACCAGCTACTTCCATACAATAAGCCTTTCTTTTTGTAGCCGTCAGACCCAAGAGTTTTTCTGAGAATGCACACTGCGCGCACTTCCACACGCCTTCACGTCCAACTCTCTCTCTCTCTCTCTCTCTTTCTCTCTATCTCTCTCTCTCTCTCTCTCTCTCTCTCTCTCTCTCTCTCTCTCTCTCTCTCTCTCTCTCTTTTGATCTCTTTCCTCCTGGCTATACCTCACTCTTTCTCTCTTTTTCTCTTTTTCTCATCTCTTTTTCTCTTTCACTCACTCCATTTCTCTCTCTATCCGTCTATCTCTCCCATTCCCTCTCTCTCCCTTCATTTCTCTCGTTGCGATACGCGCTGAAGGCGCCGTAAGAGGTTAGCCACGTGGCTGTGCTGGAGGCGCCGTGAGAGGTTAGCCACGTGGCTGTGCTGGAGGCGCCGTGAGAGGCTAGCCACGTGGCTGTGCTGGAGGCGCCGTGAGAGGTAAGCCGCGTGGCTGTGCTGCAGGCGCCGTGAGAGGCTAGCCACGTGGCTGTGCTGGAGGCGCCGTGAGAGGTAAGCCACGTGGCTGTGCTGCAGGCGCCGTGAGAGGCTAGCCGCGTGGCTGTGCTGGAGGCGCCGTGAGAGGTGAGCCACGTGGCTGTGCTGAAGGCGCCGTAAGAGGTTAGCCACGTGGCTGTGCTGGAGGCGCCGTAGAGGTTAGCCACGTGGCTGTGCTGGAGGCGCCGTGAGAGGCTAGCCACGTGGCTGTGCTGGAGGCGCCGTGAGAGGTAAGCCACGTGGCTGTGCTGCAGGCGCCGTGAGAGGCTAGCCGCGTGGCTGTGCTGGAGGCGCCGTGAGAGGTGAGCCACGTGGCTGTGCTGGAGGCGCCGTGAGAGGTAAGCCGCGTGGCTGTGCTGGAGGCGCCGTCAGAGGTAAGCCGCGTGGCTGTGCTGCAGGCGCCGTGAGAGGCTAGCCACGTGGCTGTGCTGGAGGCGCCGTGAGAGGTGAGCCACGTGGCCGTGCCAGTAGCCGGCCGCGAGCCCGACGGATGGGTCGGCCGACATCGTCCCGACGGGCCGCCCGTCGAAGCCGACCTTACCGCCTCGCACACTGTCGTGCATCGATCGTTAAATCGATGATGCGTCACGGCCAGGTGAGCTGCGACCGCTGTCGGAGTCGGCTGGTCGTCACAACTGCCAACACGGCACACCGGCCGGCCACCGCCCCATCCCCACACAACAGCACGGTGTGACCAAGGTCACGGTCCGCGGCCTCGACCGGCACTGGCGGCCGGCGACCCGGCCAGCAGAGAGCAGCTGACCACCCCTGCCGTACCGCCAGCAGAGAGCAGCTGACCACCCCTGCCGCACCGCCCGCAGAGGGCAGCTGACCACCCCTGCCGCACCGCCCGCAGAGGGCAGCTGACCACCCCTGCCGCACCGCCAGCAGAGAGCAGCTGACCACCCCTGCCGCACCGCCCGCAGAGGGCAGCTGACCACCCCTGCCGCACCGCTGGCAGAGGGCAGCTGACCACCCCTGCCGCACCGCTGGCAGAGGGCAGCTGGCCTCCCCTGCCGCACCTCTGGCAGAGGGCAGCTGACCACCCCTGCCGCACCGCTGGCAGAGGGCAGCTGACCACCCCTGCCGCACCGCTGGCAGAGGGCAGCTGACCTCCCCTGCCGCACCGCTGGCAGAGGGCAGCTGACCACCCCTGCCGCACCGCTGGCAGAGGGCAGCTGACCACCCTGCCGCACCGCCGCAGGGCAGCTGACCACCCCTGCCGCACCGCTGGCAGAGGGCAGCTGACCACCCCTGCCGCACCGCTGGCAGAGCAGCTGACCTCCCCTGCCGCACCGCTCGCAGAGCACTGAAAAAAAAATTGACGAACGTGACTAAATTAACGTTGGTAGTCATTTTGTCCAAACGCAAAAACCAAGGCAATACCAAGGGAACTAATACTAAAACTAAGGGAACTATGGTTAAAACCAAGGCTTCGACTAACTGAACTAACAATGGGTACTAATATGACTAACCAAGGGAACTAATATAACCAGCTATGAAAACCAACATAACTAACTGGGGCTACTACCAGGACTAACCAAGTTCACTAAGGCTACGAGCCAATGGTACTAAGGAAACATTGAAGGGTACAAAGGTAACTAACCCCGAGTACTAAGGCGACTAACCAAGGATAATAAGGTACTAGCCGAGGCGACCAACGTAACCAACAGGTAGACAGCCTGGACCGACTAAAGCAATAACGTGAATACTAATGCACAGACTAAGGCAATAAAGTGAACAACCAAGGGTACTAATACGACTAACCATGTACGCTAATGACACTAACGAAGAAAAGTAAAGATAACCGACGAAGAGTGCCAACACATACTTCTATGACTAACCATGGGTACAACCAGTAATAACGAAAAATACGGTGACTAATAAAGGCAAATTATGCGACAATCAACGTGGGCGATTCGGAGTAAGGGATGGATATGAGGTCCGGTTATGGGCTGGTAGGGTTACAACTCACCTTCGAGGTTGCTTAATCCCACCAAGAACTCGCAACCGATTTTCCAAGACCTCAGTAGTGAGATCTCTTCTTCCCCGTGGCAGCAGCGACGGCCGGAGATGTTTTCTATGCTGTTGATATTAGGCGACATCTGCTGTCGAAACACTGCAGGCGGCGCCAAATCCAAGCCATGCACATTTCAGTAAGGCCCACGTCCACCAGGCCATGCAGGTCTTAGCAAAGCCTACATTGCAGCCATATTCTTCCTCATTGTGGCGGACCGTGGATGGGGGTTACGATACTATGCCCGCAAGAGGTTTGATTGCAGTAGGTAAGTGACATTCTCCTGTACGGAAAATGCATCCGACAGTTTGTTTTGATTTAGTTTTTGGTAGAAAGCTATTTTTTTATATAGTTCGAAGGTTAAAATAAATTGAAACCCGAAGGGTTTTTCATAATCGTTTAATTTTTTTTTTTTTTTTTTGGGGGGAGGTAGAGAGGGACTTGATCCATCCACTAGCCACCACCAGCCACCACCACTTTTGATTTGCCACTGATACTTGATATGCCAGTAGCCAATGCATGGCTTACCATATTTTCCCTGCAAGGACTTCTATCGGTTCTATGAATATCTGCTTGTGTTACGTGGTTTAGCCGTTCATCAGCGTGCCATGTAATTGGACACGTAAGAGGGAGGTGCAACTGTAGCAAGGTTACTACTGATTGGAGATATACGAACAATATCGATAAGCATAGGGAAAATAAGCATAACGTTCGTTACCTGTCAGGTGATCAGTGCACTATACGGTCGCACTCGTTATTGGTAAAGCACCGCCGAAGTGGAATTCAAGAAGCCTCAACTGAAGTATATTTATAAGGGCGGCGATTAAGCAATATGTGCATGCGAACATATAGTATGAGGTTCGCAGAGTGTGACAAAGGTTAACAAAAGCCTTCATACAATTTTGCAAGACTACATACAGTATGTCAGGTTTGTTTTCATTTGGTTCCGTACCATTTCTGCCGCAGAAGTATGCGCCGTGGCTCGGCGTGCAAACATCGATCTCCCAATAGCCACAGCCAAAAAGTAGCAAGTGTATTCTATGCAAAATAAAACGGATGTTAAACAACTGTGCCGAAATGACCTGTCCATGCCACCACATGACAAAAAGGTTAGAACAGGCTCGATGCCTTCAAACTCTGATCTGATTCAAACCTATGTTGAATAGCAATGCTATTCAAAACAATGTCGAATAGCAATGTTTGCATGCTGCATGTAACACTGCATGACAATACGATGACTCTAGACTAGAATATCACACGATTAGCACAACCTTAGGAGCCTCATGCGACTCCTTGCACGACAACCCACATGTCAGTCAAACAGCGAACCTGGGTAATCACACAAACGAAACCGAGACAACATTCTCTCGATATCGCAGACGCCCCCCGCCACCCTCTTCAGCTGGCGACCTATCCGAGGGAAGAGGGTGGATAGCGGCTGAGGGATGCTAGTAAGTCTAGTACTTTTCCCACTTCTCTATGTCCCTGACGACTGATTTATCTGGGTCCATCTCGCAATGGACTTTCATGATTTTCGTTCGAATGAACCAGTTCGTGTTTCTCACCGACCTCGCCGTTTTTTGGTGCAGGACGTAGTGAGACACGGACCATAAGCCGATCGCTTCTTCCAATTTCGCTGCGCGCACCAGACGTTCCCCTTCAACGACTACACTCCATACGTCCTCCTCCTCGATAATGTGCGGGTATGGTGGATGGTCCTCGCTGAGGACCGTGGCCTCCTCTCCCATCACACGCAGGAGCGAGTTCATGGCGTTGTCTGCGAAAATAGCATCAGTAAAAAAATGTAGCAAACTAAAGCTGAAATTTGCTTATTATGGAAAATGATCAAGGTGTCAGAAAGCTATCATAAAAGGGGAGAACAAAGATCGCATACCAGTTGCTCAGAGAACGCCCGACTGAGAAAGAGCATTCATGCATATGTTGCGTAGGAGCTCTTACAAAGTACAAGCGATCACATTGTCTTGTTCCCAAATGTTCTAACGCAATAACAAAAGCTTAGGGAAGAATGCAAAATAGCATTCAAGCACCCAAAAGGTGCACGAATGACATTTTTCATGTCAAATGAAGCATGTTACAAACATACGTTTTTAAAGAGATTGTACTCCCAATAGTGGAATAGTAACTTTGTGTGTCGATGTTAGCCCGGAACGGCCGCTGATCGGCCGACCCTCTCCCTCAAGAGGAGATTTGGTCCCCTACTCTTTTCCAAATTAGGCCCGTATAAAATTGGTTTATCTGCGTTGGATAGCTGCATCTCTCTGCGTGATAAGTCATAGGCTGTCATGAAGTGAAGGCTGAACGTCATACCTCTAATAGTTATACTAAGTGCTTTGATGTGTGAGTACGGTCAAGTTTTTAGAGTCAAGCAGATGACACGCGCGTCTTAAGTTCGTAGTATTCCTGTTGTAACCGTTTGTACATTTCAAGAAAAAGTCACACTTATTCCCAAAACATTAAGTTTCCTTCCGCCCGCCTTTCACATTCACATATATGTTTTGTCTTAAATATTCATCTCTTGACACATTTGTAATCCATCTGTGCCCTCATTTCATATAACGCCGGCTTCCATTGTACGCAGTCCGCTGATGTTATTACTGTTCGTTTGTTTGAGAACGCGCCGGCTGTATTCGACCCTGTGGACGCGTCGGCAGGGTGTCGGGACCTCTAAATGACATCTGAGAGAGCAACTTTGAGGATACGTGGAAGCCATTCGCATTTTTGAAGTATTGTAAACAAATCGGTATAAATTTACCTCCTGATATCTCAGGAAAGATTTGCTAAAATCAGGGAATCCCCACACCAACAACCAAAAATGCATAACCTCATATCCAGTCTGTTTCCCGAGGGCGATTTCACGGCCCAGCACAAGCTTGGGCACTGACCGTGACCACCCATCCGTGCTGGGTCCAACCCGCCTACACCCGATTAGGACAGCCTTTGACGATGTTATCCTGTGTCGGGGCCTGGCATCGCGCTCAGAGAGGCACAATCAATATAAAATTATATGTGGAGGGTTACAGTTATCTGATAACAACACAACTTCGATCCGATAGAGCTCAATGAGGTGGTAATGTGATATGGGTCTTTACAATACCTCGATACAATACCAAGACTGGAATGGTTTCCACGCATTCCTACAAACATTGCCCTCTTAGGGTTACATGCAAAGTGGGCGGCAAATAATTACAAAAGTCCCAAATGATGAATATTCTAGATGTGATGCATATGTGGATGTTAAACATACCCAAATATGCTAAAAGGTGAGGTGCGAAGAGTGGCCAAAAACAACTTCCAAAATGTGTTGTTTTTTTTTGGTGAGGGGATTCTTTTTCTCTCTCAAAAGAGCATGGTTACAACAGCAGGATACACACATCTGAACTCAGAGCGAGTTCTGCTTTCCGATGTGAATCACATCTACTGAGCGGAAGTGACGTGAGGGCCCGTGAGGGCCGCAGGACATCCACCAAAGTTGTAATGGCAAGGCCGGCTGGCAACTTTGTCAAACCAAACAGTTCTCAGATTTCGCCACTTAATTTTCAGATTAAGTGGCGAAATCTGAGAACTGTTATCACACTATCCCAGACAACCAATATCTCATCACACTATCCCTCACCTCCCTTACGAAAAGATTAACGCAAGGTATCCACTCTGATCAACATTTGAGCTCGAAAAAGAATCACCTGAATCACAGACATAGAAACGCTGCACATATTTATCTCAGAACATGTTAAAAAAATGGCAATTTACATGCATCAGTTCATCCTGTGTAACACTGAAGTATGCAGACTGAGCCGTGCAGATGGGCTTACAACTGCGGCTGCCATAAATAGATCAAGTGCACCTTTCACTAACAGCACCTTTGATCCGAATCACTTTACCTATGTGGTCAATGTAAGCCTTGTGCAAACAAAAACATTTGCCGCCTGTGTAACAGTTTGATTTTTAAGTTGCCCTTTTGTAGTTGCTTACTTATAGTGGGGCAATAATATCTCACCACTTCACGCCTAACTGGGAGATAACGCAATTGACAGGTTAAGGTCAGCGACCGTCGTCAGGGTCTTCTATTGATATGTGCATGCACCAAACTATACAACCAATATTGCAAACGGTGCAGTTTCTCATTGCGGGGCTACTCACGCTAACCTGGTTTGCTTTGACATCTGTCTTCCACTTGTTGCAGCCAATTCTTGAGTTCTTCCAGGAAAGCATCACTCTGTGTGTCGGTCGGATGTCCAGTGATTCTTTCGAATTCGTGCCAGAACTGAAAGAGAGATTCTTTACTGTCATTTTACTCGTCTTCTTGCAAACTGAATATACAATACAGATCAATTTCCTTTACGAAACGAAATATGGCACTGGCTGATGAGATGCACTTAGCATCTCCTTCCCACTCCGGCAAAGCTCGGATTCGGCAACATCACAAATCATTTTCAAAAGACTGCTTCGTTAATGGATTCCGTGCGTACCTCTGAGGCATCGAAAAGTGCCGGGTACGTCTTCATCACCCTGGCAATTGATGCGCCTCTTTTCCCGCTAATTCCCAGGAGTTCGCGCCTGCGACGCGGGAACGTCTCCCCCATCAGTTCTTCGCCTCTCTCTCCGTTTCCATTCGGTTTATCATGGATTCGTCGTGCGATGCATCGTTTAGCACACACGGCATAAACCCTGGAAGAAATGTTACAAAAAACATGTTTGCCTTGTTGTCACACGATTACCCCCAATATCAAACGCTAAATTTATTACTTCTAATTTTACGTTCTTTTTAACAATGCTGAATTCTTCGGAAAAAAAGCAGTTCTTTTCAGCGAAAAAAATCACTAATAGTGAGGTCGAAATGATACCACTAACTGCAAGTTTCAGCCCAACATCGTGATAAAACTTTTAAAATGCATGCAAAATTACGAAACAACAATATTGCAGTGTACCGAACAACACAAAGTAAACAGTTCCAAAGACTGCCATCTCCAATTTTCACAATTTTGAGTGACATGCTTTGGATTCGACGAAGTTTTGATGGGATCAAGATCTTTTTTAAATGCAATACTTTTTCATGGAAGTTTATGACGCCCCTCCCCCCCCCCACACCACAAAAACATAAGTGGTCTATTGTCTCTGGTGATGCAGCCTCTCCAATGAATCTTCTCCAACCATACACAGGTGTCTTTTTTTTAACGAGGCGCTCTGTGGCGAAATGTGACATTTTAACGATATAAAAGTACGATCTATACAGAAAACAAGAAACCATAGACAAGCAGGATGAAATGGAACAAACAAAGTAGTCGTAGTTGGGAGAGATTGGAACCCATGATGCTACGTTTGGGGGCCTACAAGTTTACAACATAAGTCGATGGAAGCAAGCCATAGAGTGTACAATCCTGGCATTGTATGTGTACTGTCATTTAAGGGCGATTACGAAAATCATTTTACGGCATTCACGAACAGAAAATGCATAGAAGTTGTTAAATACAAAAATATACAACAAAATACTTTACACAAATATTATGAACTTTCTACATCACAATCAGTCGAACTACTTCTATTGCTACGGTATTGAACAAGTCTGAAACACATCACTGCTGGTGCTAAAAGATTAAATGGTCTTCAAATTCGAAATCGTAATAGAAAATTGCATGACATTTAACTCCGCTTTCGCGTTTAAAAAGCTGAGTCTTGATTTCCGATAGCTACTTGACAGCCTACGATGAACTCAGTGAGGACAATTGCTCTCCGAAACAATACAATCGTGCTATAGGATGAAGAACTTCACATACAATCTTCAAAATGTAGCATGCTTTCGGGTGCTGTTGTCGATCAATGTGTTCGGAGTAGAGCCATCATCCTCATTCCGTCGCTGCCCCTCAGGCTCCCAGTAATGTGGTCCATCTGGGAGCGAGAGCCAGGGAGTGGCCCGTGGCTTGAGTGAGGGTCGGATGTGGTCCCATCTAGCACGTTAGACAGGGCCGGGTCCTAAGATTACAGCAATGTGCAACGAACTAGATTACAAGTATGTGGCACAAGCATTTCTTAGCATGCCACAAGCATTTCTTAGTATGCCTACCTGCATTCATGTATCCTTCAACCTCAGAGCCGGTGGTTGTGAGTAAGAGGAACAACAAAGTTTGAGCCATGGCACTGATAAAATCCCAATGGTCTGTAGTGTGCTACTTCCTGAAATCTTTTGACGCAGCTTTGGCCAATCCTCACTGTGTAGGCCATCACCACTTCATTAGGTGTGACATCAGTTAGCCTGTTGCAGTGTATGGTGACCACCCCACCTTCATCTTTGAAGCCAGATGTCAGTGCATAGAAGCACGAACGGTCACCTTGCATGAGAAGAACTTCACCAGTGTGATAAGTATACCCATCAATAACAACGGACTTCACCTTCTGTACAACCTCTCTTCGACACCTCGAGCTGGTTTCGCCACTTTCCACTGCACTGTCGTCACCTGTATGGCGCCTGGCACGACATATCAATGCGCTTTGTAGCTGTACAAGGTTTGCCATAGATAGACACACATTCTTCCTGTTGCGAGATGAGATCAAAGCACTTTTTACCTGCTTATGCTTGGCCTCAAAACGAATTGTGCAGTACTTTGCCAATGGTCCATGGAGCTTTACCTGCCTTGCATTGTGCACCATGTAGTGGAATTTTGGTGTCATGCTGAATGCAGGGAAAGCACTACGAAATTGGCAGAGCCACGACTCAATTTTTTGCCTGAGCCTCTCAATATTTTGTGTTGTGATCTCATCTCCTTGAACAATCTGTACGATCGATATCAGCGACGCCAACACGCTCCACTTTAATTTTATACCCTCAGGCGGCGAGCCATTGGCTATCTTTGGCTGTAACATCAACGGGAGAAGTCGAAGCAAGGTCCAGGTCTCGCTACAGGTTTCCGATATTTTTGTTCTTCCGCCAACTCTCGAGATTGGCCGTGGCTTGTTTGAATCACATCGACGGCTGTATGGGAAGTCTTTGATGGCAGCATTGACTTCCTCCATTGACAAAAATATCTTGTCAAATAGGTATTCCAAGACCTTTTCTACTGTTCTCTGAACGACCCCACGCTTAAGCAGGTCATGCGTGATATCCACTGTAAACCCTGTCATGCAATGAAAGGCACGCAATACATTAAATGGGCATTCCGCTTTTAGCCCAAACATTTTCTGGACAGCCATGTCAAAAGATTACATTCTCAGCAGACGCATTTGCTCTTCATATTCTCCCTCAGTGTGCATATTGAATTGACTTTCATGGAAAAGATGCTCGATAGTCTGTGTGGTTACATGACAAAAACGACAAATCCTGTTTGTGCCCCGGAACGAAGCAAACAAACCTCCAATTTGGTGCACACCCTTGTTATCTCCTACGAGTGCTAGGTTGCACTTCACACATATCAGTTCTCCTTTCCGTCTGATTTTGACGCCACTGTCTTCAATGACTTTGAGATCGTCTATAAGGGGCGTCAAGGTCTCCTTCAAGCCATACTTTGAGGAATGGGTACTAGGGAACAACATAGCCAGTTGAATGTCCGCAAGCTGTGACCTATTGAACATGTTCGCCACTGTTTAGTAGATGGCACCAATGGAGTACTTTCTTGTCTTGTTACCCACGGGATTGGATTCCACAAACTTGTCATAATAGAATATTAAGAGAATATCTCCAGATTCGACACTGCTTCGATGCTGAGATCCATCAAAAATGTCACGATACACCCCAGGCTGGCGTCGCACATCCACTTGCAACTCTGTCTCCTCAAGAATTGATGCCAACTGCACACTTGGTGGGATGAACTGGGGAACATGCACTTCTGATCGTCCCTCTATGGTGCACGAAATGGGTGCCACATATCCATTTTCAACCTTCGCGTGACGCATGAGCTTGTAACCGGTGTCGATCTTTCTCAGTTCCCTCATAGTGCTCACATTTCCTAACATTTCTGATGGCTGCCCATTTGGGTTTTGTTTTTTTCATATCATCACATTCAGTCACTACAGCTTGGCATATGTCTTTCATTGTACTCACTATGTACGACTGTGTTTGATTTACGGAGGTAATATGTGCGCAAAACTTGCTTCCCGAACAACTTAAACTGCAACATTACCCTCTTTTCTTGCTTCACTGAGGAAAAACGTGCAATTTTATGGATGACCCAGACTGCAATAACACCCATAAAGGGATGGCCAAATCATCACCATATTAATAATCGTCATTGTTTCCAGGTCTAAATTGGACCTTAAAGGACAAATTTAACCAAAATGTCAACTACCATTTTGGGGGTAGGTACGGCACTTCCACAATGATAACTTATTCGTGAAGTAGGGTGGTATATACCACTTTCCGAACACTGAACTGACATCCCTCCCAACGGAGTATTGACATCGTACTTCATGACACTTCATGACGAGTCGATATATAGTCTTCATATCTAATTTCTAAGTCTCTTGTTTGTAAGTATCATGCTGATGCTGACCATTGTGGATTTTGATGCACAAACATTTATTAGCACCGTTCCAGGTGGGATTGCGATGTGGACTGCTATGCAACATCAGTTGATAAGGATATACATTATATATTTGCATCACTAAAATATTTACCTCTAAATTAGGTATCTCAAAAGAAAAGAAAAATGCGCACATATGAGCATGCTGTCGAATCTAAATTGTGTTTCAAGAACTTATTATGGTAGGTGATATCGTTTCTGTGGCAAATTTCGACATCATACTGGACACATTTCAACATCTCACACCTAACGAAAACAAATTATTTTAACACTGCACTTCCAAGTCTCATGCAATAGTGCATTATGCTGTATTTTTATCCAGGATCAGTTGAGAATGACCAAAAATACGAACTTCAAATCAGTAGGCATATGGGTCAAATTTTCAAATTAGTTTCAAATTAGGTACGGATCTATAGCTTGGTGTGTCTTTGAGAGGGCACTTGCCGATCAACCTTGGCTGTGCCCTCCGAATAATTTAGACTTTTAACATGGGACACTATGTGGTATGCCTTCCAATCCACTTTGGCCCACCCATTGCCTTCATGTATTGTGCGTTCACAAACATTTTCACAAATCTGCACCTATGGTTAGGTGGGTATCTCTGTGGGTGTTCAGAGATTGTAGCAGCCCTTATTTTTGCAAGTCATTGTCTATTGGCCCAGAGATAGGCCTTGTGTATGCCCCATGCTTAGACCCAGTGAACTAAGAAGAAATTGTACCTGAAGGTAATTATTTACTTCCTGGAATTTCTCTTCCCAACTCAATGCTTATGAATGTTACTCACATTATATGACCACTTGTTTCCGATGTAAGGAACCATATTCTGTTCTTGACTTAATTTGTTTTTAATTGAGTCTTCAAAAAAAAGTTCAGGCTAGCTGAGGTTAGGTTTGGTTTGTCATTGAAATTTGTGGGGAAAATTGTCAGGAAATTTTCCATTAGAAGAGAATTGGTCAATTGTGCTTGAAGGTGTCTTTTTTATTTCTTCAGAATACCATGTTTATGAAGGTTACTAAGATGATGGGACCACTTATTCAATTTAAAAAAAATTGTTTAAAACATTTGAAAAATTTGCAAGGTTAAAAAACAGAACTAACCTAGCCTAACCAAATCTAACCCATTTTTTGGCTCTATGGATGCAAATGCATGTAAACGCTTTTCTTGGTACCACCTTGAAGCACAATCATTCTGAACATTTTCGATATTTTTATTAGAAAAAAAGTTCATAAAATTTATATTAATTTCTTCAAAAGCAGCTTAGGTTATGTTATGTTTCTTGTTTAAATTTGAGCTATCAGACAATGAATTTCTTTACATTAAAAAAAATTGATTTGTTTTTCTCCAAAGGTATGTTATGTTGAGTTAGGTTAGGTTATGTTATGTTGCATTTTTACATTTCTTTTTATGCTCTGTTACCTAACTCTGATTTCTTGCATGGAAGGTTAGGCTAGCTTAGGTTATGCTACATCTGTTCATCTATATTTTTAACATTACTTGCTATGCTAGGTATATTACCCAACTCCAAGCCACTTTTTGGGTGTTAGTTTTCCTGTCAGCTGACAAGTATGCATTTGCAGAGGAAATGAGTGGTTACATCATGCTCAGCATATTAAAAACACTGCATTTAAAAATAAGTCCAAGAAATTCGAAGAACTCAGAAATTACCTTAAACTGGAAATTTACCACATGGCAAGAGAAAGTTGGGTGGGGGGGGGGAATTTATTTCAAAGAGAGCACTTTTCTTTCAGAAGAATGCATCTAACTGGATATTTTAAGGGGTGCACTCAAGCCTTCCCAGAGGGGCTCCACCTTCCTCTGGAGGGGGTGGCGGGCGAATTCCCCAGTGGCCCCCATTGTAACCGTGCCTGATTGAATGCCATTCATGTCTGGTGTGCTTTATGCATTCACACCTGGTGTACTATCATGCACTTCTCTCGGATGCACTAACACAGACTGACAGAAGATCGCAATGGACAGGTCGACATCCGATTTAGAACGTAAACACTTCTGGTATGTGAAGTTTCCAACCCAAATTGGCGAATTTAGATCCAATGAGATACTGAAGTAGGTACCTACACTAACTCGACTGAGAAACATGCACACACAGGCAACACTCACTTTGCACAGACAATGCAGAATGAGAACGATGAAGAACGATGGAAGCTAGAGTTACAGCTAGAACGGTGAAATATGCACGTATTTACGAGACTGGCAGCGCCGCGCTACGCACAGCGTCAGAGTTTTGATACAACAATGGCGGCCGTCGTGGCAGAAGCCTCGTGTTCAGGAGCATTCTTACTACGAACAAAACCATGACTACTAACCAAGACATCTAATACTACCAGTAAACTCCACGAGGGAATTGGCCAACACAGCTACAAACTGGCCTTACTAATGCTTTACCAATTCAAATAACGATGTCCAGAACTAAGACATCACTAAAGTAAAGACAGTAGGATGAAGGTAGCATTGGTTAGTTGTTTTAGTTGATTGACCTTGGTGACTAAGGAGGATACAAACAGCGCAACCCTAGCAATAGTCGGCGCGGTTGGCGAGCTTAGTTTTCTTCTTAGCTGCTTGGTAGGGCACGAAGGCAATAACAAAGACATTTATGCCAATTAGTCGCAGCACCTAACCCTGTCGGTGAATCTGTTAGTACGCATGGTTAGTACTCTTGGTTTTTTTGCTCGTATTTCCCTTAGTATTTATCATCGTTAGTCAAAAAAAAACTTCAGTGAGGGCAGCTGACCACCCCTGCCGCACCGCTGGCAGAGGGCAGCTGACCACCCCTGCCGCACCTCTCGCAGAGCAGCTGACCTCCCCTGCCGCACCGCTCGCAGAGGGCAGCTGACCACCCCTGCCGCACCGCTGGCAGAGGGCAGCTGACCACCCCTGCCGCACCGCTGGCAGAGCAGCTGACCACCCCCTGCCGCACCGCTGGCAGAGGGCAGCTGACCACCCCTGCCGCACCGCTGGCAGAGGGCAGCTGACCACCCCTGCCGCACCGCAGGGCATGACCACCCCTGCCGCACCGCTGGCAGAGGAGCTGACCACCCCTGCCGCACCGCTGGCAGAGGGCAGCTGACCACCCCTGCCGCACCGCTGGCAGAGGGCAGCTGACCACCCCTGCCGCACCGCTGGCAGAGGGCAGCTGACCACCCCTGCCGCACCGCTGGCAGAGGGCAGCTGACCACCCCTGCCGCACCGCTCGCAGAGGGCAGCTGACCACCCCTGCCGCACCGCTGGCAGAGGGCAGCTGACCACCCTGCCGCACCGCTCG
Source organism: Imbricaverruca yamaguchii (assembly GCA_034440575.1). NCBI lineage: Eukaryota > Metazoa > Arthropoda > Thecostraca > Neoverrucidae > Imbricaverruca > Imbricaverruca yamaguchii. The sequence continues at coordinate 188,532 of JAOTOL010001280.1, read as the reverse complement.
CAGAGGGCAGCTGACCACCCCTGCCGCACCGCTGGCAGAGCAGCTGACCACCCCTGCCGCACCGCTCGCAGAGCAGCTGACCACCCCTGCCGCACCGCTCGCTGAGCAGCTGACCACCCCCTGCCGCACCGCCCGCAGAGGGCAGCTGACCACCCCTGCCGCACCGCCCGCAGAGGGCAGCTGACCACCCCTGCCGCACCGCTGGCAGAGGGCAGCTGACCACCCCTGCCGCACCGCTGGCAGAGCAGCTGACCACCCCTGCCGCACCGCTCGCTGAGCAGCTGACCTCCCCTGCCGCATCGCTGGCAGAGGGCAGCTGACCGCCCCTGCCGCACCGCTGGCAGAGGGCAGCTGACCACCCCTGCCGCACCGCCCGCAGAGGGCAGCTGACCACCCCTGCCGCTCCGCTGGCAGAGCAGCTGACCACCCCTGCCGCACCGCTGGCAGAGCAGCTGACCACCCCTGCCGCACCGCTGGCAGAGCAGCTGACCACCCCTGCTGCACCGCTGGCAGAGCAGCTGACCTCCCCTGCCGCACGGCTCGCAGAGGGCAGCTGACCACCCCTGCCGCACGGCTCGCTACCTGCGACAGGTGCGATGGGAGAGATGTCGCACATTTGTGATGGGCACGGCTTTTTCGCCAACGAGTGGAACTTATCTACCTCACGTGGATGGTTCACTTCGATTGGAAATGGTTGTGATAATTAATAACACGCAATTCAAATCCAATACGAATGCATCATGGAAATAATGCATTTTCCGCTGTATCTCGGAATATGACTAATCATTTTCGTATTACTTGCATACTGCAATCTCGAGAAAATCGCCTTCCCGGCTACACCACGACGGCACATTTGGGGAAATAGTCGGGGAGCGATGGCACCCGACGAGTAACGCCGTCCATGGGGACACAACTCATTTGTGTTGTACAACTCACAATTTGCTATTATTCGAGAGCTAAAATCCTTAACGGAGACCTCCATTGCGAGGACATTGCATATTGATGACATTGCGAGGGAGGCAATTGAAAAGTTCAAGACCGTTTGCAAGTCTTCTCCAAGCGAATATGTTGTTGATGATTTTGATTTCGGGGTTTCTTGAAAAAATTGTGAAGAATCTTGCATTTGTACACAAAACATAAGCCCCATCCTGAACTACGGGGGCACATGATATCTGTGGAGGGACACTTAGTTACCTTCGGGCGATATTGAGAATGTGCAAACTTACGGAGCAAATGCGTATTTGCACATACCAGTATATTCAATGTGCAAGCGTGTGCCTTGGGTGTTTCAGGTGCTGTTTAATTTGGCACCGAAAGGCTGCCCACTTCTCACCTCCCCGTCTCAGCTGCAATACCGAACAACATACGTGAAAGCCACGACATCTACAGTGGTTATACCGCATACGGCCCAAGTAAGATCCACAACACCGCCAGTAGCTTTATATGTATTGACAATATAATTGTTAACCAGAGACTTATTCTGCAAACCAAGCACATGTATTTCAAGCACAACTACCAGGTGGTGGTCAGTTGATAGCGCCATACGGAGGTTGTCTGAGGCCAGACGACCGCTGGGCTGGATGGGACCGTGCTATTGACCGGGACGTTGGCGGGTATTTACGCAGCCGCTGCTGTATTTGTAGCCGGATAAGATAACAGGCCGCCATACGCAATCATGGCTCTGTCCACACCCACACCTGCTGCCGCTGGACTATACTCCCAGTCACTACTGTAGCACTGTCCACACCCGCACCTGCTGCCGCTGGGCTGTCCACCTTGGCGCTACTGTAGCACTGTCCATACCCGCACCTGCTGCCGCTGGACTATGCACCCAGTCACTACTGTAGCACTGTCCACACCCGCACCTGCTGCAGCTGGACTATACACCCAGTCACTACTGTAGCACTGTCCATACCCGCACCTGCTGCCGCTGGACTATGCACCCAGTCACTACTGTAGCACTGTCCACACCCGCACCTGCTGCCGCTGGACTATGCACCCAGTCACTACTGTAGCACTGTCCACACCCGCACCTGCTGCCGCTGGGCTGTACACCCAGTCGCTGCACTGTAGCACTGTCCATACCCGCACCTGCTGCCGCTGGACTATACACCCAGTCACTACTGTAGCACTGTCCACACCCGCACCTGCTGCCGCTGGGCTGTACACCCAGTCGCTGTACTGTAGCACTGTCCATACCCGCACCTGCTGCCGCTGGACTATACACCCAGTCACTACTGTAACACTGTCCACACCCGCACCTGCTGCCGCTGAAGCTTCTGTACACCCTGGCGCTACTGTAGCACTGTCCACACCCGCACCTGCTGCCGCTGGACTATGCACCCAGTCACTACTGTAGCACTGTCCACACCCGCACCTGCTGCCGCTGAACTGTACACCCAGTCGCTGCACTGTAGCACTGTCCATACCCGCACCTGCTGCCGCTGGACTATGCACCCAGTCACTACTGTAGCACTGTCCACACCCGCACCTGCTGCCGCTGGGCTGTCCACCCTGGCGCTACTGTAGCACTGTCCACACCCGCACCTGCTGCCGCTGGACTATACACCCAGTCACTACTGTAGCACTGTCCACACCCGCACCTGCTGCCGCTGAACTGTACACCCAGTCGCTGCACTGTAGCACTGTCCACACCCGCACCTGCTGCCGCTGGACTATACACCCAGTCACTACTGTAGCACTGTCCACACCCGCACCTGCTGCCGATGGGCTGTACACCCAGTCGCTGTACTGTAGCACTGTCCACACCGCACCTGCTGCCGCTGGACTATACACCCAGTCACTACTGTAGCACTGTCCACACCCGCACCTGCTGCCGCTGGACTGTACACCCAGTCGCTGACTGTAGCACTGTCCATACCCGCACCTGCTGCCGCTGGACTATACACCCAGTCACTACTGTAGCACTGTCCACACCCGCACCTGCACTGCTGCCGCTGGGCTGTCCACCCTGGCGCTACTGTAGCACTGTCCACACCCGCACCTGCTGCCGCTGGACTATACACCCAGTCACTACTGTAGCACTGTCCACACCCGCACCTGCTGCCGCTGAACTGTACACCCAGTCGCTGCACTGTAGCACTGTCCATACCCGCACCTGCTGCCGCTGGACTATGCACCCAGTCACTACTGTAGCACTGTCCACACCCGCACCTGCTGCCGCTGGGCTGTCCACCCAGTCGCTACTGTAGCACTGTCCACACCCGCACCTGCTGCCGCTGGACTATACACCCAGTCACTACTGTAGCACTGTCCACACCCGCACCTGCTGCCGCTGAACTGTACACCCAGTCGCTGCACTGTAGCACTGTCCACACCCGCACCTGCTGCCGCTGGACTATGCACCCAGTCACTACTGTAGCACTGTCCACACCCGCACCTGCTGCCGCTGAACTGTACACCCAGTCGCTGTACTGTAGCACTGTCCATACCCGCACCTGCTGCCGCTGGACTATACACCCAGTCACTACTGTAGCACTGTCCACACCCGCACCTGCTGCCGCTGGACTGTACACCCAGTCGCTGCACTGTAGCACTGTCCATACCCGCACCTGCTGCCGCTGGACTATACACCCAGTCACTACTGTAGCACTGTCCACACCCGCACCTGCTGCCGCTGAACTGTACACCCAGTCGCTGCACTGTAGCACTGTCCACACCCGTACCTGCTGCCGCTGAACTGTACACCCAGTCGCTGTACTGTAGCACTGCCCATATCCGCACCTGCTGCCGCTGGGCTGTCCACACTGGCGCTACTGTAGCACTGTCCACACACGCACCTGCTGCCGCTGGACTGTCCACCCAGTCACTACTGTAGCACTGTCCATACCCGCACCTGCTGCCGCTGGACTATACACCCAGTCACTACTGTAGCACTGTCCACACCCGCACCTGCTGCCGCTGGGCTGTACACCCAGTCACTACTGTAGCACTGTCCACACCCGCACCTGCTGCCGCTGAACTGTACACCCTGGTCGCTACTGTAGCACTGTCCACACCCGCACCTGCTGCCGCTGGGCTGTACACCCAGTCACTACTGTAGCACTGTCCACACCCGCACCTGCTGCCGCTGGGCTGTCCACCCTGGCGCTACTGTAGCACTGTCCACACCCGCACCTGCTGCCGCTGGGCTGTACACCCAGTCGCTGTACTGTAGCACTGTCCACACCCGCACCTGCTGCCGCTGAACTGTGCACCCAGTCACTACTGTAGCACTGTCCACACCCGCACCTGCTGCCGCTGGACTATACACCCAGTCACTACTGTAGCACTGTCCACACCCGCACCTGCTGCCGCTGGACTATGCACCCAGTCACTACTGTAGCACTGTCCACACCCGCACCTGCTGTCGCTGGACTATACACCCAGTCGCTGTACTGTAGCACTGTCCACTCCACACATTCTCCGAATTCCTTCCAGGATTTGGGGAAAGTATGGCCAGACCATGATGCATTAAATGTTTGTAAGATGCAATGTTTTGTGTCGTCGGATAGATGTTTAAAAAAATATAATGTAAATCGTCGGGACCTACGGAAGTGTTTCCGGCGGATGAAATTGGAGTAATCAGTTGTGAAATTTCAAAGGGGATATTGTATGTTTCGGTGTTGTTCGAATCGAATTGTGCCAAAGTAGTGTGAAATGTGTGTTGTGCATTTTTTTTAAATTCCAGTCTGTAGTTGTCATAGCTATCGTGAGCCATGGTGTCCGCTACTGTGTTTACTGTTGTCTGTCGGTCTGTAATTGTGGTGTTTTGAGTTTTGAGGGCCGGGAGTAATATAAATGGAGTGCGTCCTGATAATCGGCGGATAAACAGCCAGATTTTTCGTAAATGTGTTTGAGAGGTGAGTTGCTGTAAATATAATGACCATGAACGGCGACGAGCTTCGTGAATGATGCGGCGCGTCTTAGCACGTTCATAATTACGGATGACTAAATTGTGTTGGTCGGGATGGCGTACATATTTTATAAATGCTCATGTTCTTGCGTCTATTGCTCGGCTATCGACCACCAGCGGACTGGTGTTCTTTTTGTGAAAGGTTTTGTTAGTGGAATAGCGCTGGAAGCTGCTTCTAAAAGTGTTTTTGTAACTTGGTTGATGTTTTCGACGGGATGAATTTATGGGTTATATTTTGAATATGTGAAAGTTCCTGAAAAGTTGTCCAATTGGCCTTCGAAATTTTTATCAGCGGGGGATAAAACTGGGTATGGTAGCGGTCGCTGTTGAGAAGGTGGATGTAATTTAGGGTAGTGGTCACTGTTGTGAATGTGGATGTAATGTAGGGTAGTGGTCACTGTTGTGAATGTGGATGTAATGTAGGGTAGTGGTCACTGTTGTGAATGTGGGTGTAATGTAGGGTAGTGGTCACTGTTGTGAATGTGGATGTAATGTAGGGTAGTGGTCACTGTTGTGAATGTGGATGTAATGTAGGGTAGTGGTCACTGTTGTGAATGTGGATGTAATGTAGGGTAGTGGTCACTGTTGTGAATGTGGATGTAATGTAGGGTAGTGGTCACTGTTGTGAAGGTGGGTGTAATGTAGGGTAGTGGTCACTGTTGTGAATGTGGATGTAATGTAGGGTAGTGGTCACTGTTGTGAAGGTGGATGTAATGTAGGGTAGTGGTCACTGTTGTGAATGTGGATGTAATGTAGGGTAGTGGTCACTGTTGTGAATGTGGATGTAATGTAGGGTAGTGGTCACTGTTGTGAATGTGGATGTAATGTAGGGTAGTGGTCACTGTTGTGAATGTGGGTGTAATGTAGGGTAGTGGTCACTGTTGTGAATGTGGATGTAATGTAGGGTAGTGGTCACTGTTCTGAAGGTGGGTGTAATGTAGGGTAGTGGTCACTGTTGTGAATGTGGATGTAATGTAGGGTAGTGGTCACTGTTGTGAATGTTGGTGTAATGTAGGGTAGTGGTCACTGTTGTGAAGTGGGTGTAATGTAGGGTAGTGGTCACTGTTGTGAATGTGGATGTAATGTAGGGTAGTGGTCACTGTTGTGAATGTGGATGTAATGTAGGGTAGTGGTCACTGTTGTGAAGGTGGGTGTAATGTAGGGTAGTGGTCACTGTTGTGAATGTGGGTGTAATGTAGGGTAGTGGTCACTGTTGTGAATGTGGATGTAATGTAGGGTAGTGGTCACTGTTGTGAATGTGGATGTAATGTAGGGTAGTGGTCACTGTTGTGAATGTGGATGTAATGTAGGGTAGTGGTCACTGTTGTGAATGTGGATGTAATGTAGGGTAGTGGTCACTGTTCTGAAGGTGGGTGTAATGTAGGGTAGTGGTCACTGTTGTGAATGTGGGTGTAATGTAGGGTAGTGGTCACTGTTGTGAATGTGGGTGTAATGTAGGGTAGTGGTCACTGTTGTGAATGTGGATGTAATGTAGGGTAGTGGTCACTGTTGTGAATGTGGATGTAATGTAGGGTAGTGGTCACTGTTGTGAAGGTGGGTGTAATGTAGGGTAGTGGTCACTGTTGTGAATGTGGATGTAATGTAGGGTAGTGGTCACTGTTCTGAAGGTGGGTGTAATGTAGGGTAGTGGTCACTGTTGTGAATGTGGGTGTAATGTAGGGTAGTGGTCACTGTTGTGAATGTGGGTGTAATGTAGGGTAGTGGTCACTGTTGTGAATGTTGATGTAATGTAGGGTAGTGGTCACTGTTGTGAATGTTGATGTAATGTAGGGTAGTGGTCACTGTTGTGAATGTGGATGTAATGTAGGGTAGTGGTCACTGTTGTGAATGTGGATGTAATGTAGGGTAGTGGTCACTGTTGTGAATGTGGATGTAATGTAGGGTAGTGGTCACTGTTGTGAATGTGGGTGTAATGTAGGGTAGTGGTCACTGTTGTGAATGTGGGTGTAATGTAGGGTAGTGGTCACTGTTGTGAATGTGGGTGTAATGTAGGGTAGTGGTCACTGTTGTGAATGTGGATGTAATGTAGGGTAGTGGTCACTGTTGTGAAGGTGGGTGTAATGTAGGGTAGTGGTCACTGTTGTGAATGTTGATGTAATGTAGGGTAGTGGTCACTGTTGTGAATGTGGGTGTAATGTAGGGTAGTGGTCACTGTTGTGAATGTGGGTGTAATGTAGGGTAGTGGTCACTGTTGTGAATGTTGATGTAATGTAGGGTAGTGGTCACTGTTGTGAATGTTGATGTAATGTAGGGTAGTGGTCACTGTTGTGAATGTGGGTGTCAATTGTCCAGTCAAAATCGAGACTCGGTGACAGTTGGCGAGCACATTGATAAATCAATAGCTGTTTCTGTACTATGTCGAAGGAGAAAAGAGGTTGGCTCTCTGGTGTTCAGTAATACTAAATTATGTCGGTCTGAAAGTCATTCACTGATGCGGCCGGGAATGCCTGTAAGTGTGCGTCTTCTATCCCACGCTGAGCTTTGGGCATTCAAATCGCCAAGTGATATGAAAGGATTCTTGAAGTGTTATGAGGATTTCTAATAGTATCAAAATGTTTGTATTTTCTGTTTGTGATGGAACATAGATTGAACGAACATCCATATTTCTCCATGTAGTCGTAAAGTGCAAGCTACCCCATGCAAAGGTGAACTGCGTGTAATTTGGTTGTGTGTAAAATCATTGTTCATGCATAGGGCTGTACCGCCGCTGCGGTGTGGTCCACGGACCACGTCGCAACGGTACAGAGAGTTATGAAAGATATTGAAATTACATGCATCCGTGGGTAAAAACCAACTTTTTAGAATTGCAATGATAATAGGTGTGAAAATGCTTAAGAATACCTTAATTTCGGCACATTTTGATATCAAACTGCGACAATTACATTGCAATAATACGGACATATGTTATAAAAATAAATGTTTGTGTGCACCTTTCGGTGCGTGCCTGATCCATGCGTGGTCAGGTGGGTGTGTGGATTAAACTCTGACGGCTCCAACCGTGCCGTCCGGCTGATCGGTGACCTTGACGGACGGCTACTGCCGCGGGGATGTGGCACACGTGTACATTTAAAATAAGTTGAGCACTGGTTTCACACCACCTATTCTGGTAACATCCTGCATTTCATCAGATCTTGAATGGCCATCCGCAACACACGTCTTTTCCCTTCTTAACTGTTTACAATGACAATGCTGCACGGGATCGCATTTACATCCCGATGTTTTTCCTCATATTCGCCCCTGTTGTCCACACGATATTCCATGGTGACAACGTGGCTTGTGTGCTGACTTGTTTGTTCATTTATAATGTGCTTTCACGTATGTACAAAGACTTGAGCGCCATGCGACGTGCTCGGTCCAGGCATGACGTGATGGTAGCGTTGGTTATGAGGTGTTCTCGTCTTAGCGGTGTTTGGTGGCATTGTGTCATGTATTCTTTTGGTCTTCATCTCCGAGGTGCATTGTGAGTCTTCTTGAAAGTGATGCGATGGCACAAATGTAACTCACTTCACGAAAGCAGTTTCCGTATGAACACGGAAGTTTCTGACTACATTGGTACGTTTTTGTTTTTGTTTGTTGGCCTGCAGATTGATTTTCATCAGAAGATTACAGCTTTTCATGTTTTCGTAGTAGATGACGAGATTTAGCTGATCTTTGCTTTTGGTGCACGTGATGTTGTGTGTCATAATGCCCTGCATGAGTCTCTCATCCACCGTATAAGCAGACCTCATGTAGTTTCGATAGAACATGTGGATGATGTTTGTTCGATCTGAATGCGTCTGGTTGGTGTTCCTGTTCATGTGTTTCTTGACTTCGTCATCAACTTGTGCTTGGGGAGCCATTGCTCACTAAAATCTGCTTTAGCCTGTCAAATTTCGCATGTAAAAGTTGGTAAGAATATCAATTTCGAATTGTTCTCTTCACAAAGGCACGTAGGACACTCTGTACCTTTCCGGACATTCCATTTTTGCGTTCATGACTAAGCCAATGTTGAACGGTTTTCGGTATACTGAGGCACATCATATTTGGTCAGTACGGCTTACAAAGTGCATCTAGGAATTGAATATTCTCATTGACTGGCATTTCGGGTGCGAAGCTTATAATTGAATTTTCCACTAATTTTGAGATGTGTTCAGTGAGGTTGCCCCTATCCCGGACCTGAACAAAACCACCATCAGCATGTCTGCAGTAGGTATTAGGCGCAACAGATGGGTCAGACAAAACAACGATTTCCAGATGGTACATGCAAAGGGTCACAAAGTGGCAGTCCGATGGGTATGCCAATTGCCACTCATTCTTTTTGCCGATGCAGTTGCCCAATTGACCCACGAAAGGGAGATTCCATGGTGCACGCATAAAGCAGTGTCTCGAGAATGTTGAGCGACAACTGCAGTGGGGTTAGCGTTCGATTAGGACTGGTATATACAATAATGCTCTTGGTGGTTGTCACCATTGGGACGTTGGTGAAGACTGTTTACGGCAATGGATGTGAGCTGTTGGTGTGTGGATTTAGTCCATAAAATATCGATACGCTCATCGAAAGAGTCAATGCAGTGTTTGGCAGGTATACGCGGTGAAACAAAAAAAAAAGCTGATTTTGACTTTTCTATGTGTCGTGGTTGTGCCCTGAGAAATTACAAGCCTCAATGGGTTGTCGTTTTTATGAATCTTCACATTGCCGTGTGTAAGTCCGTGAACGTACTTCCCAACGGCCTTTGAGAAATGCGCACCCACGATTACAGCATTAACTGATGCGATCGCTCTATTTGCTTTTGTATTTGTGTTGTCTGTAGGATCTTTCTTGATGGGGTCAAACTTAGATTTGTGACTGAGGAGTTCCTACATTTGTGTACGTATTCATGTCAGTCCAAATTAGCAAGCACCGAAGAATTACCAGCCCTTGGTATAATGAACATTTCATTTTCACGAAGCCGTGATGCAGTGTTTGACAGGTACAAATGTATATATATGTATATATATATATATATATATATATATATATATATATATATATATATATATATATATATATATATATATATATATATATATATATATATATATATATATATATATATATATATATATATATATATATATATATATATATATATATATATATATATATATTACATGCCTATATATGCATACATATGTACGCATACGCATGCATGCATGTAATTATTTACACCTCCATACATATACATAAATATATACCCATAATATCAATGTATGTATATATCGGTATTACACATATTAACATGAATGCAATAACGCGTATGATGCTGTGCAAATGTTGAGTGGTGGCAGTATGATGTTCCTGATAGTGATGAATTCGGTGATGTTCCTACTTGCAGTGCATTTGCACCTGCGTATGAATATAGCTGTTATCTTGGTTTCACTTGGAGTGTTTGCTGGGTGTTTTTCTATGTAGCGTGCTTGATGGTTGCGTGAGATTTCGATTGACGCATGTCGCGGATACTCGTGTTTCTCAGCCGTAGGGGCGCTGAGTTTCCCCACATATTTGTCTCCACAGGGCTAGGGAGTTTTGCTCTCAAACTTCGTTAGATTGTGTGGCATTTGAAGTTGAGACCACAATGTCAGGAGTGACAGTATTTGTCGCCTGTGCTACATGGCAGAGGTTCAAAAGCGGAAGGAACCAGTTTTAATTGAAGGTTATTAGGTTGCTAGATAGCTAGGTTGTTGGCTAGGTGGTAGGTTGTAGGTCCCTATTACAGACTGAAATCCATTTTAGAATCGTTCCTCATCTCGCCACTGTCCCCCGGCCTATCAGCACACTTATAATCGGCCAACAATGTTAAAAAGGAATGTTCAACAATGTTAAAAAGGAATGTTCAACAATGTTAAAAAGGAATGCGCAGTAACACTGCACCCTAGCTTCCATGAGAAATCTGCTGCCCACGAATGACTCGGAGGGCCATCTCCCAGTGAGTTCCTGGGCAGGATCACACTGTGCCTTCGCCTAGAGCGTGGTTTTCAAATCTAAGTTGATTGACATGTCGATATGCAGCACCCATAATTAAAAATTACCACGGTGTCTGTAAAAGACAATTGCACGAGAAAATGCGCATTCCAGTCTGCAATCCAGAACGTTTCAAGAAAGCAGCTGTATTCCGTTTGCAATCATAAAAAGGACGGAATCAAGCGTTACAAATCCTGCCATTGAAATCCTGACCACCCTTGGTCTCAAAGTACGGCGGACAGACTGTCGCGTTGACACCGGACGGCGGACAGACTGTCGCGTTGACAACGGACGGCGGACAGACTGTCGCGTTGACAACGGACGGCGGACAGACTGTCGCACTGACACCGGACGGCGGACAGACTGTCGCACTGACACCGGACGGCGGACAGACTGTCGCACTGACACCGGACGGCGGACAGACTGTCGCCCTGACACCGGACGGCGGACAGACTGTCGCCCTGACACCGGACGGCGGACAGACTGTCGCCCTGACACCGGACGGCGGACAGACTGTCGCGCTGATACCGGACGGCGGACAGACTGTCGCCCTGACACCGAACGGCGGACAGACTTTCGCGTTGACAACTAATGACGTTCCCGCTCATACGTTCCCGATTTACTGCATCGCGTATCATGAACACATGCCCCCTAGCGGCCTGGAGGAGAACTGTTCCTTCGCCAACAATCCGTAACTCTCCGTCGACCAGCTAGCCATCTGGTGGCTGTGTCCTAGAAAATTAGGGCCTGTAAAGACGTAACAAATCTACAGCTATCCGAACAGCCACATAATAACCAATTAGTCCATTTCCCTTCACAAACAACATGCGCAATGATCCTGGATGTGTTGTGTGCATGTGTTGGAGGAACTCACCACTAAGTTCTACTTGTGGCACTGTTGCATACAATAGGTGTAGCAAATAAAACTTAAACTCCCCTCGACTTCTTGAATTTGCCGTAAGCCTCCTCATACCCGGATCGAGAGCCAATGTCACAGGCAGTACCGCGTGGTGCACAACGCCACCTTTAGCTTATCAGATGGGGAAGTGCTGCCACGAATCATTGTCTTCTAGCAAAGAATGCGAAGTCTTGAAAGCAAAAACATCGGGACGAAACGAAACGAATTCCCATTAAATTTAAAAATCAGATATCATGCTAAGTGAAGAAAGGAGAGAATGAACTATGGCGGGAAGATTCAAGTGACTAAATCCATCAAATTAAAGTCAGCTCAGGTCTGCACATTCACTAAAGACAGCTGTTGCCTATATCCGAGCCAAGACGTGGGCAGGCTTTCATCTTGCTCGCACTTACGGTCGAATCGAATCGTCCGGGAACTAAACTTTCAGTCACCAGAATGTTTTTTTATTTAAATTGAAGAGTAATTGAAAAACAGTTACCAAATGAACAAAATGGTGTTGCAACACGCTAGGAAGGACATAAAGAAAAGAAGCAAAAGATATAATGATCGGTGGTAGTGTAAATTGACATAGATTGTGGCGCAAAGAGACATAAGCTACTAAATCTGCCTGTTCGAACACCACGAGGAAGTTCATTGTCAATAATTTGTCTCATTCACTATGGTATTGCAGTTGTGCTGTTATTACACAAAATGACATCAAAAGACGCTGATGTAATATAAAGACGGTTATTCGGAAAATGCTTTGCAATGCCATTCTTCCCAGAGCCTGATTAGAGACTTCAATGGTGAACTGCCTGTTTGAGATTCATCCATGAGTTGTGGGCTGAATGGTGCTGCCCCCTGTTGCGCTGCGCTGTTCGGACGCCTAGCTGTTCGGCTGTTTTTGTGAAACCTTGTATGCGTATGGAGCCGGATGGGAGAGGTACCTGCGAGTATTTGTTCATTGGCAGCAGAGGTGCTGCTGCCATTTTTTCGTTGCGCGCCGTGATTGTACCGAGGTTTCGTGTGTTGTTTTGTTGGCGAGGGCGGCGGAGGAAACTGGGCGTTGGTCGAAGGTGGTTGTGGCTTAACACAGTCTGCGGTACTTCGAGTTCTCTCGAGACAAAGGAACAGGGAATGGAAATCCAGAACATGGTGCCAAAACCCGGGAGTGACTCGCAGTGACCCGGGAGTGGCTCGCAGTGACCTGGGAGTTACTAGCAGTGACCCGGGAGTGACTCGCAGTGACACGGGAGTGAGTCGCAGTGACTCTGGGGTGACTCGCAGCTGTATTCAAGAATGACGGAAACTCTGGAAAGAAGCACCAGGAGAAGAACTTCAGCCAGAGGTTGGGCGACACGCTCCTTCAGAGCACTTGAGGAGCTTTTATTGGACCAAGAGAGAGATGAAGAGGCTATTGCTAGTAAGAGGGAGGAGAACAGGAAGAGGATGGAGACGCTGGATGAAACACAAGAGGCAGTAGAGATGTTGCTCGACGAGAAACAGCTGGAGTCGGAGATTGATGAAGCTGGGCAGTTTAGAGATAAACTCGACAACATTTTTTTAAAAGCCAACAAGATTGTGAACAACTCTGTCCATGAAGGAACTGTATGTAGTGGAAAGGAAGCAGGTGTTAGACTGCCGAAGCTAGACCTCCTAAAGTTTGGAGGCAATCTGCTTGAGTGGCAGAACTTTTGGGAGAGCTTCTCAACAGTGGTTGATGCGTCTGACCTGCCTGAGATATCGAAACTAACTTATCTTTTCACAGTTGTTCATGGAGAGGCCAAGTCATGCATATCCGGTCTGTCACTGAGAGCTACAAACTATGCTGTTGTATGCGATCTTCTGGCTAGTCGTTTTGGGAGGTCTGAGCGTATTGTGTTCACTCATGTTAAACACCTCCTTTCAGCTCCTCGATCCACAGACATCCAATATCTCCAACGCCTCCAAGATAACCTCCTTGTCCATGTCCGCAGTCTTGAGTCGCTGGGCATTGGTGGCGACAAATATGGTGTGTTGCTACCCCCCCCCCGATACTCTCCAAACTGCCCGAGGATGTGTGCCTGGAGTGGGCAAGAGAGGGTGAAGGAAAGGAGAGTGACCTGAAGTTTCTACTGGAGTTTCTCACGAAGGAGATCAGCCGCCGCCAGCGTTCCAGCGTCTTCAGCCAGCTGGAGCCTGGAAGATGCCATGCTTCTGCACAAGATGGTCGGCACGATCGCTCGCGAGGAGAGAGCAGAACTCACCAGGCTCCTAGAACTGCAGCTGCTACAGCTCTCCACTCCACGGGAACCACAGTTAGTAGCTGTGGCTTCTGCCACAGGCCTCATAAGTCAGAAAAGTGTCGGGACTTGCTGGCAGTGAATGCAGTTGAAAGAATTGGGATGCTCAGAACAGCATGACTGTGTTTTAAATGTCTGAAGAGAGGGTCATTGGGCTAGAGATTGCAAAAAAGGTGTGTGGTAAATGTTATGGCAGCCATCACGAGGTATGCTGTCGAAAGGGTAATGAGGCTCATGTCAAACCAACTGTATGTCATGGACATTCTGTAGGTTGTGCCAGTTCGGCTGATGTCAGTACTCGCACCACAGGTGGTGGCAGTGTTGATGAGGCTGGTGCCCTTTGTGCTGCTAGTGTAAACCAGTCATGTGCCAGATGGCGAATGTGTAGGGGCAGTGCATGGTGCAGAGGTGTCTCTGTCAACCAAGAGCAAGGGGAGCAAAGGATGCTGCCAACTGCATGTGTGTGGGTCAGGGATGCTAGGGGCCGCAGAGTGGAGGCAACGCTGTTGTTTGATGCTGGATCTGGCTGTACATATGTAAGTGAGGATCTCGTGAACCATGTAAACCCCTCGTGGTGTGGTTCAAAGCAAAGCATGCATGCGTCCTTTGGAGGGAGTACTTCCCCTCAGTGTGACAGAGATGTATATGATCTGAATGTGTCTACGACCTTCCCAAACTCATGCTTTCACACAATCAGAGCCATCCGTGTCCCTGTCATTTGTACGCCACTCCAGCGTCCACTCCTGCCAGACCGAATCCTGAGCCAGCTGGAGGACCTGCCCTTAGCAGACCATGCTAGAGAGCGCCATCTCGGGATCGACATTCTGGTAGGGATGGACAATACATTGGGACCTGGTGCTGGATGGACTGCACCGCACTGAGGTAGGCGTGGTGGCACAGGAGACAGTGTTTGGCTGGATTATCTCAGGTAAGGCCAGCTGGGCACCAGGGGTGGCAGGGCCAAGGTGTCACTGTTGTGTCTTGGTGATTTGCATCCTGCATCTGTGAGACGCCCCCCCCCCCCCGACGAGGTACCACCTTTCCGTGGTGGTGGGGATTGAGTGCCCCGAAGACCCGGCGACCATCGTACCGGCGAGGGGTGAGACGAAGAGTGCCTCACTCGTCCTTCCATCCATGCGTTCCCAGTCCAATCCCAAACTCATCCCCACATCCATGTCCTTCATCTAGCCCTGTAACACCAACTGTCCCTACTATGAGCAGGCAGGACAACTTCCCCGGTCCTGCCCACCAGCTCCGTTTTATCGGGGTAGCCGCGCCCCCTCGGCCCGTCCCCAGGGGTTGACGGAGTCCTGGAGGTTGAGGTCCCCCGTCACACCGTGCTAGTTGTGACGGGGGATCAACACACCTCTTTGGTCCTGATATCCCGGAGGGGCGGGCGGGCCCGTGGGGCCTCACGCGGGCCAAGTGGCTGGTCGCCTCGGGCTGGGGGCCTGGGTTTCCCAGTGCCTGCCGGCCCGGCCGGCCGGGGTCAAGGGGTGGGCGGCGCTGGATCCTGGTCGGGGTGGTGAGCTTCTCTCTCCCGACCGGGTGATGGCGTCGCTCGCCCCGTATAGTTTCTCGTTCACCTGGCGTCCTCCCGTTCGCGGGATCAAGGCGTCCTCCCAGTTGAGCCCCCAGGGGGTGGGGTGTCACGAGAAGCCGAATAGAATCATACTGCATGGCAAATCCTAATCTAAACTCAAATCCTGGGACTTCTTGTAAGGACCAGACTGGCGAAATCCGCGAGGGGTATGGGCGCGTGACCAATTGTAGTGTGCAAACCCATAGCTTTCGCACACTTGTTTTCAAAGCAGTGGAAGGATCAAGACCGCTTGCGACCTTATCACCCTTCCAGCGTCGTGATGGTTGTGACAGATTTGGAACTATCCTGAGGTGTGAACAACTGAGAGACGGTGGACTTGAAGTAGAGTTCGGAAACAGTAAGGACGCAGAAAAGGCAATGACAGCTACTGAGTTTAAGTTTACGATTCGTAACCATAAGGGGAGTCACGATGTTGCTATCCCAATGTTGGTCTCTCTGCATAAAACGAAAAACTCTGTGAAAGGTATCATCAATTGTTATGACCTTCTAGGCGTAAGCGACGAAGATATCGTTGATGGCCTGAACGAGTTTGGAGTGGTGGAGGCCAGACGCATTCGAATTCGTAAGGGTACCAACCAATAACATCATTTTAACTTTCAGCCGACCTGACTTGCCACCCGATATTCGCGTAGGTTATGCCAGGGTGAAGATTCGTCGTTTTATCCCAAACGCGATGAGATGCTACGGATGCCAGAAGTTTGGGCATACCAAACAAAACTGTAGGAATCGCCAGCTCTGCAGCAGGTGCTCATCACCGGAGCATGATGACTCCCAGTGTAGCTCAGATAAACCGTGGTGCACCAACTGTGGAAGCGACCAGATACCGTACTCTACGTATGACAGGTCGTGTCCGACATATCTCAAGGAAAGAGAGATCATGTCTATCAAGGTTACCAGAAACTTATCATTTAGAGAGGCAAGGCAGGCTTACGACGCTGCCCACCCGAGGGTATCTTACGCCGCAATCGCCAAAGCCAACAGAACCACACTAGCTGTACCAGAAATGCAGAGAGGGAGTGCCGCAGACCTTCTCTCGCAACTCGGCGAACTTTTCGCTCTTTCGGCATGGCGTGTGTACGTTGGCGTGGCGGCATGGCGTCTGACTGAAAGAAGTACGTTGCCACCGAAAGAGAGGGTAACCCGTAGCGGTACCTCGACTGATACCCCACCTATGCATGAAAGGACCCGCAGCGTCTCTGTATCTCGCGCACATGCAGTAAGTTCTGTGCAAAGTGGGTTGCCCGCTGAAATCTCCGCCACTGCCTCCTTGGAGCCAGAGGTGGGAGAGTGGCGTGAGGTGCAGCGGAGGAAGCTTCCCAACAAACCCTCAGCTTGCACATTGGCACCTACGTTAGCAATCCTTCCATCCACCAATACCAAACCGGTCCTAAGCCCCCCCCCTCTCCCCCTCGTCTCCCAACTCCACTTCCACACCCTCACCAGCACCATCCTATGTACCCAAACCCTTGCCACCCACTTCCATTCAGCCCACCTCCATCACCCGTGGATGTACAACCCGACGAGAGTCAGTCACCTCGAGCCCGGAGCCCGGGAGCCAACGCCATATCGTGACCCGTCCGCCTTCGCCACCAATCCGGAACGTGATGGGACCCCCGGAAGTCCCCCCGCGTCGAGCCGGACACACACCGATTTCTCCCCCGACCTCGAGCCGTGTTGCAAAGCGGACCCTACCTGGGGCGGTGTCACCAACAGAATTGGGTATTTCACGCACGCGCCCACGACATCAAACATCTCCGGTTGCAAAATCTGCAACTGAGCAGCACTAGTTGGGATCTGAAATCTTAGTCGTCTTACCAACATTTCACATTTTCAAATTTGAATTTGAATGCCTGCTTGACATTTAATTTTACAATGGAACTGCAGAGGGCTGAAAGCTAGTTTATTGGATCTCCAGGCTGTGACCAGCAAGTACCTCCCAGCTGCCATCTGTCTCCAAGAGACGAAGCTGGCACCGGATGCCCGTTGCATTATTAAGGGATATTCCGTATTTCGAAAGGATATTCAGACTGACACCGTTGCGCACGGCGGCGTGCTTTTAGCCGTACACCACAGCATACCTGTACATGAATTAGTTTTGCAAACCTGTCTACAAGCTGTTGCTGCTCGCATCAACTTGAACCAACGTGCACTGACAATTTGTTCTGTGTACTTGCCGCCAGGACTCTCTCTTCCTGCTGCAGATCTCCATCTCCTAATGCTGGAACTCCCTCCCCCAGTTTTACTGTTGGGAGACTTTAACGCACACCACACCGTATGGGGATGTTTCGCCACAAACTCACGTGGCCGCCTCTTAGAATCCTTCATTCACGACGAAGCCCTCTGCCTTTTAAACACAGGATCCCAGACACATATTGCCCTCCCATCCGGAAATAAATCTGTTTTAGATCTAAGTCTGTGCAGCCCTCAGCTGGTTCAGTCTTTCACTTGGTCGGTGGCCGACGACCCATTGGGCAACGACCACTTTCCGGTATGGTTGGCTTACCAAGATGAAGTAGTTCTTGGGCCGAGGCCAAGGCGATGGAATTTAAAAAAGGCCAAATGGACCGACTTCGAGAATAGCTTCGAAGCAAATTTTGCTGCCAGTTCTCTCTGTTTGCCAAAATCCATAGAAGAATTTACCATAGTACTCATCAACTGTGACGGACGAGTGCGGAGGCGCCTTTCGTGCACGCAAACGGGCATTCAGAGCATTCAACCACAACTGTACCGACGAAAATCGTATAGCGCTTCTTCGAGCCAGAGCTTCTTCTCGTCGAACTTGCCTGGAAGCCAAACGGGCATACTTCCGCTCCTTTTTAAACACTCACCCACCGAACACCAGTCGCCCAAATATGGACGCGTATTAACACGCCCCCCGGAGGGGGGGGGGGGCGAAATCCGCCCACCCCTCCTGTTTTTCGTAGATAACTCCAGATTTTAGCGGCCGATATACGTCATTGTTTGTGTACCTGCTTAGAAATGAACGGCACGCTGTTTAAAGTAAGAAAAACGAAAATCGACAGAAAATGTTTCGAGTTAGGGGTCGGTAAACTCAAAACAAATTTCAGCGCCAGACCACAAATACCGGCGCTGATGCGGTTCCCGCATATCGGCAAAAAGGAAGTATTCTTGGCACCACTAGCGACTTGTTTGATGTATATTGTTATGCTACGTTGTTCCAAAGTCATGTCAGGTCACCGAGGTCAAGTCAGGTCAAGTTTATGACAGGTTAACACACGCTCTGGTGGGGTGGATGGCGAAATTCGCCCACCCCTCCGATTTTTCGTACACAACTCCATATTGTACTGGCCGATATGCGCCATGTTTTCCGTACCTGCTTAGAAATGACCGGCGCATTGCTTAAATCAAGACAAATTAAAATCGGCCGAAAAGTTTTTAAGTTATGGGCCGTTAAAGTGTGTTTTTTCTTATCGCAGCGGCAGACCACACAAATCTACGCTGATGCGCTTCCCGTATATTGGCAAAAGGGAAGTGTTCTTGACAAAACATGTTAGGTCGCCGAGGTCATAATGACAGGTTAATGGAACCAAGCATGGTCAACTGGAATGTTGTCATAAATTGAAATTACTATCATGCGATTGACGTCACTTTGCATGTTACTCCCTACACATCCTACTGTTTGTCATTGTGTGCTTAAGTGTTTCTACAGTTTATTCATGTAGTTCACTCCTTTCTTTGCGAAGCCGATTGTGCCGAACCGCCCAACGGAGCAGTCAGGTGGGCAGCCAGGTTCCTGTAACTGGAGCAGGTAATGACCTGATAAAGTGCTTCTATATGGGTGACCTGAGGTCAAATGGCGGATCTGGCACATGCATTACATCATTAGTAATGTCCAAAACATCATTAATGTCAATTTTGGAACATTTAAACACAATGACAGCGATCCACACCAATGACAAGCCAAGCCACGCAAAACCAGAAAAGTTTGTTATTTTGACCTCATTTGACCTTGAAGATATTGTCCTAAGGTCACGAAATTTTCACACAATAGAGTTTACTATCGTGCCCATCCACCCTGCGAATTTCGTTGCTCTAGCGTTAATGGGAGCCGAGATCTTAGGGGGGCCGGAATCCGCCCCCTCCAGTGCGCGTAATTTTCAGAGGCCCTCCAGGGCGCGTGTTAACAGGATCGCGGGGAAGTTCTCGTCCACACCACTGCCTATACTGCAGGTAGGAAGTCGGGTCATCTCTGATACTTCCGCCGTGGCTGATGAAATTGCACGTGCGCTATCGGAACGCAGCCGAGAGGGAAGCTTTGAGCCACAAATCGCACGCCCCCAAACCCGCCACGAACAACCTCCAATAATAGACTTTTCAACCACCGAGATACCTTCATACAACGCACCATTCACCGCGACTGAGCTGCTTTCCGCCGTGAATGCCCTACTGAGTGTATCTGAGGGCCCTGATGAAGTGCACAACGACATGCCGAAACACCTGCCTTCCAATGCGCTCCACGTGCTTTTAGGACTTTTCAACGGACTATGAGAAAGAGGAGGCTTTCCACCCTCATTGCGAAAAGCAACAATAATACCGATTCTGAAGCCTGGCAATAGTGGATCTAATCCAATATATTACCGACCCATCACGCTCACCTCATCATTGTGCAAACTCATCGAGAGAATGGTGAACGTATGTTTGACGTGGTTTTTGGAACATTCCAACATTTTTTACAAACGCGCAGAGTGGTTTTAGAAAGAACCGCAGTACAGTTGAACATATTTTATCACTAGACACAGTGATACAAACAGAGTTTCAGCGCAAACGACACATTGGCGCTGTCGTCTTCGACATTGAGGGCGCGTTTGATACGACTTGGCGACGTGGCATTCTTCTGAAAGTTTTAAGCACGGTATACGCGGACATATGGGGAATTTTTTGCAAAACTTCTTAGCCGACCGATCCTTCTGTGTCCGAGTGGGGAATCGGCACTCTGATAGATACCCACAACCTAATAGTGTACCACAGGGCAGCATTTTAAGCGTTCCCCTGTTCGGAATTATGATTAATGACATCGGCGACAACCTCCCATCTACCATCGGGCGATCGTTGTTTGTGGACGACTTCGCCATTTGTTGTCCTGGTTCGAAGGTCTCATCCATGGAAAGGCAGCTCCAGTCGGCCGTAACACGACTACAGCGATGGAGTTCGGCCAACGGGTTTCGCTTTTCAACTGCTAAAACTGTCTGTATTCATTTCTGCCGGTAGCGACAGTGTTCCCGGGATCTGTTGCTTAGCCTCTATAGAGAGACCGTCCCTTGCAAACCGGTGGTTCGCTTCCTTGGAATTCACCTTGATACGCGACTTTGTACAAGGAACATTTTAAGGTCATACGTGAACAATGTTTTAGATCTATGAACATCTTAAAATGCATATCTCGTACTACATATGGGGCGGACAGGAGAATCCTGCTTGTCTTGTATAGATCCTTAATTCGCTCAAGACTGGACTACGCTAGTTTTGTGTATGACTCTACAAGCGATTCCACCAAGCGTACTTTAAATACGATACACCACTCTGCACTCGCATCGCTACTGGAGCATTCCGCACCTCGCCAACAGCGAGTCTCCTTGTTGAAGTAAACGAACCATCGCTCCCCATGCGTCGTCAGATGCTGGGCATGCGGTATGCTATCAAGCTGGCACAGTTTCCCGACCACCCCACATATCAAGCGGTCTTTTCACCTCATAACTTCCGTCTGTTTCAACACAGACGGCCTTCATATATGAATCCGTTCTGTGTAAGAATTCGAGAACTATTCCAGGAGAGTGGGATCAGGCTGCGTGGTGTCATCCGGACAACACAAATCAGAACTCCCCCATGGGAATTAACCTCCCCAAGTATTGATCTCTCTATAGCCGAAACATGCAAACAAAGCACCACATGCATATAATTGCAGGCACGAGCCCTAGAGACCATTTGGTCGTACGAGGGGTATACAGCCACATACACCGATGGCTCTAAAACTGATACAGGCGTCGGAAGCGCTTTTGTATGTGGTAATACTACTCGGGGTTTTACACTGCCACAACATGCATCGGTTTTCATAGCAGAACTGGTGGCTATTGCCAAGGCTCTTTCTTTTATCCAGGTAGGCGACGGAGATTTACACCTGATCTTGTCTGATTCTCCCAGTAGTCTTATGGCCCTGAAACGATTTAACCCCCCTAACCCCATGATACAAGACATACTGTTGCTCATTTCTTCCTTATCTCGGGAGGGGAAAAGTGTGGTAC
Source organism: Imbricaverruca yamaguchii (assembly GCA_034440575.1). Lineage (NCBI taxonomy): Eukaryota > Metazoa > Arthropoda > Thecostraca > Neoverrucidae > Imbricaverruca > Imbricaverruca yamaguchii. The sequence goes on along the minus strand of JAOTOL010001280.1, from coordinate 166,576 downwards.
TGTGTTGGATACCAAGCCACGTCGGAATTATTGGAAACGAGCTCGCGGACGCTGCAGCTAAACGCTCAGCGAATGCACACTGCACGCGTCGGTTGCCACTCCCTGCAAGGGACTTCTACCGAAATATATCTGTTTACCTACACACCAAGTGGAAGTCTTCTTGGGATGCTGTCCTGGGCAACAAACTGAAGGTGTTAAAACCTCGTCTGGGGGCATGGCAGTCCTGCTCGCGACGATCGAGGCGTGAGGAAGTGATTCTGTGCCGCCTTAGGTTAGGACACACGTATTTTACACATCGCTACCTTCTATGCTCGGAAGAACGGCCAGTCTGTCCACGTTGCGGCGACAACCTATCTGTGGCCCATATTTTCAGCACATGTCGTCATCTTCGAGCGGAACGTCGTCGCTTCTTTGGAACCCCATCGCCCACCCTGGTGGAACTACTGGGTGACGGGGCACACCATGTCGCTGAACTCTTCCCATTCCTTTCTACGATTGGAATTGACGTCATGTACTCACGCCAACAAAGGTAGGATATAAGCGCCAAACACTTTTATCTTCTCTTAACACGCCATCATGAAGTGCACTAGCGTATTGTGACCCCGGTCCTCCAATTTACTCCACGTCGATACGTCCACAACTGGTTTGACTGACGAAGTTATGGGCGCTGTATAACCTTTGCAGTTGATGCGCCCCAAAACACCAATAACAACAACAACATCTGTGAGACGTCTGTGGTCATTGGAGGGAGTGGCCATTGCTGACCAGCAGACCACTGATAATGACTTGTTACATGAATTTGAGAAAACTGTAACAAAGAAGGATGCTAGGTATGAGGTAACACTGCCATGGAAGGAGGCTGGTGCAGCTCATCTAGCTGATAACAGGGTGACTGCAGAGAAGCGTTTGGCTGGATTGGCTCGGAGGCTGGGCAGAGATCCGGACCTCTGTGCTTCCTATGGAGCAGCTTTGCAGGAGATGGAGAATACTGGTGTGATAGAGGAGGCGCCAGACAGCGAGATGAGGAATAATTACCCTATATTCTACCTGCCTCACCACCCTGTCGTTTAGTCCAACAAATCCTCCCCCAAGGTGAGACCAGTGTTCGACGCGTCTGCATATGGTCCGAATGGCATCTCTTTGAATGATTGCCTGGAAGTGGGGCCGTGTCTCATCCCCAATATTGTGGAGGTTCTGCTCAGGTTCCGTCGTTGGAGATATGCTCTCACTGCCGACATAGTGAAGGCTTTTCTGCAGGTCGGTCTCAGAGTGGAGGATCGAGATGTACATAGATTCCTGTGGGACTGTCGTGGGCAAATCAGAACGATGCGTTCCAGGCGAGTCACCTTTGGCGTGGCGAGTAGCCCCTTCTTGCTGAACGCTACCATCGGCCACCATCTGTCGTTGTTTCCTCCGTCGCGTACAGTCAGTGAGATGACTGAGAATTTCTACGTCGATGACTGGTTGACAGGTGCTGATACCGAGGAAGAGGCCCACAGTATGCTGATCGAGGCGCAAGACGTCATGGCCAGTGCCGGCATGAGGTTGGCTAAGTGCCAGTCGAACAGTGAGCATTTGTTCGATAGAGGAGAGATGCTAGGATGTGGCACCAAAGGGGAATCTGTGAAGGTGCTAGGCGTTAGGTGGCTTCCGAAGACTGATGTTTTTTGCTTCGATGCACTGACCTTTCCCACAGACGTAGCTCCCACCAAGAGGGTGGTGTTGAGCGTGCTCGCACGGACGTTTGATCCACTCGGCTTTCTGACGCCATTCGTGATGGAAGCGAAGTGCCTCTTTCAGGAGCTGTGGCAGCTGAGTGTGCCATGGGACGAGATCATTCCCGACCAGCAGTGCCTCGTGTTTTCTACCTGGTTGCGGGGGTTTGAAACGCTGAAGCTTTTGAAGATTCCGCGTAGCTACTCCCCAAGTGGGTGGTCTGACACCGCGAGCATTCAGCTACATGCGTTTGCGGACGCCTCTCCCAAGGCATATTGGGCGGTTGTGTACCTCCGAACTGCGATGTCCGATGGCTCTTTCGATGTTTCGCTGGCGATGGCCAAGGGCCGTGTCGCACCACTGAAGAAGGCGAGTCTTCCGAGATTCGAGCTGTTAGGATGCTTGTTGGTTGCGCGACCAGTAACATTTGTGCGCGTTACCCTTCGGCTGGAAAGCGAGACTCTCATCAGATGTTGGACTGACTCAATGATCGCCATGGGCTGGATCAAGGCCAATCCTCAACGGTGGAAGCAGTTCATGGCGAACCGTGACTCGGATATCCAGAATCTGACGTGCCCCTCTGACTGGGCATACTGTCCTGGTGTGGTGAACCCTGCAGATTTGATGACCAGAGGTATTTCAGCAGAGACACTGGTGAAATCAGAGTGGATCAGTGGGCCTGGCTGGCTTGCTACGCCATACGGGTGTCCCACAACAGAAAGTGAGCCACAGGCCGACTCAAGTGAGTCGGAATTACGTAAAGAAGAGTCGCAACGGCCAGCGGTAGTTTTAACTACTCGGGCAGGTAAGCCGTTGTTTGAAGTTGATCGGTTGAGGAGCTTCTCGAAGGCTGTTGGCATTGTTGACTGGGTGCGGAGGTTTATTCATAACGCCCGCAACCGGCTTGCTAGGTGTAGCCTGCCTGATCTCTTGCCTGATGAGGAGAGGGGTGCTAGTCGGACGTTGCTGCAATTTGCACAGCTATAAGCGTATCCACAGTGGCTCTGCAGTACGGTAAATCTGTCCCAAGGCGGTCATCCGTGTACAAGCTCAGGCCTTTTTTCGGTGACAATGGTTTGTTGCTGGTGAAGGGACGGCTACAACACTCTGCGCTCTCGTATGAAGAAAAACATCCAGTCTCCTTCCAAACGGACACCTTTCTGAGCTTCTCGTGCGCCAACAGCATAAGTTGATGCAGCATGCTGGTGTCTCGACCATGATCACGGCACTAAGAGCAAGCTACTGGATTGTGGGTCGCCGGTGCTTTGTCAAGAGGGTGAAACGCAGTTGCATTGCATGCCAGCGACAGGACGCTCGCTTCCTCAATGAGGCAGCCGCGCCTTTGCCTGAATGTAGAGCAACAGAGGCCCCACCTTTCTCAGTAACGGGCGTGGACTTCGCTGGGGCGTTGTTCTGTGTTGACACTTTCCTCGCCAGAAGTTGTACGTCTGCTTGTTTACCTGTGCTGTCACACGGGCGGTCCATTGCGAACTGACAGCCTCGCTGTCGCTCGAGGATTTCATGATGGCCTTGCGACGATTTGCGGCGCGGCGATCCCTGCCGTCTGTCATATATTCTGAAAACGCTGCAGCATTTAAGGGAGCTGCCTCGCTGCTCCAGAGACACTGTGGCCACACGGCCCCAGAGTGGAGACTTATTGCTCCACAGTCACCTTGGTGGGGTGGTTGGTGGGAGCGACTTATCCGATCAGTGAAGGTTGGTTTGAGGAAATCACTCGGCACGCGCTGTCTCTCCAGTGTGGAGCTTGAGACGGTGCTCTTTGACGTAGAATCTCGCATACATTCTCGTCCTTTAACGTTTGTGGGAGATGGCATGGATAACGAAAATCCGCTTACTCCTAGTCACTTCCTAACGGGTAGAGCTGCAGGGTTCAGGGTCAGTGTCGCAGAAGACTCTGGAAGGGTGTGCCGCAAGGTTCTTTGTGAGAGAGCCCGGCTTTGCGAGCAACGCCTAGATAGGTTTTGGAAGGTGTCGTCGTCGGAGTACCTGAGGAATCTGCCACCTTCAGTAAGGAAATTCAACTCTGAAGGTAAGCTGAAAGTGGGATCGTTTGTTATCATCCGTGAGGACTGAAATGGATCAAATGAAATGTCCCTCGGATGAAATAGATCGCAGGTGTAGTCACCAGAATATATCCCGGCAGAGACCACAAGGTAAGGTCGGCGGAGGTACGAACGCCCAAAGGTCTCAGGACGCGCGCTGTCCAGCGCCTCTGTGACCTCGAGTTAGTGTGAATAGAGGCACTGGGAGTTATCTCTAAACACTGCCATCTTGTCCGCGAGTGTCCTTATTCTTTCCTGTTTTTCTCCCATCAGCGGTAGCAGCATTTGTGTTTGAAGTTCTACTTAACTTCAAAAGGGCGGGAGAATGTTTGAGATTCATCCATGAGTTGTGGGCTGAATGGTGCTGCCCTCTGTTGCGCTGCGCTATTCGGACCCCTAGCTGTCTGTTTTGTGAAACCTTGGATGCGTATGGAGCCGGTTGGGAGAGGTGCCTGCGAGTATTTGTTCATTGGCAGCAGAGGTGCTGCTGCCATTTTTGCGCGCCGTGTTTGTACCGAGGTGTCGTGTTTTGTTTTGTTGGCGAGGGCGGCGGAGGAAACTGGGCATTGGCCGAAGGTGGTTGTGGCTTAATACAGTCTGCGGTACTTCGAGTTCTCTCGAGACAAAGGAATAGGGAATAGAAATCCAGAACACTGCCGACGCCAGATGTCACTGTTAGACATCAAATAGATGGCAGCACCAGTAGTGAGTTATGTGGTGTTCTGCATTCATATCCCAAGAGCAAGACGAGGAACTTATGCCTCGGGGTCCTCGGTATCCTGTTTGTTCCTCAACTATTAGGTGTCTTTTCCAGCCAAGGCTACCATTTCCAGCTAGAATGAGCGTTCCAGCTCTCTGACGAGCCCTCCCCCGTCTTTATGACCCTTGCCAGCCCTCAAGGTGGACGATTCGGGTATCAAAGGCTCTATCCACACATGCTGTTAGATACATGCTAATTTTTATTCACCTACATCTCTACGCCTACGACTTGAGGGGCCCTTGCGACTTGAGGGGCCCCTCAAGGCGAGTCGCCTGCAGCGCCTCCCCTCCTCCATCCACCTTGGCTACGCTACCCATTTTTAGCAGCAGGGATCCCTCCATGAGCTCAGATGCCCATTACGTCGCACCGGGAATCTTCCACTTCGGTCCGAGCTGTCTCCGTGTCTCAGGGCCTCGTCCTCAACCTGAGGTCCTCTGTCAGCTCTGGGTCCTTTTCTATCAGCATGAGCAAAAACCAACCAAGTGGTACGTCTGGATCGGGACCCCCTCCGGCGACTAGGTTCCTCTATGTCGGTTCATGGGGCGCCTACATGGGCTTAGGGGACCGCTAGGTGGGCTCAGGGGTCCTCTTATGGCTCTTGAGGGCTCTCCGTCCGACCGGAAGTCCCTCTTTCAACAGCTGGGCCTCCTCCATCAGGTCAGGGCCCCCTGTGCGGCGTGTGTCCAAGCACCCTTCATGTCGGCTCTGGGTTCTCTCCAACGGTTCGAATTCTCCAGCGGCTAACATTCCTCTCTGTCGACTCAGGAGCCGTCCTTCACGGTTCAGGATTCTCTGCGTCCGGTTGGAGGCTGATTAAACAGTTTGGATCTCCTCCATCAGGTCAGGACCCCTTGTACGACCTGAGCCCATCCGTCGGCCCAGGGACACTTTCTGACGGCCTGAAGTCCTCTCCTCCAACTAGAGACAATCTTTGTTGTCTCAGGAGCTCGCTTGAACGACCCACAAGGCCGGAGGCAAATTCCAAACGTTTGGGCCCCTCCATCGGATCACGGGCCCTTTTTCGGCTTGGATACAATAGTCATCCCAGGGATCCTGCATATCATATCGAGGCTTTCCATCAGCCCGGGAACCCTTCCAACAATCCAGGGCTCTTCTGTCCATCTAGAAACCCTTCATGTCGGCCCAGGAGCCCTTCACGTCGGCCCAGGGGACATTGCGGACTCTCTGTGGTTGAACTTGAAGGAGTTCGTCTGGGTGTCCCCGCGAACCCTCCCTGGTCCGCTTCGTCCCCATCGCCCGGTTACGCCACTGGGGAGGGGGGGGGGAGGATGAGAGATGAATGCAATCATATCAAAGCCTGGTTTCTTTAGTGGTGTGATCACTAGCCCAATAGCTAGATGGAAGTGATTACAATCTGGATGGAATGATAGTTTCCAGCTCCTAAAATGATGCAAATTTTCAAGTGTGCTGCTCCCTCTTACTAGCAAGCCCGCCTCCTAATGCTAGAAATGGTGCATCTCCCCACACGAAAGGCCGACTGCCCCCCCCCAAGGAAGCAGTAGACTGCTTCCCTCGCGAATCCCTCGCGAATTCTGTGCTACCCAGGGAGCTGCCGGCCACCTCGGCCACCAAGGGCAGCGCTTCCAACCAAGTAGCGCCGCCATCCAGTTAAAGGTGCCGCTCCCAGCAAATCTCCTTCATGTTGGTAACTTCCTGAATCCTTTTCTAATTCCCATGGGTGGAACTGCAACAAGTCTCCGGCGATCAGAAATCAAAAGTTGGAAGTGAAGGTCGTATGTGCTTTTACTTTCGCTGCCGCGGTTACTCATGGAAATTCTTATTGCGAAAGTCATGTGGTAGCTTTGTCATTGAGAGCCAGGTGCATACCATCGTCTGTCATCATTTGTTCCATATAAAATTTATTGGTCCCGGGCTTTTGGAAGATCAATTTAAACTACTTTTCGCAACACTAAATGATGTCGCGATAAACTTGTCGCGGTAAATACGTCGGGTAAAATAAAGCTCCTTTAATCATGCATTGATAAATTGGAATAACTAGTATGTATGCTACGATGTATGACACACGGTACCGTGGGCTTCAGGAAAGTATATCGAATTCTGAAGTAACATGAATGTTCGTGCGTTTCTACGAATAAACACACATGGCCTTGCCAAGGCCATCTGTGGCATGATCTAGGGTCAGAATTGTGAAAGGGAATATCGAACGAAAGAGGAAAAAGCATACGCCATGCTTCATTCTACTGTGCCGTTTCGTTCTTGATCTAATTATTGACCTCTAACGACAGCCACCCAATTCGGCGAACCCTCGAGTCGCGTGACTGAGCATGATGGCGCACTTCCCTCCAGCGAGAGCCACCGCAGCCAGCGGTGACGCAGTCGGCGTCGATGACGCCGCCCGCCATCGATTTTCCAGAACCGACGGCGGCCCAAGGTACGCATGCTCGTGGCCGTGCCAGTCAGGTCGAGCCGTCAACATAGAATAGTACGCTGTCGACCTCGGCGGGGGTGGGTGGTCACCGGTCCGCACACGCTACATCGTCGCACGCCAGCTCTCGACAAGACCGCCGTCGGTCGTCCGCCCTGCGCCGCTCGCCGCACCCATGATGCGGTCGTCCGAATCGAACTCATCGCTGGGCTCGGACGCGTCGGGCGTCGGCAACGCCGAGTTCGACCCCATCCAGATCGTTGACGCTGGCGGCGTGACCGGTCACGTGACCGTGCAGAAGGAGCGTCCCAGCTGGGACAACAAGCTGCAGTTCATGCTGTCCGTCATCGGCTACGCGGTGGGCCTGGGCAACGTGTGGCGCTTTCCGTACCTGTGCCAGCAGAACGGCGGAGGTGCGTATTCAGACTCTGTACCTGTGCCAACAGAAGGGCGGAGGTGCGCATTTAGACTCCGTACCTGTGCTAGCAGAACGGCGGAGGTGCGTATTCAGACTCCGTACCTGTGCCAGCAGAACGGCGGAGGTACGTATTTAGACTCCGTACCTGTGCCAACAGAAGGCTTCCGTCTCCACAACAGTAGAATGGCGAACATGTGCGTGCGCACTGCATGTTCCTGTACCAGTAGAACAGAACAGGTGGATGTCCAGGCTTGCTGTACCTGTGCCAACAAAACGGATAGGGTGATGGTAGTAGAACGGGATAAAAAGCTTTTACACGAGGGCAATTAACAGTGGATGTTCGTCGTCAACTGCTGAGGGTGCTGCAACCTCGGTAATTTTCCTCCACTGAATACGGAGAGGGAAATGTCCCGGATTAGTGTACGCACTACATTTAAGAAATTCCCGAAACCCAGTAATTTGTGTCAATTTTTTAAAATTAACGACTATTTCCCGTAGTGTTGGTTTGATGCTAATGACAATGTTGTCTATCCATGTGTTTCTGACTGATAGTTGACGTCATTGTCTTGGCTACACCATTAACCAATGCTCAGCCGTGTTAGCTCAGTGGACAGAACTCACTGGCCTGTAAAGGTCTCCCCGTCTCGGCACAAAGGGCCGAGTTACTTCACGCGCTCGCTATTAACGCCTCCGTCTGGGTTTGGGCAATCGGCAACTGGCCGAGCAGTGTCGACGGTGCAGGCACCATGCGACCGTGACTGACTACGTGGGTACGCTAATCTCCCGGAAGTACATGGTGTTATAAAACTGGAGTTTTCCGACCGGGAGATGGGTTCAGAGTCAATGCGAAAAGTTTGTGCTTAGCATGTACGCTGGTTCAGTAAAGCATTCCCAACCACAATTCGAACTCAATTGCACAGCTATCCGTAACAGCTATACTAACTGAACTTACCTCAACATCACTGCCATATTTACTGAGTGAACAATGACGCAATTAATGACATTTTTGACTGTCTGCCGCGAGACGTGGGCTTGAGTCCAAGACAACGGCTATAATGTAATCTTTGATCTTTGATCAAGTCCAGCCGTCAGCTGAGCAAAAATACACCAGTCGACCTCCTAAAACTTATCGACGTAAAGTCATCTAGATCTTGTCGGTGCAATCATGGCGCACTTAATATATATATATATATATATATATATATATATATATATATATATATATATATATAACATATGTATATTAAGCGCGCCATGATTGCATATATATATATCTATATATATATATATATATATATATATATATATATATATATATATATATATATATATATATACTTGGAGATAAGTACATACGCATACGCATACATATAATTGTATATGCATGTATCAATGCGACTTCCGAGCTGTAATAAAACGCATGTGAAGCTCAATGTTTTCTTCTGGCACCATGGTGCCCGGAGGATGGGATGCATGCATGCATCCCATCAGATATTTATCGAATTAGCCTGATCGTTTATGTGGATACACTTCTGTTCGCTACCTACCTTACACGAAATTAGAAATTGATGTATTAAGCATTGCGCCATGCTGCCCTATTCGGATCAGTTGTGTTGCAAATTCCTAACCGAATTATGCACTTTGGAAGTCAATTGTGTCCTAGAACTGGAATATACTTTCCGGACATTTCTAGTGCATATCCAAAATTACTACGCACTGGTTGGAACTGTTTAAGCAGTCCTGTACTTCAATAGTTAGCAGCCATTAATTGCATCGCGAGTCCGTACTGTGGGTAAATAGACCATGCAATTTGTCAGGAGCATGTCATCCATGTCCATACTCACTCATCTAGTTTTCCACATTATCCTGTCTCCCGCAGTTGTATCCCACCCCATCTAGCACACAAATGCTATTTCTTCACTTCAAAGGTACCGACTTCATAGTTGGTTGAAATCCTTTCTGGTATGAGGTGGATGCGACAAAGAATGCCAACGAAGGAAGTCGTGTGCATTCGGGTGGATAAAACCGGGCTGCTGCTCTATTACAGGAAGGAACTGAGCAGATTTAAAGTGAGTGTCTTTCAACTAATGCGCACGTCTGAGAAGGAGATATACGAGAACGGAAAGTGGAAGTAAATGGCATGGTTGAATTGGCATGACTGCATAGTATGAGTGCGTAGATGTCATGTACTTGGACATGACATGAACACTGTGGATTTATACGACAAAATGAACCATAATTTCCACTAGTGCACAATCATAAAAGGTAGGTCCACCTAGGCACTTACAACCATATTCATAGCCGTTAATCTAAGTGCACACTGAGTACATGCTGGACAGCTATTGAGTATCAGGCGTGGGTCACCACTTAGACGATCACGTTTCAACGTCGTGAGTCCTTTCGCACTATTTGCACTATTGTCATACATTACAAGTAGCAAACGTAACTTGAATTCAGACGCACATTGGGTTTCTAATTGTTTCTACAGTCGAAGGTATTGCTGGGTAAGTTAGCGTGCTATTTTAAATACATTATAAAAGGAGAGCACTGTTTCTTTTGTGATGATCTGTACATTGCATATCATGCTTAAATTTCAAAGCACTATCCTTGCAGCTCACATGCACCAAATCTGAACAGCTGTTTGCGAGACGTGGGGAATGCAAAAGCACAGCGCCGTGAGGGACGAGTGTCTTCTCCATCTTCCAAACACTCCACCGCCCTCCGTCTCATCCCCACTACCCTCTATATCTGTTCCTAACATTTACCCATCCCCATTGACTTGGTCCTCCTCGTGGGCGACGCCGCAGGTGACTGCTGCAGCATGGCAGCAGCTGGCCGTGGGCGACACCGCGAGTGACTGCTGCAGCATGGCAGACGCTGGCCGTGGGCCAAAAGTTTGACGAGGGACGTTGAATGGGCCGCCGCCCACGCAGACGGCGTGGGCGGCGATCGGAAGTGCCTACGCCGCGACGTCGCACGACTTCGAGCGAGCGTGCCAGCCGAGCTTTTCGTCGGCTGCTCGTCGGCGCAACCACATGGCTCGCGGCCTAATCGATGGGAGCCGCGCCGAGCCGGATCCCGTGCGTCGGCTGGGGTCGGCCAGGTCTGGCGGGTCAAGTCAGGTCTGGTAGGTCAGGTCTGGCGGGTCAGGTCTGGCGGGTCAGGTCTGGTAGGTCAGGTCTGGTGGGTCAGGTCTGGTGGGTCAGGTCTGGTAGGTCAGGTCTGGTAGATCAGGTCTGGTAGGTCAGGTTTGGTGGATTAGGTCTGGCGGGTCAGATCAGGTCTGGTAGGTCAGGTCTGGTAGGTCAGGTCTGGTGGGTCAGGTCTGGTGGGTCAGGTCTGGTGGGTCGGGTCTGGTGGGTCGGGTCTGATGGGTCAGGTCTGGTAGGTCAGGTCTGGTGAGGTGAACCGAATATATCTGGTCTGGTGGATCGGGTCTGCACAAGCATTGCCTCCACAGCAATACAAGGAACGTTTTGACCGAATGTGGGCACCCAACAATGGATGGGCAAAACATTCGCCCTTGCCAAGCAGCAGAAAACGGATAAGACTGTACGTTAGGGTGCCACTTAAATGGGGATGCTTTTCATTTTTGGGGAATTTCTATCGGGACGGGAGCGTTTCTGGTGGCATTCCGTCTAAAAACATTGTGTGTAAAATGTTTTTGAAATAAAATAATAATTAGAGCTGCCTCAACGAGGACAAGGTTTATACTTTTTGTCGAAAAGTACTCATGGCGTTCTGTTATCATGCCAGTTGTCGTGTTGATAGCTGTTGCAATTTATGAGTTGAAAATGATAGCAGACAGACAGACAGACAGACGGACAGAAAGACAGACGGACGGTCAGAGTCGTTGGTTCAGTCTTCCGCACTGGTGTACAGAAGACTAAAAATGAGGTATTATGCAGGGTGTAACACGAGTTTATCCAAATATTGATACGGGAGAAATACCATGTTATTCTAAGTAGAAAATGTTTCATACACATCCACTTTAAGGCTTTGTTTAGCGGTACGACAAAAAGGGAAAATGATTGCGGACAGTGCATGTCCGATAATTCGTTCGGGATGATGGAGCTAGGCTAACGATCAGTTAATTGTCACCATATCCTAATGCTCCTCAGCACTTTAAGTATACGGAATTGTTTGGAGCTTCTTTATCTAAAACTGATGCAAAATAGGTAACAAATGTGCATTTCATGATCTAAACACGCCCAGTTATCTTAGCAGAAAAAACAGGGCTCTGAACTTGTCTTAGCATGGCTCCGAACAAGAACTCGAAACGGCGCACTCCGACCCAAATCAGGAACGAGGCCGAATTCCTCTCATCACTTGACCGCCTCTTCGACATCGCACACGAACAGGCGATGTCGATGATCACAATCGAAGAGGACAGGGAGTTCCCGACGGGGGACAAAGGGGCCGAGGTGCGGCGCGGCCGCATCTCCTCCTCATGTGACACGACGCTGCACACTGAGGAGCGTGTGAAGAGATACGAAGCGGAAAGGAGCCGCCAGCAAGATGCTGAAAGGGCGAACAGAGAGAGCCGAGAAGAACTTGTAGAACTGGCATCGAGCTCCACCTCAGGTGCAAGCAGCCCGGCTCGGTCATCAACACTGCGTCATTGCCCAGAAGAAGAGGAGGAGCTCTTTCTCCCGGGCCCATCCACGTGGAATGCAGAAGCATCTACGACCCCTTTACCACCCAAGCGATTCCGTGCGTCGAATAAAAGATGATCACCCTTGATTTCTCCGCAGCGATGGATCGGACGAAACTTACTGACCGAGGTGTTTTTTTTTTGCTGTCGGCGGTTACGAGGAGCTTGGGCCTCGACCCTGAAGAGCTGGTCTTGAATCGCGAATCATCCGCGACCGAGCAAAGCTCCGTGCAATGGCAGCAGCGGAACTGAAGGCACCCTTCCATCCTACTGTGCCGCTGACCGTTCACTGGGACGGGAAAATCGTGCCAGCGGCTGACGGTGGCCCTGCTGAAGATCGCCTTCTAGTTCGGGTGTCTGGGGAGAACGTCGACAAGCTTCTGGCTGTGCCCAGCCTCTCCGACGGCACCGGCCGCGCCGTTGCAGAAGCCATCCTCGTTGCTCTCGAGGATTGGGACATCAAGGGACGGATCTGTGCCCTCCCTTTTGCCACCATCGCCTCAACACAGGACTCTCAGGAGTCCTGCTCTATTATTGAGCAGAAACTCGAGAAGACAATTCTTCATTCGCCTTGCTACCACCACATCCACGAACTGGTGTGTGAGAAGGCATTCACGGCGTGTTTCGATCCCTCTACTGGTCCTGACATCCTGCTCAAAGGATTCGCCGCCCGGCGGGACTTCATTGATCAAACCAAAGCGAAGCCCTTCGAGGATTGAATCATGCCGCAGCACCTGAAGGACGCCCGCGACGACCTGCTAATCGAATTCAGCCGCCTCCTCGACGGTCAACATCCACATGCTGACAGCAGGGAGCTTCTGGAGCTCTTTGTAATTGTGCTGGACAGTCCGATCAAGCGGGATGCCCGGTTCGCTCGTCCGGCGCCTTCAATCGCGCGCGCTGGATGGCAAACGTCATCCATGCCATCAAACTGTTCCTGTTCCGGGAACAGTTTCAGATGTTGTCAGGCGAAGCGGCTGGAATCCGGTGCTTCACCATCTTCGCTGTGTCCATCTACGTGACGGCCTGGTACAAAACGCCGCTTACGGCAACGGCCACAGCCGCGGACCTCGCGCTGCTCAAGGCCCTCGTGCATTATCCGGACTCAGCGGTGGCCAAGGCGAGGGCGACAGTCTTCGCCAGGCACCTATGGAACTTGAGCGAGCGCCTCGTCACCCTGGCGATCTTTGACAAGGGGATCGACATGGTGACAAAGCGGAAGATGATTCAAGCGATGGAAGAAGAGGAAGGATTGGAGAATCCCCGCGGCGTATTAATGTGGACCTGTCCACCGCCTCAATCGCCAACAAGACATTGGCCGAGTTCACAACGACTACATCAAAGGAGTTCTTCAAGGTTCTGGACATTAACACCGCCTTCCTGCTCAAGTATCCGGAGGAATGGCCGACGGACCCAGCCTTCATCGCCGCATCCCGCCGAGTCCAGGCCCTTCAAGTCGTCAACGACTTCGCGGAGCGCGGGGTGGCGTTGATGCAGTCTTTCGACCTGGCTCTTATCAAGAGTGAAGACCAAAGGCAGTTCCTCTTACAAGTGGTCGAGAAGCACCACTGTGACTTCCCAACCGCCCGCAAGTCCACTGTGACCTCTCCAAAGTAGGCAACAATGAGTGGGAGATGGGCGCGCATAATGGACGCCCATCCATACCCCACCCCCTTTGTGGGGCTAATACTCGAGTTCAGGGGACCTAGAGTTGAAAGTATGAAGTCCAGTTATACGTTTTAGGTCAATATTACTAGTTTGAGCAAACTAGAAGTGATATTATATTTGCTAGAGGCATAGAAAATCATGTTCTAAAATTTAAACTTTTCGAGAAAATATACTAACTTTGACCGTATTGAGGCAGTTCTAAACATCGTTATATCTAAAAATGCTTTACACACGATATTTTTGACGGAATGGAGCCAGAAACGCGCCTGTCCCGATAAAAATTCAAAATTTCGAAAATAAGTGTCACTCCACTCTACGTAGCCACGATCCTCACAACGGGAATTTAATGTTCAGGAGGAGGAACTACTGGCACCAGTAACTAGAAAAAGAAAGAAAAATTGACGTCCTTGGACGGATATTTTCCCTATGCCCCGGCATTGTCCTGATAATGACAAGATACCGACAGCCTGGCAGTGGATAGCAATACCTCTGCCTCCACTAGGCATTGGAACAACACAAATTTCGGTCGTCACGCAGTGTGTGATATGACCTATGCCCTTACCAGGCGGTGGACGGCCAGGTGTCGGACGTCGGACAGCGAACGACACGACATTTGCTCGTGTTAGACAGCGAGTAACGCAACTCCTGGCCCTCATTCGACGTCGAGTGACACACCTCCTGGCCCTATTGGACGTCGAGTGACACGACTCCTTGCCCTATTGGACGTCGAGTGACACGACTCCTGGCAATATTAGACGGTGAATGACGCCACTCCTGGCCCTATTAGACGGTGAATGACGCCACTCCTGGTCATGAGGCAGTGGGTTGGACTATTGCCGACGCCAGGTACGTCGGCGTTTGTTTGGCTTCTGACCAGTCGGACCACGTCACTACCGGCGCGGATCTCCTCAGAAGCCAGTGACGCACCGGTGACATCAGAGGGTGAACACAAACGCAGCTGCAGCCGAGTACAGAATGAGTTGGCGACCCTCAGCCGCACGGCCAGCTGAGCCCAGCAGTCCTCAGCCGTCTGGGCCGGCTGAGCCCAGCAGCCCTCAGCCGCCTGGCCAGCTGAGCCCAGCAGCCCTCAGTCGCCTGGCCGGCTGAGACTAGCAGCCCTCAGCCGTCTGGCCAGCTGAGCCCAGCAGCCCTCAGCCGCCTGGCCAGCTGAGCCCAGCAGTCCTCAGCCGTCTGGCCGGCTGAGACTAGCAGCCCTCAGCCGTCTGGCCGGCTGAGCCCAGCAGCCCTCAGCCGTCTGGCCAGCTGAGCCCAGCAGCCCTGAGCCGCCTGGCCAGCTGAGCCCAGCAGTCCTCAGCCGTCTGGCCGGCTGAGACTAGCAGCTCTCAGCC
The DNA here is from genome assembly GCA_034440575.1 of Imbricaverruca yamaguchii. NCBI lineage: Eukaryota > Metazoa > Arthropoda > Thecostraca > Neoverrucidae > Imbricaverruca > Imbricaverruca yamaguchii. The sequence continues at coordinate 151,541 of JAOTOL010001280.1, read as the reverse complement.
ACATGGCCAGCTGAGACCAGCAGCCCTCAGCCGCCTGGCCAGCTGAGACCAGCAGCTCTCAGCCACATGGCCAGCTGAGACCAGCAGCCCTCAGCCGCCTGGCCAGCTGAGACCAGCAGCCCTCAGCCGTCTGGCCGGCTGAGACTAGCAGCCCTCAGCCGTCTGGCCGGCTGAGACTAGCAGCTCTCAGCCACATGGCCAGCTGAGACCAGCAGCCCTCAGTCGCATGGCCAGCTGAGACCAGCAGCTCTCAGCCGCCTGGCCAGCTGAGACCAGCAGCCCTCAGCTGCCTCGCTAGCTAAGCCCAGTAGCGAACAGAGCAGCGACATCGTCTTTTCAGTCTAGCCGGGGGGGACTCATGCGGCATTTCTATCGCACGATCATTGCTTATTTGGCACGTCAATGACGCGCTATACATACTGCATCCACTCACCATGTTCCGCCTCATACCGCACCCATCCATCATGTCCGCTCCAATACTGCACCGACTCATCCTACTTCACCCCATACCTATCCACTCATCCTGCTCCACCCCATACCGCACCAGACTGATCCTGTTTCGACCCATACTCTATCCTAATCAGCATTGGTTCTGCGCCACCTCTGCCACCTCCTTCATCTCTTGCTCTCGAAATGACTGAGGAACTGGCCAAAGAGATTACTCCGAACACTCAGCACAGAACACCAAGCACCAAAGACCAAACACCGAACACGAAACACCAAACACGAAACATCGGAGATAGCAATAGCCCACCTCTTAGCATGCGTAGTGGATTGTTATTTGTCACCTGGCCATCACGAAATTGATAGTTCATACTGGGCCGTCCCAAAATTGTTTAAAGCAGCATTGGCTTCCTCCCTGGTGAAATGCATGCATGTATCAATGATTCCAAGAGCACGTGGCCGGCCAAGGATATCCATGGTGGAGACAACGTCAGCAGCTTCGGTAACGGGCTCGAGGGAACCCCTACCTGCTGTACCGCAGTCTGGGAGATGACTACATCCACATGATGAGCCTGTTGGGGTGACAATATCACCGTTTGTGACAAGCGGAGCATGATATGTCCATGTACGGTGGCATAATATGATGGTGAGTCTTCAGCCTCTATGACGATCTGATGACAAGTTGTCAGTTATTTCGGCATGCATGCGCGTCGAAGTCATTGATTGTCTTGCCCGCACACTGTCAATCTTGACCGCTAGTAGTCCATTAGTAGTGAATATATATCCAATGCAATGTGCTCTCAAAAACAAGTGAGATGACAAATACACTTAATTGACAGCAACATGAGCACCTGTGAGAAGTCAACTGATTATAATGGGCATTGCATAATACCAGCCTTTGGGTGAGCTGCCTTGCAAACATTAATCCCCCACCACACTCTTCGCACGGTCAGGTCTCCACTTTTTTCTCTCTCTCTCTCTATTTATTCACACCACCAGTCAACTGTGAGGCGCCGCACTCCAACGCACATTCTCTTCCAGACATTCTCCAGACCCGCACACTGGTGCAGTCTCCTCCAGACATCCTACAGACTCGAACACTGGGGAGCAGATTCCTCCAGGTGTCCTCCAAACTCGAACACTGGCGAACAGACTCCTGTAGATGTCCTCCAGACTCGTACACCAGCGTACAGGCCCCTCCAGATGTCCTCCAGACTCGTACACTAGCGTATAGGCCCCTCCAGATGTCCTCCAGACTCGTACACCAGCGTACAGGCCCCTCCAGATGTCCTCCAGACTCGAACACTGGCGAACAGACTCCTGTAGATGTCCTCCAGACTCGTACACTAGCGTACAGACCCCTCCAGATGTCCTCCAGACTCGCACACCAGCGTACAGGCCCCTCCAGATGTCCTCCAGACTCGTACACTAGCGTACAGGCCCCTCCAGATGTCCTCCAGACTCGCACACCAGCGTGCAGGCCCTCCAGATGTCCTCCAGACTCGCACACCAGCGTACAGGCCCCTCCAGATGTCCTCCAGACTCGCACACTAGCGTACAGGCCCCTCCAGATGTCCTCCAGACTCGCACACCAGCGTACAGGCCCCTCCAGATGTCCTCCAGACTCGCACACCAGCGTACAGGCCCCTCCAGATGTCCTCCAGACTCGCACACCAGCGTACAGGCCCCTCCAGATGTCCTCCAGACTCGCACGCCAGCGTACAGGCCCCTCCAGATGTCCTCCAGACTCGTACACTAGCGTACAGGCCCCTCCAGATGTCCTCCAGACTCGCACACCAGCGTGCAGGCCCTCCAGATGTCCTCCAGACTCGCACACCAGCGTACAGGCCCCTCCAGATGTCCTCCAGACTCGCACACCAGCGTACAGGCCCCTCCAGATGTCCTCCAGACTCGCACACCAGCGTACAGGCCCCTCCAGATGTCCTCCAGACTCGCACACCAGCGTACAGGCCCCTCCAGATGTCCTCCAGACTCGCACACCAGCGTACAGGCCCCTCCAGATGTCCTCCAGACTCGCACACCAGCGTACAGGCCCCTCCAGATGTCCTCCAGACTCGCACGCCAGCGTACAGGCCCCTCCAGATGTCCTCCAGACTCGCACACCAGCGTACAGACTCCTCCAGATGTCCTCCAGACTCGCACGCCAGCGTACAGACTCCTCCAGATGTCCTCCAGATGTCCTCCAGACTTGCACACCAGCGTACAGTCCCATCCAGATGCCCTCCAGACTCCAGACACCAGCGCATAGGTTCCACTAGACATCCTCCAGACTCGCCCGCTGGTACACAGGCTCCTTGAGACGGGGACAGTCCCGTTGTGTGCATTTGCTACCGTTCTCATGGCTTGCGCCTCGGACCTGCTGAGACACGCAGCGACCACCGCAGGACTGTATACTTCCGGTCGTTTGCAGGTGCGTTCCTGATCCCGTACTTCATTATGCTACTGGCGGAGGGCATCCCGCTGTTCTACATGGAGCTGGCCATCGGACAGCGGTTCCGCAAAGGCTCGCTCGGCGTCTGGAATTCCATACACCCGCTCATTGGTGAGTGCCCTGTCTGCTGGCGGTCCGAGCCGCCACACGGTCCGAGCCGCCACACGGTCCGAGCCGCCACACGGTCCGAGCCGCCACACGGTCCGAGCCGCCACACGATCCGAGCCGCCACACGGTCCGAGCCGCCACACGGTCCGAGCCGCCACACGGTCCGAGCCGCCACACGGTCCGAGCCGCCACACGGTCCGAGCCGCCACACGGTCCGAGCCGCCACACGGTCCGAGCCGCCACACGGTCCGAGCCGCCACACGGTCCGAGCCGCCACACGGTCCGAGCCGCCACACGGTCCGAGCCGCCACACGGTCCGAGCCGCCACACGGACACCAGCCGGCGAGCGTCTGTGTCGTCTGCCAGCAGATCCAGTGTAACCGCTGACAGACAGATCGACACATTGGGCAACAGTTTGTTGGCGCGTGTTACGTGCAAGTGGCCTGGAAGCCATACTCCGGAGCTGTGCACGTACCTTTCTTGTCATGATCGACGCTCGTGTTTGATCGCTTGTAGGCATGTCTATTTGAAATTTCGTTGCCGACACAACTGGGTCGGTGGCTCCCTGTGCTGCGCGGTTCACTGAGGCCGGATAGCAACTAAGGACCGCTGGCAACAAGCACGACTCAGGTTTTGTGTAAGTCTCCATCGACGTCGGGGAATGGTTGTCATGTGCATGAGCCAAGGCCATAGACGCGGGTGGCCACCTCCAGGCATCTGATACGTCTGGTGATTTACAACCATACTTCCCGGCAATAAATCAACATTATGGTTTCTAGCTGTTGGCTACATCTTTTTCCTGATAATCATGCAATTCGTTCAACCATTTCACACGGTGTATTATTATGATGCATGATTGGCAAATTTAATTCCTCGTCCACATTACACAAAATGTTTGATGGGTGTCAGGGAATATTCGAACCCCATCTCACAACGTGACAGGTTAAGCACTCCATAGTACTCAATAGCATGCCATGGGAACCATCACGTCTTGCTCAACATTGGCGCTTGAGATTCAACAAGGCAGTAAAAGCACCCAACTACCGAGTGAAATGAAAAAAAGCTCGCCTATGTTGTACCAATGTTTTGATGCGCTCGTTTCCCATGACTATCATTTAGCTTTTTGTACGCATCACGGAATCATTCCTTAATCACAAAATAAACAATTGGTCAGCAAAACAATCAAATGCTGTAAATGTCCGCAGCATCAGTCGTGAGCAGAGAGCATTGACAGCAGCACACGCTCGAACATGTTCGCAAAGCAAGTGCATCGCGGCGATAAGCAGCATTTGGCAATGAGAGCCGGGAGACGCTGAATTTTACCCGATATTGGAGGGCTCACCTATGCTAATTAGTATTCTACATGTGTTCTGATTCAGTAATTTATCAACGGAAATTCGCATCACAAATGGACTTTATTGCCAATAAATATCCTAAGTTTACACCCTCAGTAACACCATAAGATGGTTCTTTCCCCAATGATAAAAAATGGCTTGTTTTGCCATATGCAAGGAAAAAGGAACAGTATCGTTCGATATCATGGTGAATTGTTTCAAGGTTGTGGACTCGAAATATCCATGAGAAAACACCAAGAACGTTTAGTTTATTTATTTAAGTTGTTGTCGAATTTGTGGTGCTGAAATTTGACACCACTATTGAAAGCAAAAATTTACATTATTTGCATGTTGGAACAATCATACATGTCAACAAGTACGATACGTTTCGGTTAATGGGGGCTCATGGGCGGCAGGTCAATGGCGTCTCATTCGCAGCAGGTAAATGGCAGCTCAGTGGTAGTTCAATGGCATCTCAGTGACAGCAGGTAAATGGCAGCTCAGTAGCAGCAGGTAAATGGCAGCTCAGTAGCAGCAGGTCGTTGGCAGCGCAGTGATACGACACCAGACGTTAAGTCTAAAAGTTGAGAGTTCAAAACCATCAGGTGGAAACAATTGGCTGTGCTCGTCGATGACACAGCTGCAGTTCACATATGGCCAATCTGGCCCTAATAGCTTCCCAGGCGTTGTTCATCATAGAAAGGACATGTGTATATGAAACAGTGTACATGAGGTGGTGTTCTGTGGCATTTTCAGGCGGTATTGGGTTGTCGTCGACCGTGGTGTCCTTCTTCGTCGGCCTCTATTACAACGTCATCATCTGCTGGTGCTTCTACTACCTCTTCAACTCCTTCACGGTGGGTGCACAACTTGGAGACGCAGCTTAACATGTCTTTCCGATTAAATCCTTACACTTAGCCTCGGAGAAGGGCTCATTACAATCCCGCTCTAATCTCTGAGCAACAATGGCAATGCAAGTAAAAAATTAGCTTATCTCAGAAAGAACTTATTTCGCTACTGTCCGGCTTCCATAGTGAACAACAAAATATCAAAGCAAACAACTCATAAAATGTACCGCCTCATACATTATTCATCATCCAGAGAAAACAGGAAAATTGCAACCATGGACAAGGTTTCATTGCTGCATATTTGACTGATCTGCAATACGCTGCGCACCATACGCAATATTTTCACCATTATACTATTGCATTACAGTTTGAAACACAATTTGCTCCATTCTTCAAACTTCACATGAATGCAATACCTATTTCATGGTGAGATTGGCCGTCCTACAATCCGTGGTTGAGTCGTTTTAATCTTCATACAATACACTCACTATTATTAAGAAAATTTGATGTTAGTTGTAAGCTACCGAGCATAAAAACCCAAGTAATGAAAAATTAATGAATGCATTGACAGCAAACAAAACCTGGAAATAGCCTCACGTCGAAAAAAGTACAGCCAAACTCTTACCATCATAATTAGCTCCTTTTAATTCGCGCCCTCACCATTCAAGTATTGCGTGCATATATGTTTGTCTGAAGACAAAATACAGATAGCAATCTTCTGCAGTTTTCTCTCTTTTTTTCATTTTGTAATCCATTCAAGGTGGCAAGTATAGAGTTCAGAGCCGTCAGAGCCGACAGAACGTGATCCGGCCCGGGATTTGTGTATGAACTAGTTCATGCTCAACTTTTGTAATAGTTCGCAACCGTGTCTTGACTTTTTTAACTCAATTATTACGATACCTTCGTTCTCCCGGACTTTCCGTGCAGCTTTCCGAGAGCTACCGAGTTAAATGATATTGACTGGTCTGTCGGTTGATTCTGATCCTGCCAGTCAGTTGGCTCTGACACCACTGGCTGCTGCCCCTCCCCACTCGGCCGGGCCGGACCCCCGCCCCCGGCCCAGGAGATCGGGAGTTCGTCGGACACAGCCGGCCCGATCCGGTGTCGGGCGTGCTCACCGCCAGCCGTCGGCGCGTGCGCAGCGTCGTCGTCGACGGGATCGACGATCGATTACCGCCGCCGACCTTGCCGCCCGGGACCATTAACGGCCCGGGCAAGAGGGGCGAGCAGACACTGCCACCGCCGCGGGCCGGGTCAATAGCGCCGCCGCCACCCACAGCACCACAGCACGTCAGACAGTGACGCCGCCACCCACAGGACCACACACGTCAGACAGTGACGCCGCCACCCACAGCACCACACCACGTCAGACAGTGACGCCACCACCCACAGCACCACACCACAGACAGTGACGCCGCCACCCACAGCACCACAGCACGTCAGACAGTGACGCCGCCACCCACAGCACCACAGCACGTCAGACAGTGACGCCACCACCCACAGGACCACACCACGTCAGACAGTGACGCCGCCACCCACAGCACCACACCACGTCAGACAGTGACGCCACCACCCACAGCACCACACCACGTCAGACAGTGACGCCACCACCCACAGACCACACAACCCCACCCACAGACCACACACGTCAGACAGTGACGCCACCACCCACAGCACCACACACGTCAGACAGTGACGCCGCCACCCACAGCACCACACCACGTCAGACAGTGACGCCGCCACCCACAGCACCACACCACGTCAGACAGTGACGCCGCCACCCACAGCACCACACCACGTCAGACAGTGACGCCGCCACCCACAGCACCACAGCACGTCAGACAGTGACGCCACCACCCACAGGACCACACCACGTCAGACAGTGACGCCGCCACCCACAGCACCACACCACGTCAGACAGTGACGCCGCCACCCACAGCACCACACCACGTCAGACAGTGACGCCGCCACCCACAGCACCACACCACGTCAGACAGTGACGCCGCCACCCACAGCACCACACCACGTCAGACAGTGACGCCGCCACCCACAGGACCACACCACGTCAGACAGTGACGCCACCACCCACAGGACCACACCACGTCAGACAGTGACGCCACCACCCACAGGACCACACCACGTCAGACAGTGACGCCGTCACCCACAGCACCACACCACGTCAGACAGTGACGCCACCACCCACAGCACCACACCACGTCAGACAGTGACGCCGCCACCCACAGCACCACACCACGTCAGACAGTGACGCCGCCACCCACAGGACCACACCACGTCAGACAGTGACGCCGCCACCCACAGCACCACACCACGTCAGACAGTGACGCCGCCACCCACAGACCACAGCACGTCAGACAGTGACGCCACCACCCACACCCACACCACGTCAGACAGTGACGCCGCCACCCACAGACCACAGCACGTCAGACAGTGACGCCCCCCCACAGCCCCACACCACGTCAGACAGTGACGCCGCCACCCACAGCACCACAGCACGTCAGACAGTGACGCCGCCACCCACAGCCACACCACGTCAGACAGTGACGCCGCCACCCACAGCACCACACACGTCAGACAGTGACGCCGCCACCACCACAGCACCACACAGCACCACACCACGTCAGACAGTGACGCCACCACCCACAGCACCACAGCACGTCAGACAGTGACGCCGCCACCCACAGCACCACACCACGTCAGACAGTGACGCCGTCACCCACAGCCCACACCACGTCAGACAGTGACGCCACCACCCACAGGACCACACCACGTCAGACAGTGACGCCGTCACCCACAGCACCACACCACGTCAGACACTGCCGCCACCACCCACAGCACCACACCACGTCAGACGGTGACGCCGCCACCCACAGCCCACACCACGTCAGACAGTGACGCCGCCACCCACAGCCCACACCACGTCAGACAGTGACGCCGCCACCCACAGGACCACAGCACGTCAGACAGTGACGCCGCCACCCACAGCACCACACCACGTCAGACAGTGACGCCGCCACCCACAGCACCACACCACGTCAGACAGTGACGCCGCCACCCACAGCACCACACCACGTCAGACAGTGACGCCACCACCCACAGGACCACAGCACGTCAGACAGTGACGCCACCACCCACAGCACCACACCACGTCAGACAGTGACGCCGCCACCCACAGCACCACACCACGTCAGACAGTGACGCCGCCACCCACAGCACCACACCACGTCAGACAGTGACGCCACCACCCACAGGACCACACCACGTCAGACAAGTGACGCCACCACCCACAGCACCACACCACGTCAGACACTGCCGCCACCACCCACAGCACCACACCACGTCAGACGGTGACGCCGCCACCCACAGCCCACACCACGTCAGACAGTGACGCCGCCACCCACAGGACCACAGCACGTCAGACAGTGACGCCGCCACCCATAGCAGACCACACCACGTCAGACAGTGACGCCACCACCCACAGGACCACACCACGTCAGACAGTGACGCCCCACCCACAGCCACCCGCCACCCACAGCACCACACCACGTCAGACAGTGACGCCGTCACCCACAGCCCACACCACGTCAGACAGTGACGCCACCACCCACAGGACCACACCACGTCAGACAGTGACGCCGCCACCACCCACAGCACCACACCACGTCAGACACTGCCGCCACCACCCACAGCACCACACCACGTCAGACGGTGACGCCGCCACCCACAGCACCACACCACGTCAGACAGTGACGCCGCCACCCACAGCCCACACCACGTCAGACAGTGACGCCGCCACCCACAGGACCACAGCACGTCAGACAGTGACGCCACCACCCACAGCACCACACCACGTCAGACAGTGACGCCGCCACCCACAGCACCACACCACGTCAGACAGTGACGCCGCCACCCACAGCACCACACCACGTCAGACAGTGACGCCACCACCCACAGCACCACACCACGTCAGACAGTGACGCCGCCACCCATAGCCCACACCACGTCAGACAGTGACGCCACCACCCACAGCCCACACCACGTCAGACACTGCCGCCACCACCCACAGCACCACACCACGTCAGACAGTGACGCCGCCACCCATAGCCCACACCACGTCAGACAGTGACGCCACCACCCACAGCCCACACCACGTCAGACACTGCCGCCACCACCCACAGCACCACACCACGTCAGACAGTGACGCCACCACCCACAGCCCACACCACGTCAGACAGTGACGCCGCCACCCATAGCCCACACCACGTCAGACAGTGACGCCACCACCCACGCACACCACGTCAGACAGTGACGCCACCACCCACAGCCCACACCACGTCAGACAGTGACGCCACCACCCACAGCCCACACCACGTCAGACAGTGACGCCGCCACCCACAGCCCACACCACGTCAGACAGTGACGCCGCCACCCACAGGACCACACCACGTCAGACAGTGACGCCGTCACCCACAGCACCACACCACGTCAGACAGTGACGCCGCCACCCACAGCCCACACCACGTCAGACAGTGACGCCGCCACCCACAGCACCACACCACGTCAGACAGTGACGCCACCACCCACAGGACCACACCACGTCAGACAGTGACGCCACCACCCACAGCCCACACCACGTCAGACAGTGACGCCGCCACCCACAGGACCACACCACGTCAGACAGTGACGCCGCCACCCACAGCCCACACCACGTCAGACACTGCCGCCACCACAGCTGCGCCATGCTCTGTCCTGGTACGTAATAACGTCCATCCACGTGCTGTCCTGGTCCGTGACTGGGTGTATCCACGTGCTGTCCTGGTCCGTGACTGGGTGTATCCACGTGCTGTCCTGGTCCGTGACTGGGTGTATCCACGTGCTATCCTGGTCCGTGACTGGGTGTATCCACGTGCTGTCCTGGTCCGTGGCCGGGGCGTTGTTTGTTTGTGACATGTATCCACGTGCTATCTGGCTGTGCATTATACCCACGTATTGTCTGTCTGACTGGACATGTGTTGCTGGTCTATGTTACAGGATGCAACCACGTGTTATCCGTCTGTCAGCGGGTGACCCACATACTGCCCTGGTCTGTGGCCTGATGAAAGAGACCCTTGGCCTCATTTACGATGCACTCAAATGCTGCGTCATATAGTGTCGCCAACCTCTCACGCCGATTAATCACAAGTGGACTCGGTCATCCCGCCGATTGCGGAATTGCCGAGATTCTTGTTCTTTTCTGTGACCTGACGTATGTACCTCCGTGCTGTCTGTCTGTGATCGAGCATACCCAAGTCGTGTTATCGCTCGCAGCCGGGTGTACACACGTGCTCTCCTGGTTCGTGACCTGATGTGGCCACGTGCTGACCTCGTTGACGTGGCTCCACTGCAGAGCAGCCTGCCTTGGTCCAGCTGCCCGATGGATGGACCCAACGGCACCATGAACCTCGAGTGCGTCCAGAGCTCCGCGACGGCCTACTTCTGGTACAGAAAAACGCTGGACGCCTCGCCGTCGATCGAGGAGCCGGAGGGCATCAAGTGGTGGATGGCGCTCTGCCTGCTGCTCGCCTGGACTGTCGTCTACATCTGCATTCGCAAGGGCATTAAATCCAGCGGAAAGGTCAGTCCAAAGGCGCTGAGTAGTGCTACAGCTCAGGTCAGTTGCATATGTTAGGCACCAGTTCAGAAGCAGTCGTCATCACGGAACAAAGTAGGAAAATGTTAATTCAAATGAGGACAGCACTGGCGCTGATTGAGTGCATGCCAAGTTGCCTTTGCTGACTCCGTACTGCCAGCCGGTACTCCTCGAATGGAAATACTCAACCAGCTCCTATCGGGTCAAGTACGCCAAGGAACGGTGGTGAAGTGAATGCGGATCGGTGCATCATTGTCCTGACAGCCAGAGTCTGAATTTTCAGCTCTGATATCTTCATCGGACCCATGAGTGTCTAGTAGGATAGCATATATATATATATATACATATATGCAATCATACTAGACATGCATATATATACATATGATCGTACTAGGCAAATATATGTATATGTCTATATATATATATATATATATATATGTGTGTGTGTGTGTGTGTGTGTGTGTGTGTGTGTGTGTGTGTGCATGCATATAAATGAACATATGGATCCCTAAATATCAGAAAATGAAGAGACACATGCACGTTTTACCACCTATAGATGGGCTCGTACCAAGCGGTTCTTCACCATTTTCACTGTCCAACTAGACGGCTAGCTCCGGCGGTTCTCCGAACCACCACTTAGAAGCTAACTACGACGGGTGATGACTTACTCAGTGTGACCACTAGTGTGGCGATTGACCTCGGCCCCTCTGTTCGCAGGTCGTCTACGTCACCGCCACGTTCCCATACCTGATTCTGACCATATTCTTCTTTCGGGCCATCACGTTGGACGGGGCCGGCGCTGGACTAAGACACATGTTCTATCCCAAGGTAACTGATGCTACCAACTTTGGCTTCAACCACCGCTGACTAATCGACCCACGGGATGTTCAAGTAGTGGCCTCGTGCTTCTGTGGCTCTCCGGCCCCAACAGGGTCAGCGGCTTTTAGTGCATCTAGTTGGAATGTCCTATATTCTGGTGACCATGGAACGGCCGCTGGATTTTGTCCATTTCATCAGCTATTCGGCCCACCTGTTGGCTGCTCGCTGTTCGGGGATGATCTCTACCTCTCACCATGGATTAGTCAGCATTCCAGGCGACCGCCTTCCTTTCACTATGAAAAGGGTAATGTTTTGAAGTGCCAGGTGGAGCCGTATAAAAATAGGTGGTAGTCAAGTGCCGCTTGCTCACAATGCAACCTGAACAACCCACTCGAACACACGGCAACTCGAAGGTAATGGGCGTAGTGCTTAAGTCTAGTGGGCAATCGACTTAGGGGAAGCTCCTGCAGTATAACAGGAACTGGCTTGAATGGAAAGCAATCTGGCGAATTACATATAAATATTTTATGCAGCACAGCTTATATTTTATGCAGCACAGTTTATATCTTACGCAGCACGGTTCAGCACAGTTTATGCAGCACAGTTGCCACAACTTCAATAGTAAGTGTTCTAACCATAGTTATATCACCGGTACAATAGCTGATCATGCTGCTCTTGAAGCTGTTAGTCCTCGTGCTCAGCCGGGTCGTCACCCCTTCGCTGTTCGCTCCAAATTGAGATGGACGGCGGAGAAGAATCACGGCGTTGCATGTCACAAGTCAATGATGGTGGTGTCAGATATTGACACTCCTTAGAACTAGTGGAATGACGGTGCTGGTTGAAGGCAAAAATGTGCAGAAACATCGGGCATTGGCTAATTCTACTGGTTCATGCAGGGATTATGTTTGAGATAAAAGTACTTAGTAATCTGCCAGATGTAGCTTATGTTCGTAGGAATCAGTCAATGCCACACTACATGTCAAAATGTGCATCGATCATAGACAAAATCAGGTTAAACTATTGGAGCTCATACCAAGCATGATGTAAGATAATTGATAAAAACTTACATAGTTTCTTTGAAATGCCCCAGTGCAAAATGGTCACCCAACACGAATTTTAGGCGTGAAAATAACCCATGTTGTGTATTTTATCACGAAATAAAGTTAACGACTTCGTATGACATCGAAAAGATCAATTATGGAGCAGGATGATTTCAAAACATGCAGCGGGATTTTCATATTGTGACCCTGGGAATTATGTGGGCGTTACTAGCTTGCTACCTGTCCGCCGATTTCCCAGGGCCGCATTTCCTTTCTACTAATTGGTGGTGGTCTATCTGCAAATTAAAACAAAATCAAAATTAAAAACCGGAAGGGATACAACTTGTATTTATATAATCACATTCTATTGCATTCTTATTTGCATCCCGAGGCACCCTTGTATTGGCTGCCCTGATCTAAGGGCAGCTCACCAAGGAATCCCCCACATTGAAAGACCCAATGAAGGTGCATACAGCCTAAGGAGATAGGCTGCTGCTGCATCTGATATGGGGGGACAATTGAAACAAACGACATCCAATAACAACCATATAGTATTAACCAAAGAGAAACTGGCAAAACTACGAGTTCAGCGGGAACAACAAGGTACCAGATTGCATCCAGAAATAATGCCGTAGTCCAGCTGCATTATGTGCCATGACATTGATTCTTTTTTTGCCAAAAACAATTCGCAAATAATTCATCAGTAGTCATGTCAAGCGGCTGCCAGCTGGAGCTGCTTTTTCTGCTCCCGTAGGCCAATCACATGGAGTAGTTGACGACGACCTTGCCTTCGCGATGCCCAGGATTAAGAACCTCCTCTCCCTCTCCGCTCCACAACCCCGAGAGAACGAATCACTCCTCCAGAACGAGTTTCATCGCTGTGTCGGTTTACGTCGCTCCAGCGAAGACGGTCCGGTCCGGTTCGTACATTCGCATGTACGGCTGCGACAGAGCCGACTCAAGCTTGTGGAGGCAAATAACGGTAGGGTGCAGACTCCTTACGGCACCCTTAGTGAACGGCCAATGGGTGTACAGACAAACGGCCTTGCGATCGGTAGTGTCAGAACTGATCACCATCGCTCCGAGCCCTACCAACTCATACCCAAGCGCAACGGTAAAGCATTCCCCATGTTGGTGGGGTAAAGGGACAGCATGGGCGGTGCTACATCCGGCCGCATGGCTACTACTCTCATCACAGTTGTGGTGTGAGCAGAGGGCGATAGCGGTGCCACCTGTCCGTATGACATACCACCTCGCTCCGGTGTCGCAGATGGCAACACCGGTGGTCTCGCCTGGCAGTCTCTGGGTACTAGTACTAAATAAATGGTACAACAGAACCTAGTAGGTTCCAGTGCCGCAGATGCCAACACCGGTGGTCTCGTCCAACAGTCTCTTCCGCTGCGCAGATGCGGATAGCCACAAACTCAGATGAGCCGGTCTTTACTTTCTCTAAAGATATCTTGAATTGCATCTGAGAGCTTCAATTTTGCATGTTGCTTACTGCGCTACACAGGTTTACAATTGAAAACAATTCGCGCGGCAACCGTGCTGTGCACTAAGTTTGAATAATTTAGGTGTCTAAAACAGGCGATACGGTTGCAGCTCTGCATGGACAACTGAATAATATGGAATGCTTCAATCTAGCAATTAATTTCACCTTTTTTAGATTGAGTTTACGATTGAGATTGAGTTTAAGCCCAAATATAGCTTCATTCACAAATATCGACAACTTCATCTTAATCCGTGCATTTTCTTCAGCATGTTTTTATCTTCAAATATGTTTGACATGGTTCGATCACATTCAATTCTGTTGTCATAGTAAACGACATTGGCGAGCTCAATGGCAGCATATCTTTTGCTTGACGCCATAGTCCATCTTTTTTTTACTGACGCCATCCCCATAATACATCGGTGTAGATCGTATCCCGGATTGTAAGATGAAAATTGGATTTCATTACTGTGATATTTCCTTAGAAATTTGTCAACCAACTTCATCAAAACTAAATGTGTCGAACAGCTTCCAAACCACTTTTTGGGAGCTCACACCGATGGAATCTCGAAGTTTCTTATGGCACCGGAGGTAACTCCAGAGTGGAGCTGTCGGCTAAAAGGCTGAATGTTTTGGTATTTTGGCGAACACTTGGTAGTAAGGCGAGCGAGTTTGCAGCACAGTATGTGCAATGATTTCGAATACTTTATCGATTATGTAATATAGATGCATTTGCATGTGTAATATATATATATATATATATATATATATATATATATATATATATATATATATATATATAACAAATATATTCGTTCATTTCTGTTCCTCCCTGTGGTATTCTACGACACATTTCTTTTTCTTCGGAATAGAGACACCAAATGCATTTAGCTGAGAATTTGTAACATTTGCGGATGCTTCTATAAAACGAAGAGCGGGCGACGTGAATATGATTGATGACACTATTATTATTTGATTGGGCTATTATTTATTATTGGGCTATTATTGACATTAGCATGCACTTTCGCAGTGCTTCTAAGGCAAACACAAACAAACGGCATCGGCTGAAGGATAGGCAAGTCATCCTATTTAAGGCAGTGTACGTTTCTCTTGAATACAAACTTGCAGGAATACAATGTGTCCTACAGACTAACTAAAAGCACACAACAAACCCATACGCATGCACACACACACATACATACACACATACATACATACACACACACACACACACACACATTTCTCCAAATACATCTCAACCGGCTAAATGCAGGTATTGACGTTTTCAAACATCCACGCTGTAGAATTACACAGCTAGCTTCATCTGCACGCGACGAAGTGCACACAGAATGTATCCCTGTACGAGTTTTCCATTCCAGAGAAAATCAGAAAGAGTGGCCCGTGGGCCAGTTAATAGACGTGCTAGAAATGTGGGACCCGCCCTACGCAGCGCAGCGGGTTCGATTTATACCAACCGCGTGGGCGCAGCGAAAATAGCCCGGCCCCAGCACACCCACCTGCCGTCCAATGACCGGCCGGCCGGCTGGTGACGTCAGCAGATCGTCAATATAGGCAACTGCCGCGTCGCAGTTGTCGGTGTTGGCCGCCGGCCAGCGAGGCGAGATCGATGGCTGGGACGGGCGCCCGGCGCCGGCGAGCGTGAGACGCGTCGGCGGCGTTAGTCACAGAGACGGCGTGTGCCCTGCCCCCGCTCCTATCCCCAACCCAGCTCCCATAGCCACAGTCGTCCCTGTCTGGCCACGTCCAACCCACCACGGCTAGAATAAACAGATGCTGCTGCTCCGGAAAATGCCGTGCAGAATTCGTGCCGGTAGGCGTTCCTGACACCGTCTGCAGCCGGGTAATATTCCACGGCCAGAGCGGCCAAAGACCCTGACCAGTCGTTCGAGCAGCGATCGCTGGTGATGAATTGCACGTGCACTGGCCGCACCGGACGTCTATCACGCAATCGTTACATGCTCCAGATGTCATGTGCACAGATCGCTGGTCACCGCACACGGCCGCGCGAGCCCAGCTGCACGTCTCGTGTCCCATATGTGACGAGTGTCGGTCGTATCTCAGTGTGGTCTGGCGGCCGGGATGTCTTGGTCAGTCAGCGGTGCACGCTCGTATGGAGGAGACCGCTTCAGCGTCAGCCACCACCACCTGGTGGTGCCATGCCAGGCGTCAGCCACAACGGCGACACAGCTCAAGTATCGGCACCACCACCTGGTGGTGCCATGCCAGGCGTCAGCCACAACGGCGACACAGCTCAAGTATCGGCACCACCACCTGGTGCCAACGGGTAATCCCCCTAGCCATGCCAGGCGTCAGCCACAACGGCGACACAGCTCAAGTATCGGCACCACCACCTGGTGGAGCCATGCCAGGCGTCAGCCACAACGGCGACACAGCTCAAGTATCGGCACCACCACCTGGTGGAGCCATGCCAGGCGTCAGCCACAACGGCGACACAGCTCAAGTATCGGCACCACCACCTGGTGCAGCCATGTCAACACCCTGGCGTGCCCCGCTGCCGCCCTAGGCTGGCATGAGAGAACCCAACGCGCCACGTGCACAGACGTACCCTCACGCATGGTCATAGCAGCCAAACGAAGGACAGGGCAAGCGTCCTTCCAAACATGGGTGTTGCCACTGATTTTGGATAAGACATAAAGACATAAAAGATTTGTGCAACTATGAGCCACAAGGGCCCTTCTTCGTTGCACTCTGTACACTGAACCAGTTGCCCACCAAATCTGTCAATCAGCCCTCCCTGTAATACTGAAAAGCAAGCCCTCTATTCTTATAATGATTGTCTATGCTGTTTTTAAAGGTGTTCAATGTGCTGCTACTGACAATGCTTTCTGGCAGCTGGCTCCAGTGTTCTACTACCCTGTTGGTGAAGAAAGTCTGCCTTAACCTTGTTCTGCTGTGGTGAACTTTAATTTTGAATTTATGACCTCTAATTGCATCATTTCTGTTCAATTCAAACATTCCCCCAAGATATCCCCTCTCCAGACCATGGACAAATTTAAAGACCTCGATGAGATCTCCTCTCAGCCTTCTATATCTAAGTGAAAACATATTCAATTTCTTTAATCTTTCCTCATATGCCAGGTTGCCTATACCATTAACCATTTTTGTAGTCCTATTTTGTACTCTCTCTAAAAGCTAACAATCTTTTTCATAGCTAGGAGACCAAGCTTGGATGTAGTATTTCAAATGTGGCCTGACATATGCACAGTAAGGCTTCCTGATGACTCCCTCGCTTCTGTATGATACATTCCTATTCATTGCCCCGAGCATTCTCAGTGCCTTCTTCCTGGCTTCCTTGGTCTGTTCTGATACCCCAATTTTGTGTTTAGAATAACACCTAAATCCTTCTCCTGTTGAGTCACTGGTAGCACTTGGCCACCCATCAAGTATGGAGCCTTCATAGGCTGCTTACTTACATGCATGATTTTGCACTTCAAAATTAAAATTAAATTTCATTTGCCATTCTTTGGACCACTTCACAGGTTCGTCTGAGTCTTTTTGCAGCGAAATATGCTCATTCAGACCTGTTATTGCCCCAAAGACCTTCAAATCATCCGCAAATTTCAAAACTTTACTGCTTAGGCCACTTTCAATGTTATGTAGAAACATAATGAACAGTAGTGGCCCCAGTACTGACCCCTGGGGGACTCCACTAAGAACATTTGGTCATGATGACTTTGTACTTTATAAGGGGACGAAGTAGTTTTTTTTCATTCAACGTCAAAAGCGATTTCAGCAGCAGCAGCAGCAGCACCATCGAAGTTAAATTTCACTAAGCATAAGGAAGCACGTTCAACCCGACGTGCAAGCACCCGCCCCCCCCCGTTGCGACGGTATGCTTCCAACTGCAGCAAACTTCATCACACGTTTTATGGCATAACAACGGTGGTAATAACTACCAAAGTCACAACGGCCCCTGTCTACCAACCTCAAAACGGTGGGTACACCGATATCGTCATAGTACAACTCTGAACTCACCGCCGATTTCACTGTACCCGTCAATCTGGCAGCGTTCTGCCGATCACAGCAGCCGCACGCTGTGGCTAGCTTCCACCGAGCGCCTCTGCCGCCAGATGGAGCGGCTGAAGGATCCCACCGTGTGGATGGACGCCGCCACCCAGATATTCTACTCGCTCGGTCTGGGCTTCGGCTCGCTGATCGCATACGCGTCGTACAACCCGCCCAAGAACAACTGCCGCCGAGACGCGCTCGTCGTGTCCATCACCAACTGCATGACCTCCCTGTTCGCCTCCGTCGTCATTTTCTCCGTGCTGGGCTTCAAGGCGCTGCTCAACCACGAGAGCTGCATCCACCTGTGAGTATGTCTCGGCTGTGCGACTGCTGCGCATCTTTTCAGGCGTTTGATCTCACAAGGAAAATATTGTAACGGCCTAACATCACGTGTCGTTCTATTCTAAGATCCCAATCCTAAGATCCTAAGATCCTAAGATCCTATGATCCTAAGCTTCTAAGGTCATAATATCATAAGATTATATCCTGGATCTTAAGATGTTTCTGCAGAGAGAAAACACAATTACGCATTTCAATATGTTTAATTGCAATGTGACAAGAACCGAAAATCTCAATGATGATGAAAATAGCTGGAAAACGAGTCGTTATAAAAATACCACGTTTTCATAATATACAATGACTGCAGTATGTAATGTAAATGCACAATAGGCATAACCTTGTACTGCTCACATTTCAGCTAATTTCATAATTATTGCGACTTACAGTTGCTATGACACTGTAGGTGCATATTTAATGACTTCTATAAAGTACTTCCATAGATAAGTTCAAGACGTCGCTCTTTGCTGTGAATTTATCGACTTTGTAATCTAATGATACCACCCAGGCTGCAATGTCTTTGACGTGATTTTTTTGCATCAGTCATCCGCGTCAGCTGCTGCCATCGTATAATTTTGCCTGTTGCAGACACGAGATGATGCACAACTCTAGTCAGCTGATTCCTGAGCACAACTGCAGCATGGAGAACCAGTTGAATCAGGTAAAGCTGCAAAAGAGCACATGAAGAGCCAGTCGCAACACATTTCGTCTCGAAAACGACGACTTATCTAATGGAATGCTTGCCCTATACATGCCCTATATCCTATCTGTGATGTCTGAACATATTCGTCATTATTCCATCATGTTGCATGTCAGAGGTTATGTTGTACCGGGCCGATCGCCCCGACGGGCGAGGGTACGGAGAAGTGGCGCTGGCCGCCAGACAAGGCATCAACGAGTCTCCGCTGAAAGTAACAACGGCTGTGAACCATCCCAATAGCAAGCTTGACACGCTGTGGATGTTGATTATACCAGACAGTAAACGCCAATTCATGATTTGCACCGCATATCGTCCACCGAGACGGAATCTGACCGACGTGAAAGCGGACTTTGTAGACCTGGAAGCACAATTTCTGCGTGTGCTTGTTGACTATCCCAAGTACCAAACTTTTTTTTGCCGAAATTTAAATTGTGACTTGCGGAAACCAAACTCGGACCAAGGTAGGCGTGTGCTGTATAATTGTATTTTTGATTACTCGTTATTTCAGTGTGTGACCTCGCCCACCTATTCAACTGGCTCTCTCCCTGACATGTTTGTCACCAGCTGTTGTGATATTGTGCAACACTGCCGTACACAATTTTGCCACTTTAGTCCGCATATATTTGCTCGTTTTTCTGTCTGTCAATGTGCCCAGATCTAGGCCGAACGGCGTCACTGATCGCTCCCGTTGCTTTCGCCGTACTGATCCGAATGTTTTCCTTTATGATCTTTGTTTGGCTGAGTGGAGTTCTGTTTTTAATTCTCCCTCCGTCACGCTCAAGTTGGACTGTTTTCTGGCCATCTTTTTACCCATCATTGACATCCATGCTCCCATCAAGACTGTCAAAATCAGGAACCCTAGCGCCCCGGTCGTATCAGATGGAACCAAAGCTTTGATGTGTCGCCGCCGTGGTGCGCTGGCTGTCTATGGGCATCAGTCTACAGAGTGCAGGGACGCCAACTGAGCTGTACGATCGGCGATTAGGTGTGATAGCCGGAACGATGTTTGGCGGTGAATCCGTGAGGATGGGCGGAGGTCAATGTGGCGCCATGTCAGGTCATTTGTCGGCGGCAAGCAGGCCATTCGTAAGTTGCCCGACGCGACAGCTGATGACCTTAACCGATTTTTGTCCGCGTGGGCCTGTGCGTGGCTGACGATGTTAGGAATATGTGAGCGACACCGAGTATCCCCTGCCGTTTTCCGCGTGCTGGTGCCCGGGCGCTTACCCTGGTGCCGTTGTCGTTACCTGAGCTGCGAGCCGTCGTCTTCGTGATGAACGGCTCGTCAGCCTTTGACGAAGACTGCCACAGGCTGACGAGCACATGTTCAGGGTACGCTTCGACTCGTTAGGTGAGGTGCTCCTGCAATTTGATCAATTCCAGCATTACCCAATCCGATGTTCCTGATTCTTGGAAGCACTCCCTCGTCCATCCCATCTTCAAGTCCGGTGATCCCTGTAACCCTTCCAATTTCTATCCTATCTCCATCGTCCCAGTCATTGCGAAAATTGTAGAGCGTGCCGTCCACCAGCAACTCTACAATTACCTGTCCGATAACCACCTCCTCTCCCAAACTCAGCACGGCTTCCGTCTTCGTCACTTGACGGAAACCGCTCTGACCTCCATATCTGACCAGATCCTATCCGCATGTGACCAAAGAGAGGTGTCCCTTCTCTGCCTGCTGGATTTGAACAGGTGCTTTGATGTGGTAGATCACTCAAAACTCCTGTCAAAATTAAGTCTCCACAACATCGATATTTCTTGGTTTTCGGCTTATCTTCAGATCCACACCCAGAGTGCCAGCCTTACTCACAGTCTGGGTGTCGTCCAAAAATCTGCCCCGTTGCCCAACAGCATCGGCGTTTTTCAAGGATCATCTCTCGGACCTCTCCTCTACTGTATCTTCGCCAACAACCTCAGCCTGTTCGCCGAAGGCGCAGTGGTTGATCAATACGCCGACGACACCCAATTGTTGGTCAGTGGTAAGAAATTTGAAATTCAAAATGTTGTCACTCATATGGAAACAGTTCTGGCCTCTCTGGACATCTGGTTTCGAGCAAATGGACTGAAAATTAATGTAACTAAGACACAGCTGATGGTGTTGGGCAGCCCACAAAATCTGCGTACCTTATCGGATATCACAGTGAAATTTCGCGATCGCGATGTACCCACCATTTCGGAATGCAAAAATATCGGTCTTATTTTCTATCGCTCGCTCAGCTGGGACTCGCACGTTTCAGGATTGACTCGGCGTTGTTTTAGAGTTCTGGGTGGTCGGTCGCATCTGAGGGGGCACCTTCCACCTACCGTCATCTCCGCGCTGGTCAATGCTCTGTCTCCTCGCAGATCCGCTACTGTATTTCTGTGCGGATCTGCGTAACGGATCCGCACAGTAACGGATGGTAACAGAGCCAAAAGGAGCCTATCTCGCATTAAAAAATTATAAACTACTCGGGAAAGGTAATTTTCGGCCGCAAAAATTTGACCACGTTTCAGATCTGCTGAGGAGGCTGGGCTGGCTCAGCTCGGAGAACCTGGCCATTTATCACACCCTTCGCCTCACACACAAGACGCGTCTTCATGGTGAGCCAGAGTCACTGGCTCACAATCTCACCACCATGGCGGAAATTCGTGACCGGACCACCCGTCAAGACCATAACTTGCACGTCCCCTGGTCCCGCACCGAGACGGGGAAGAGACGCTTTAGTTCCAAAGCGCCACATATGTACAACCCACTGCCACCTGAGCTGACGCGACTTCCCGTGTCGATCTTTGCTCCCCACCCACGGCAGTACCTGTTTGACGTGCCGCCCGTGCCGGACTGATTGACTGCTCGATTTGTTGTATTTTATTTATTTTTATTTGTATTCCGTGATTTTCAACTTTTATGCTGTGTTGTTTTATCCATTTGACGCGATGTCATACTAGCCACGAGTCAATTGTGGATGACCTCGATAAAGTCTGTCTGTCTGTCTGTCTGCTAAGCCAAGTTGGTCATGGCCCCTAGATTCCTTTAACCTCAGTCTGATGTTTCCTCTGATCCGTCGTGAAAATGCATTTCGTGACTTCAAATGGCTTTCAACAGATCCGACGAGGGGACGTAACAGATCCGATGAGTGATGGAACAGATCCCGAGGTGGGATGGAATATATCCGACGAGGGGATGGAACAGATCCGAGGAGGGGATGGAACAAATTGGAGGAGTGGATCTGGATAGAGCAAATCAGAGGAGGGATGGAACAGATCAGAGGAAAGCACCCTCGCATATTGTTCGCATATGTGCCCTTCCGAATATTGTTTTCACTCCATTAATTGTTCGCTGCGGGCACACATCATTCAGCTAATCAGATAATCATCCGCTCTTTGGGCCATGGTCCCGGAATGAGGGGCCAACTGGCGTAGCCGACAGTCATCGTTCACAAAGTGAAACAGTTGCAATTTCGCTAGGAGTGGCAGACAGAAGCGGTCAGGTATTTACCATGATGCACGAGTGCATGTGTAAGCTGTGAGTTCCTGGACAGCAATTTGGCGGAACGGCCACAGAAGCTGGCTCAATCCGCGGAATGTGCTGACCAGCCAGCCATAACCCGGTGTGAGTAGCACCACTCCCTGGGGTGTCGCTGCCGTCCGTGGCAACCCGGTGCGAGTAGCACCGCTCCCTGGGGTGTAGCCGCCGTCCGTGGCAACCCGGTGCGAGTAGCACCGCTCCCTGGGGTGTAGCCGCCGTCCGTGGCAACCCGGTGCGAGTAGCACCGCTCCCTGGGGTGTAGCCGTTTGCCAGACATGGACGCCAGCGGGCCGGGTCGCCCGGACAAGGCCAGCGCGATCGTCGTGCCGAATGTCACCTCCAAATATTTAGACGGGCGGCGCCACCGCCGGCGGCCCGGCAATGATGAGCCCGGTAACCGTAGCCAGCCGGGGTCGGGTTCCGGCCCGTCCGAGTGGCGACAGGAGGAGGGGCGGCTCTCGCGGGCGTGGCGACCAGCGAACCGCCCGACCGCGGCAGACGTGGTGTGGTCGGTAGCCGCTGGAGGCGTAGCCAAAGGAGGCCCGGCCCCTCCCCTTAACACCAAAAAGTACAATAGATCAAAAGAGAGGTTTTGAAATTATCACCACGCAAAGGCCTAAGGTTTCGGGGCGTTTTGCGCGCAGGAAGCTTTCTCTTTTTCATCACGTTTTGTTGTCGGTGCTCCTTGGGAAAATGGAAGCTGCGCCACTGTTATCCGCCGACACGGTACCGGCCGCCGGAGGCGGGGCCTCTCTGCGCCTCGTCGGCGCCGCCTGCACCGTCGCTTGATCTCGCGTCTCCCGGTAGCTGCCTGCTCCATCTGAGCCTGGTAGAGTGGGTGTGTCGCAGCCGAGTCGTCGGGCGAGGGGCGTGACCCCACGGAGGCGAGGCTTCAAGGTGACAAACGACGACGTTCCCAAGCCAGACACCAGCCGTGTCCAGTGACACACATCTCGGAATGTCGACAGGACATCCCGGGATCAAATACCGGCCGGGCCTGCACCATCATCGTCAGTTGTGTCGCACAGCTACGAAGAAAACGTCTCCAGTAGGCGTCGCCCTCTCACAACAACAAAGATGTTCCCTATGAGTTGTGAGGACACCCCGAACACGTGGTAAAAAAAATTATCTCGTGTTGCAAAGCAGAAAGCAAACAGTGGCATACATCACATGGTGGGATGTTCAACTGAGCATGACCTGGTAGATTATGTCGTGGTATACTTTGACGTGCTAGACTTTGACCTGGTCTACTCTGACGTGGTAGACTGACATGGTAGACTC
Organism: Imbricaverruca yamaguchii; assembly: GCA_034440575.1. Lineage (NCBI taxonomy): Eukaryota > Metazoa > Arthropoda > Thecostraca > Neoverrucidae > Imbricaverruca > Imbricaverruca yamaguchii. The sequence goes on along the minus strand of JAOTOL010001280.1, from coordinate 127,485 downwards.
GTCAGCCAGCCGATGCCGCCACCACAGTTTTTGCTCGCTACTGCCATCTATCCTCAAACTACGGAAACTGCCAGGTCCGGGTTAGGTGCCAGTAGTCTAGGGGCAAGATGCCCATCTTTGAACCAAAGGGTTGTGGGTTCGAATCCCCCTCTCTCTCTCTCTCTCTCTCTCTACCCGTTTTTCTTTTCCTCCCTCTCTTTCTCCTTCTTTCTCTATACTACCCCCTCCGACTTCCTTGCCCGATATTCTGAAGATGGTCGGAGCCGACCGGGGTGATAATCCAAGCGTTAATTAAGCATGAACTAAACAAAACCTCAAACCGACTCAAAGCTCAATATGTGCCCTTGATCCCACCGCCGACTACCTCATTACACTCTTGAGCAGCTACCCCTGTGCCCGCCGTACGCTGGCTGTCAGCGAACCAAATATGATTATATGAATATGATCAACATGGTCAATGCGCCCTAAGGCCCTGTCAGCGAGCCAAAGTGGGCTGTGGATGCACACTGATGTGCGGTAGCCATCAGTCACCATGGCCCGGCTGAGAACGGCCGCCTTCCTCTGTCTCCAGGTGGCTGAGGGCACCGGCTTGGCGTTCATCGTGTTCACACAGGCGATCGTCGAGCTGCCCGGCGGGCCGTTCTGGGCCGTCTGCTTCTTCATGATGCTCATCTCGCTCGGGCTGGGCTCGCAGTTCGGCACCATGGAGGGCGTCATCACCACCGTCTTCGACATCAAGCTCTTCCGCAACGTCTCCAAGTCCGTCCTCAGCGGTCAGTCTCGCGCGAGAGCCTTTCGGGTAGGCGTGGATGAAGGATCGCGGGTGAAGTAGGTTTTTCGCACACAAGGGCGTTTTTGACGCCATGCGTTATTGCCAACGTCCATAGGTCCTCTATTGCATGCCACCATCATTGGTACGGCATCGGCCACACTCCACTGCGGTGTTCTCCACCCAGGCGGGTGGATCATGCAGATCGATCCTCGAGTTTGCAGCCACTCTGGGCCAATGTACTGAGCAGGAAACGCACGTAGTACCGCTGCAAACCCGACGATGTGAATATAAGTACCGTATCTGACTAACACAGGCGCACATACGTTTTTCATAAGGAGGGAACCAGTTTTTCTACCTTGTTCCTGACGAGATATGGAGTCTTAGCTGTAAACTGGATAAACCTCCTGTTAAGTGTAGCACGATGATGATTATAATGCATGTTATATTGAATGATAATACGGTTGCAAAATTGAATAGTGGTAGTGCTATAGGATTACAGTTACATTTTGTGCACTCATAGCAGACCACCTTCAACCCAACGGTCGTCAAGTGGCTGCCGGAGCCCTCTCTCAGCCCTCTCTCTAGGCCGCCGGAGCCCTCTCTCAGCCCTCTCTCTAGGCCGCCGGAGCCCTCTCTCAGCCCTCTCTCTAGGCCGCCGGAGCCCTCTCTCAGCCCTCTCTCTAGGCTGCCGGAGCCCTCTCTCAGCCCTCTCTCTAGGCTGCCGGAGCCCTCTCTCAGCCCTCTCTCTAGGCCGCCGGAGCCCTCTCTCAGCCCTCTCTCTAGGCCGCCGGAGCCCTCTCTCAGCCCTCTCTCTAGGCTGCCGGAGCCCTTTCTTAACCCTCTCTCTAGGCTGCCGGAGCCCTTTCTTAACCCTCTCTCTAGGCTGCCGGAGCCCTCTCTCAGCCGTCAGTACTGTCCCCTAGCTGACCTCAGTTCTACCCACAGGTTTACCTCAACCCTGTTTCCTAGCTGACCTCGGCCATGCATCTAGACTGACCTCTGGTCTATCTCCAGACTGACCTTTGTCCCGCCGCCAGGGTTAACCTCAACCCTGTCTCCAGGCTGACCTCAAATGTATCTCTAGACTGACCTCTGAGCAATCTCCAGATTGACCTTTGTTCTGCCGCCAATCTTGATCTCTGTCCTTTCTCAAGGCTGACCTGAGTCCTACCTCGGAACTAACCCCCCTCAGTCTTGTCTCCAGGCTGACATCTGCGCTGTCCCCCGACTGACCTGCCTCTGTACTGTCTTCAGGCTGACATCTGCGCTGTCCCCCGACTGACCTGCCTCTGTACTGTCTTCAGGCTGACATCTGCGCTGTCCCCCGACTGACCTGCCTCTGTACTGTCTTCAGGCTGACATCTGCGCTGTCCCCCGACTGACCTGCCTCTGTACTGTCTTCAGGCTGACATCTGCGCTGTCCCCACTAGACCTGCCTCTGTACTGTCTTCAGGCTGACATCTGCGCTGTCCCCCGACTGACCTGCCTCTGTACTGTCTTCAGGCTGACATCTGCGCTGTCCCCCGACTGACCTGCCTCTGTACTGTCTCAGGCTGACATCTGCGCTGTCCCCCGACTGACCTGCCTCTGTACTGTCTTCAGGCTGACATCTGCGCTGTCCCCCGACTGACCTGCCTCTGTACTGTCTTCAGGCTGACATCTGCGCTGTCCCCCGACTGACCTGCCTCTGTACTGTCTTCAGGCTGACATCTGCGCTGTCCCCCGACTGACCTGCCTCTGTACTGTCTTCAGACTGACATCTGCTACCGCCTCTGTCAGGCTGACATCTGCGCTGTCCCCGACTGACCTGCCTCTGTACTGTCTCAGGCTGACATCTGCGCTGTCCCCCGACTGACCCCCTCAGTCCTGTCTCCAGGCTGACATCTGCGCTGTCCCCCGACTGACCTGCCTCTGTACTGTCTCCAGGCTGACATCTGCGCTGTCCCCCGACTGACCTGCCTCTGTACTGTCTTCAGGCTGACATCTGCGCTGTCCCCCGACTGACCTGCCTCTGTACTGTCTTCAGACTGACATCTGCGCTGTCCCCCGACTGACCTACCTCTGTACTGTCTTCAGACTGACAGCAGTGCTATTTCCAGACTGACCTGCCTCTGTACTGTCTTCAGACTGACATCTGCGCTGTCCCCCGACTGACCTGCCTCTGTACTGTCTTCAGACTGACATCTGCGCTGTCCCCCGACTGACCTGCCTCTGTACTGTCTTCAGGCTGACATCTGCGCTGTCCCCCGACTGACCTGCCTCTGTACTGTCTTCAGGCTGACATCTGCGCTGTCCCCCTACTGACCTGCCTCTGTACTGTCTTCAGGCTGACATCTGCGCTGTCCCCCGACTGACCTGCCTCTGTACTGTCTTCAGACTGACATCTGCGCTGTCCCCCGACTGACCTGCCTCTGTACTGTCTTCAGACTGACATCTGCGCTGTCCCCCGACTGACCTGCCTCTGTACTGTCTTCAGACTGACAGCAGTGCTATTTCCAGACTGACCACTGCCTCATCTCCAGGCTGATATCTGCGCTGTCCCCCGACTGACCTGCCTCTGTACTGTCTTCAGACTGACAGCAGTGCTATTTCCAGACTGACCACTGCCTCATCTCCAGGCTGATATCTGCGCTGTCCCCCGACTGACCTGCCTCTGTACTGTCTTCAGACTGACAGCAGTGCTATTTCCAGACTGACCACTGCCTCATCTCCAGGCTGATATCTGCGCTGTCCCCCCGACTGACCTGCCTCTGTACTGTCTTCAGACTGACAGCAGTGCTATTTCCAGACTGACCACTGCCTCATCTCCAGGCTGATATCTGCGCTGTCCCCCGACTGACCTGCCTCTGTACTGTCTTCAGACTGACAGCAGTGCTATTTCCAGACTGACCACTGCCTCATCTCCAGGCTGATATCTGCACTGGTTCGCGTCTGACCTCTGCTCTATTTGCAGGGTGCATTTGCTTGGTGAGCTTTCTAATCGGCTTGATCTTCACCACCGGAGCCGGCGAGTACTGGCTCACTCTTTTCGACTCGTTCGCTGGCACCATGGGTCTGGTCTTCATAGCTCTGATGGAGATGTTAGCCGTCTGCTATGTGTACGGATACAAAAAGTAAGTGTCCAACATTTCGGAACTAATTTCATCTAAAATGGTGCGTCGTCATTACAAAATTGTAGCATGGCGAGGTTTGCTGTCATGCGTAATATTAAGTAAGGATACACCAGCGGCATTCTGAGAGAGGTTTGCAAATTTTTCCCTAACAAATAAGCATATATCAGGTCATGCATTACTCATCGAAGCTTGCAAATGTACAATGCATGTCAACAACGTCAATATCAGCAGTATAAGCTGCTGACATCACCAGCGCTGTCATAGGATCCCACCCAATGAAACACACAACGCAGGGCCATGCTTATGCGCATTCTGCACGTGACAATTGCTTCTGATAATTACTACTACACCAGCATGTCATGTGGATTGTGTGGCCACCCCCTTCACCTTCCCATAACATTAGTGCCAATGTGCCATAGACATCTGCGTCGGTACCCGGCTCCGACCAGTGATGATCAGCACGGGTGAGGTTGAAATTTAGCAGTGGTAAGCACAGCCGAGATGCAGCATCAAGAAGCGTACGACCATGCTCCATGAATAGCATTCGCAGATAGTGCTTCATGCAATACTAAGATCTATGCGAAAATATGTATAACTTAAAATGTCGATATTGGTGAGATACTGAGTTTTGGTGAGATAACTGACCGTGACCGGCCGTCGGCCAGGTTTGCGCTGGACATCGAGGAGATGACGGGCGAGAAGCCAGGACTGTTCTGGAAAGTCAGCTGGAACTACGTCTCGCCCCTCGTGATGGCCACCGTGCTGGTCGCGTCGGTTGTGTTCCGGTTTATGAACCGACCTACCTACCCTGCGTGGGATCGAAACAAGGTAGAAGGGGTCATATGTTCCGGCTGGGACCGACTTATAGTAGGAGGGGTCACCTGCTCCTGCTGGGACCGACCTAAGGTAGGGTCACCTAACTCAGCTTGGGACCGACCTAAGATATGGTAACCCACTCTGCCCGGGACTGATTTAAGGTAGGGTCACCTACTCTGCCTGTGACCGACATAAGGTAGGGTCACTTACTCTGCCTGGGACCGACCTAACGTGGTGTCACGTGCTCCGGTGGGGACCGGTCCAAGCTAGGACAGGTCTACTTTCCTGGTTTTGAATGTGTATTGATTAAGATAACTACTGCTTTGTATTAGAACTGGTTCATATTATAATTGAGTCAGAGTAAGCTTCATTGGGATCATTATTGATTGTTAAAAATCGCGGGCATACGCTTTCCATACAAGACGCATTTCCGTGATGCTCAAGCTCACAGATATTATGGGTGATTCATCCTGTTCACTGCTCATACTGGCTCAGGCAATCTACCATGCCTGACATGATACAAATAGTGTGCATGCATGCACGGGTCGTTTCCCTTGAAATGCAATGCATAACTGAGCATACTGCAAAAACAATCATAAATATATGTCACTGTTACGACTCGTTGACCGTGGGTTCCGTAGTTGGCGAATGCTCGGTGGTTGGTTACCCCTGAGAGCTGGTGTGATTCAATCTCCGGACTGATGTGGTCTGTCCTGAGCTAGTCTGACCGGAGGGCAGAGCACCCTATTTCTTCCAGGTCCATGTGCTCCAGTGTTCTCTCGATCCAATGCCGTATGGTCAGTTCTTAGTACGGCATCGCATGTTCGTCGGTCCTCCAGTGCTTCACTCTAGCATTGGTGGCCACCTGGCTGGTGTTGTGTTCAGCTCGGCCTGCTGGCCTGACATCGGCGTGTTCTGGCTGGCAGGGCGAGACGGTGCAGCGCCAGTACCCGGACTTCGCACTGGTGATCGCCGGCTTCCTGTGCGTGGCCGGCATCCTGCCGCCGTTCATCGTGTTCTTCGTGCGCAAGTGTCAGGGCCACCTGCTGACCACCGGAGACGAGGTGTCTGCAGCCGAACTGCGCAGAGTGGGCACCGCCTCCTCCACACTGCCCATGATCGCCAGGGAGACGCTACCGCAGGACGTAAGTGTCGCCGGCGTCCAGGTCTCACGTACTGGACGCGCAGGCTCCACGTCACATACACTGGAGTGTGTCCTCAGCATCCAGTTGACATAGTAGGGATACGCAGGGTCCACATCACATACACAGGAGCGTTTCGTCGGCATCCAGGTCATACATTGTAGACACGCAGGGTCCATGTTGCTTACGTACGTACGTGACGTCGTACGTACTGGACGTACGTATATGTACGTCCAGTCAGCGTCCATGCCACTCGAAAGATGCGAAAGAAGAATGCGCGGTTAGCATCTCGATCATATGCACAGCAAAACTGCCCCTTCAGTTGGTGTTAGTGTGCATGTGTTGATATTAGTGTGGATCTTTAGTGTGCACGCTTCAGACTCCCCCCCCCCCACACACACACGCTCACCTCACTCCTCTCCCTCTCCCACACACTAAACCATTGCCATAACAGTTGAGCACCAGTGGAAGGATGGCATGACCACGTGTTTGCAGCTGCATCGCTATGACCATATCACAATCAACGCCCATCTATAGGTCACATCATTGGAGACATTCGATGCAATACGTCGCAATAGGTTACATCGCTGGAGATATCCGATGTTACTAGTAGCTAGGGATCACATCACTGGAGAAATCCTATACAAATAGTAGCCATAGGTCGCATGACTGGTGATACCGATACAACACGTAGCTATAGGTCATACCACAGCAGACATCCGATACAACACGTAGCTATATGTCGCATCACAGGGTACATCCGATACAATACGTAACTCTAGAGCACATCATTGAAGACATCCGATGCAAGACGCTACCTAAAATCCCAAGTAAGACGGTCGAAGGAGGGAATATACCCAGCGAGTATTGCATATTGTGCACCAACCGTCACACCTGGTGCTGTCATCGATGTCACGTGCTGACACCACACGGCTGATCTGTCGCTGGCTGAGTGGCTTAGTGGTGACGCTGCTGGCTGAGTGGCTTAGTGGTGACGCTGCTGGCCGAGTGGTTTGGTGGTGACGCTGCTGGCCGAGTGGTTTAGTAGTGACGCTGCTGGACGAGTGGTTTAGTGGTGACGCTGCTGGACGAGTAGTTTAGTGGTGACGCTGCTGGCCGAATGGCTTAGTAGTGACGCTGCTGGCCGAATGGCTTAGTGGTGACGCTGCTGGCCGAGTGGTTTAGTAGTGACGCTGCTGGACGAGTGGTTTAGTGCTGACGCTGCTGGACGAGTAGTTTAGTGGTGACGCTGCTAGGCGAGTGGCTTAGTGGTGACGCTGCTGGCCAAGTGGCTTAGTGGTGACGGCCATTTTATATTCAGTTAGGGGTTCCCGTCTACAATACTGACAATAACCACAGTGCTACCGGAATACTGTCCCTTTAAAGCGAATGCCGTATCGTGTCAGGTGCACATTAACTTACACTCATGATTAGGCTAACAATAATTACCGCTTAATCAGTGAGCATCAGAACCGCCGTAGAACTAGTTATGGCCCGCAATGTATTTGCTTGAATATTCATGAATTGTGCTACATTGTATTTGTACTGATCACATTGTCTGACTATTTTGATATTGCGTGCGGTTCAGAATATTTTCGTCCTTGACTTTCATGGCGGCTGTGACTATGTTTCATTACCTGTGTTCGTGTCCATGTGACCGCTCCGGCTCCCTCCATCCGCGTGACTACAGCTGCCCCTTCCGCCTGGCGTGGTGGCTCGGCTAGTCGGTGCCAGGCAACTCCCTCAGTGACAGAGACAATTTCCGGCGAAGCATTGCCCCCCCCCCTCCACCCGACCCCCACAGCGGTCGCGCGGTGACCCGCCACTGCCAAACTCTGCTACAGAACGAGTTGGAGACGATCGAGGAGTCCGGCTACAGCAACATGAACACGGTGACGTCTGTGTCGCAGCTGGAGCTGAGTCTGCCGCTCAGGGCTCAGTTTCACTTCGAGCTGGCCGACGACTGAGCAATGATCCGCGCAGCGCCCAGCTCACCTCCAGCGGCCCACAGCCCACAGCCCACAGCTCACAGTCCGGAGTAGAAAGTCAGGAGCTGCCGCCCACAGTAGTAGCCAGTATTTTCTCCGCCGCTCCCATAGCCCGGCGTTCCCGACGCAATGGCAACGCTCCAACCGCGGCTACAATGTCGCGCATCGAGTCTGGAGGAGCTGTGGGCGCGCGACGCCCTCGGGCCTGTCCAACGGTGTCTACCTGTAGACGACGGTGTCCAACGGTGTCTACCTGTAGACGACGGTGTCGAACGGTGTCTACCTGTAGACGACGGTGTCCAACGGTGTCTACCTGTAGACGACGGTGTCGAACGGTGTCTACCTGTAGACGACGGTGTCGAACGGTGTCTACCTGTAGACGACGGTGTCGAACGGTGTCTACCTGTAGACGACGGTGTCCAACGGTGTCTACCTGTAGACGACGGTGTCGAACGGTGTCTACCTGTAGACGACGGTGTCGAACGGTGTCTACCTGTAGACGACGGTGTCGAACGGTGTCTACCTGTAGACGACGGTGTCCAACGGTGTCTACCTGTAGACGACGGTGTCCAACGGTGTCTACCTGTAGACGACGGTGTCGAACGGTGTCTACCTGTAGACGACGGTGTCGAACGGTGTCTACCTGTAGACGACGGTGTCCAACGGTGTCTACCTGTAGACGACGGTGTCGAACGGTGTCTACCTGTAGACGACGGTGTCGAACGGTGTCTACCTGTAGACGACGGTGTCGAACGGTGTCTACCTGTAAACGACGGTGTCCAACGGTGTCTACCTGTAGACGACGGTGTCCAACGGTGTCTACCTGTAGACGACGGTGTCCAACGGTGTCTACCTGTAGACGACGGTGTTGAACGGTGTCTACCTGTAGACGACGGTGTCGAACGGTGTCTACCTGTAGACGACGGTGTCCAACGGTGTCTACCTGTAGACGACGGTGTCCAACGGTGTCTACCTGTAGACGACGGTGTCCAACGGTGTCTACCTGTAGACGACGGTGTCCAACGGTGTCTACCTGTAGACGACGGTGTCGAACGGTGTCTACCTGTAGACGACGGTGTCGAACGGTGTCTACCTGTAAACGACGGTGTCCAACGGTGTCTACCTGTAGACGACGGTGTCCAACGGTGTCTACCTGTAGACGACGGTGTCCAACGGTGTCTACCTGTAGACGACGGTGTTGAACGGTGTCTACCTGTAGACGACGGTGTCCAACGGTGTCTACCTGTAGACGACGGTGTCCAACGGTGTCTACCTGTAGACGACGGTGTCGAACGGTGTCTACCTGTAGACGACGGTGTCCAACGGTGTCTACCTGTAGACGACGGTGTCCAACGGTGTCTACCTGTAGACGACGGTGTCGAACGGTGTCTACCTGTAGACGCATCTGGTGCTCGTGCTCGTGATGTTCCGCCGGTTGTGATAGAACTGAGCGACTGCGGTGCCTGTGTTTCATATCCCAGCCGGCACAGTCGCCCCTGAAGGTACCCGTGACGACCAGCCCCTGTGCGGTGCGTATCTTCGCAACTGTTCACACGTCGCGCCCCGCCTCGACCGTTGGAAACCGCAGCCGGCCGGTCACAATCGTGATGAGCGCCCGTGTTTGCACTTGCAGTGCGTACTCGGCAGACGACTGTCGAGACAGCTGGTGTTGTAGGTTACGCTCCGTAATGCAAAGCGAGGTAGCGACTATGTTGCCATGTCTGCCAAATTAAGGTAAACAGAGGGAGTTGTGGTATAGCAGCAGTATCATTCAGTGTTGTAACCCTAGACGAGATTGTAATGAGCTAAGGATGAGCTGATGACCAAATTATCATGCAAAAATAAAAAAATGTAGCACATTGATCCCAGATCAGGTTATCATGTCAATTTTTGTATTCGTCTGCAAAACAAATGTGGTGCATGATTGCTTTCACCATGAATTTACTTAAAAGGCTGGATATATTCATGGCAAAGCATATTCACTGATAGTGCTCCCAGCTTCTCAGCTTCGATATCAAATCTGGTCACGACAATATGATCCAAAACATCCCAAGGCTGCACTGCACGTGTTACGGATGTCTTTGGGCAAAAATATGTGTTATTGCAAAATATAACTTGGTAGGTTATGGTTTATCAGGATAATTTTACACACAAATCCGGTTCGAAATATTGGGAGAGGCACGACGCTCTTCTTTTGGTTTTACAATTTTGCATTTTCTTTTATTCGATGTTCGAAGTTATCATTTTTCTGATTTTGTCTGTTGCACTTTAATAGCACATTTTTGGTTTTTATGGTCCATTGCTTTTTGTTCAGCACCATCCTTTCCGAAAATCGTAAGCCACCAACAGTTCATCAAGTACCTACTCATACTTCACCTTCTTTTGATCGGTGACCTTGCTCATTCGTGATCGGTGACTTCGGTACGTGCCATGGTGTTGGAAAAAATGTTTGAATGTCATTGACCTTGAACGACACCACGTTGTTTAATAGCCGTGGTCTGAAGACTATGGCAACGATCGGTAAAATATCGGACGCCGACATGCATCCATTTGATCTGATTTTGGAGGTCGATAATGAGAGGCAAACAATAATGATCGGCGTAGCTTTGGAAGCTCAAGGACATATTTGCGTATTGCCATGAAACAAAGCCTGATGTGCGGAAAAAAATTGATCCTCGCCATACCAGAGACACAAATGCCTTGCTCGTTATAGTTGTCGCTCAATGCTTCAAAATCTCGTAGTGAATAGTATGCCACACAAGTACCCACATTGCCTATTCGCCACAAACACAATGATTTTAGTCCAAACACAATGAACGGACGTGATACAAGAATGGCGATGGTCGTGTGTGCTCCTACGTTTTTCTGTATATTCATGGAACTTTTGGACTTCCGTATCATCATTTTTTACCTAAAGTTAGCTTTCTTTGTAATATCAGTTGGCGTACTTTCCAGCATCAGTTAGTTTTATGTATATTACCACGTAGCTTCCTTTATGCCACCAGTTAGCTTTCGCTATGCCATAAGTTTTTTTTGCCATACCATCAGCCGCATAAGGATGTCTTCCCTCACTTTACTGAAACGAAGCACATTTGGTCTTCCTATTTTTCTTTGTATGCCAGAAGTTGTCACCCAATCAGCTCGCTGCACTGAGAGCAGCAGGTGCAGCCGGATATTTTGTTCTCATTTTGCGTTTGTGTTGTATATACAAGCAGGTTTTGCATACCATTCCCAACGTTCCTCGTCGAAAAATGGGCTCTTCAAAGTGCTCGGTGATTTTTGTACTCCAGAATTGCTATGTAGTGTATTTGCCACTCGCCACATAGTGTCCTGGTCACCAGTCACCTTCCATTTCGTCTCAAGAACTTAATATATTGTTGCGACATCTTGTCAGCATCGTGTGCTGTGCCGTATTTTAGTACGCGGTTTGCGACATGCCTTTCGGTTTTTCCATGGTTAGTGTCATGCAGTTATGTCGTTGCTGTTCCCCTGATCAGTTCACATGATCAGTTCACCTCATCAGTTAACCTGCTCAGTTCACTTGCTCAGTTCACTTGCTCAGTTAACCTGATCAGTTCACCTGATCAGTTCACCTGATCAGTTCACCTGATCAGTTCACCTGATCAGTTCACCTGATCAGTTCACCTGATCAGTTCACCTAATCAGTTCATCTGATCAGTTCGCCTGATCAGTTCAGTTGATCACTTCATCTGATCAGTTCATCTGATCAGTTCTCTGATCAGTTCACCTGATCAGTTCACCTGATCAGTTCACCTGATCAGTTCACCTGATCAGTTCATCTGATCAGTCCATCTGATCAGTTCATCTGATCAGTTCATCTGATCAGTTCACCTGATCAGTTCACCTGATCAGTTCACCTGATCAGTTCACCTGATCAGTTCACCTGATCGTTTAACCTGATCAGTTTACCTGATCAGTTCACTCTGATCAGTTCATCTAATCAGTTCGGCTGATCAGTACAGCTGATCAGTCAACGTGAAGAACTTATGTGAATGCATTCGATCCGTTCTTATGTTGCTAGTTTATCGGATTGGTGCGTGTGAGCAGCTTTCCGTGTGGGTGAATCTGATAAGGTGCATTCTTATTATAGACCACTGTCTAGTCAGTCGGGAAAGAGAAAGTGTAGTAGAGGACTACCTTGTGTCCAGTCGCATGAATGCATCCGGATTAATGAATGCAAAAGATAACTATCGGCACATTTATGGTGCATGTAGTTGCCCGTGCCATGTAAACTCGGCACTGGCCCATGCCGAGTCGCCGCGAGCAAGCTGAGATTTCAGGCACCTAGCTAGAGTTAAACCCAAGACCTAGACACGAAGCGCATATGCCACCAACAAGGTTATCGGTTACCAGCCGAAAATAGAAAATAGGCGTGGTGGTGCGGGCTCGCGGCGTCTACCATTCCCACACCCTGGTAAAAAAAGGGGACGAAGACCGAAAATTCCACGGATTTGCCGCACCGAGTCCACTGCTGTGAATTACCGCCTGTACAGCGGTAACAGTGCTTCTGTAAAAGGGAACGAACGATGTTCTTTTTCCTAAATAATCCAAGTTGGAAGGTTGTTTTTCAGTCGAAGTCATCGCACCAAAAATGAAATTTAAATATGCAAGCGGGTTTTCAATGAAATACAAACACATTTTTCTTACTGGTGTTTGTATTTCGTAGCGGCTTTGAGCATCCTATTCGTCTAACCGACTCGATTCATTCAGACATCCCTTCAGACACAAAAAATTGCGAAGGCGGTATACATATATACATATTTATATACATATATATATATATACATATATATATATATATATATATATATATATATATATATATATATATATATATATATATATATATATATATATATATATATATATATATATATGTATATAATATATATATATATATATATATATATGTATATATATATATATATATATATATATATATATATATATATATATATATATATATATATATATATATATATATATATATATATACATATACATATATATCTGACTATTTTAACAAAATTATTGCGGGGCGGAGTGGAAAAGCTGAGCTGGTGCAAAACATGCGGCGCGTATCAATATCACAGACAAGATCTTGATTCACCTTTTTGCATTCAGTCTGAAATTGCAGCTGGGTTGGTCCTCTGCAACACATTTTCTCTCCTTCACTCTCACTCTCACTTTCTCCCTCTCCTTCTCCCGCTCCCTCTCCCTCTCCCTCTCCCTCTGGCCCTACCTCCCCTCTTTTATTTTGAGCCTGAAGCCAATGTTCGAAATAAGAATATGGTAAATGTATATCGTTCAATGTTGGAAGATATACGCAATTGTATCACGTATTACTTAGATCACATTGTTGAGCGTCAGAGCTGTTTTGAAATGAACTGCATCTGACAGCTGCTTGCTATATAGTGTCACACCTGGCGATCAGCTAATTCGTGACAGCAGCTGGTGTTTTCCTGGCAATAATAGAACAAACACAACCTCTGACCAGCTCGTACGTTTTGTTAACCAGCTATAGGCATTTGTTATTGTCTTACGCGATGAGTGGCAGTATTACCCTTGAAGTGTATGACATTTTGTGTGTCGTCTGTGGTTTACTTTCGTTTCCATATGAATAAAGAGGGGTTGAGGAAAATGGCGATTTGTTTGAGGATGTTGTTAGGATCTCCCAGCTGATTGTAGTCCAGCTGTCTATCGTACACATTGTAACATGACCACGCATATTTGAAGAAGAGAATGAGAGTAAGTGGAAAAATCAGCCATCCAATATGAAACCCAAATCATGCTTCAGTAATAAAACACATTCTTGGTAATGATGCACAACTAAGAAACCTTGCAGCAAATGCCATGGCGCATGACGAAAAATCGTGGTAGTTTGATACTATGACTGTGAGTCTGTAGATTTGATCAGATCAAAGAGTCATACGTATCTGAGAGCAGCCTTTGTCGATCATATTTGGACTTCAAAGTTGCTGAAGATCCGACTTTCCACCGAACACATATAGTGACAAGAGTTATACAGGGGCCATTTCAATCAATGACCAGCCAGGCGGGCGACCGGTCTCTGGGCGCCCAGGTCGCTATGACGTTCTGGAGCCACGCCGACTCGAATCTCCTGGCAAACATTTTCTTGAGAAAAAAATGTGCATGCCTCAAGGCGAGCGTTGTGGTGAAAGCTGATACCAACTAAACTTACAGGCACAGGATGCAACAAAAAGTAATCAGGATTCAAAATTTTGACCGACTGCACGCGCCGGGCCGGGATGTCAGATCGACTTCGTCACATTTTCACGGGAGTAGGTCCACCTGGGCTTTTGTGGTATTTATACGGAATATCAGGCTCTTGTTACATACACACGGGAGCCCGGCTTCTATTGTATACACACGGGAGATCAGCCTTCGCTTTCGCTCGTAATTATAGTCTTCGTTTAATTATTAATACAGATTTTATTCTGTTGAATTATTTAGTGTCTAATTTCCATTGTGGACATTTGCGTCCTACGAAATGCTTCATTCGTTATATTGCATTTTGTATCCTCCGAAATTATATTCTGAGTGTGCTCCTGACCTACACCGGCTCCCAGCGTCCCGCCACCTCCTGCTCGGGTACGCCAGCCGACGTGGGAGATGACAGCGAGCCCCGTCACGTGACTGTCGGTCTGACGAGGCTGGCGACCGTTGTGACGTACTAGTGTCGTGCGGAAGCGGTCACGCCACCTCCCACTGCATGCGACGGCCAACAGTGCACCCATGGCTCAGCACGTCCAACGGCCAACGGCGCCGCCCCGTACCACTCCTCTTCCTCCCTCTGAGGTGATCAGCACCTCTGGAGATGTCATGTAGCTGAGCTGCGAGGTTAATACCCAGAGATGATCAGCATTAGAGCATGACACAGACTGGCATTTTCAAATCCGGCTCAATCAATGTTCGTATGAACCAGTCCAGCCTTTATCCATGTCCATATCAGATGCCGAAATCCAGTGGCACAGCCAGGATTTTCGTAAGGAGGGGGCGGGCAACTCAAAAGAATGTGAAGAAACAGAGAAAGTTTTCAGTACATGAAGCGCGACAAAAGCTTTGGAATTTTCGTGGTGAAAATCTTAAAATGTCTCGTCTGACCAAGCGTATTCTTGGATGCTATGTTAGGGGTGGTTAGGTTGACTCCCCCTGTAGTTCAGGGCTAATATCATCACAGCATCTCTACTCATGTCGTCAAAAACTCTAACCCGACCTTCCACACAGATGTTAAAGTACTGCATTTAACTTCAATTCATAACCGATAATATCTAAGTATGTATGTACTACAATTGTTTGCATGGTACATACATGTTGTCCAATAAAAACGTATGTCGCTTGACAACTCCCCGAAGCCAAAATTGCATGCTGGGGCGTGGTCACCTATGGATTGCAAATGATTTAATTCGCACCGAAGCCCTGTGGAACCAACTAATTCGACTGGAAGATATTTTGTCGATGTCCATCGCATCGTGTATGTTTTGTAATGCAGCGCATTCACCGTAGCCTTCGATAGTCGAACAATATGGATCCCAAAATAAATGCGTATGTCTGTTGAATGAAGTATTGAAGAAACTCAATGCGGTCGCATTAGCCAGACAGCACTTTAAGTTGTCTTTTCACAAGGAATACAACCTTAACGAGTGAAAAACAAAGTATGGAATATGGTACAGAGCATGGGGTGGGAGAGGAGTCCGCCAGTGACAACTTCCAGTTGTCCAGATCCGAGGCACCAGTACATTTATTGAACCGGTTAAGGAAGCCGACACAAGCCCGCCGCTAACGAGTCAGATGACACAAAAGTCAGACTGTAGCATGGGGAGCACTACTTGTGAATCCAAGATGTCGGATGCGGCAATAAGTACGAACAAGTTTCTTCATTGCTAAGGTGTTCCATTGAGAAGTTCGTTGAAACATGTCGCGCATTTCTATCTAACATTATAATTTTCAGCACAATTTGTTTTCACTGTCATCACAATATCAATCCAGGTCTGTTCAGTTTGGAGGGATACTGTCCCGTGAAGGGCAAAACCCCATTCACTGAGCATGCGCTTTAGTAGCGAAGTACTATCCAGGCATAGTTGGAAGGGGAGAAGTTCATGATCCAACCACGAAAGGGACGTCTAAAATCAAAGGTTAGATTATCTTACTAAATTACAGGCGTTTGTGTTTTCAGTCTTAATCATTTGCTGCTTTCAACGGTGGTCATGGCTGAAGCTCGACGATTCGTTAATTTAGTCAAACAATATAACTTTTAAATGCAAAACGAGTAACATTTGGGACGACAAGGGCAGTGAAGTGCCTCGCGGGATGAGAGTAAGTTCCCCTACCAAAATATTCCCAATCACACGCCTTTTACTAAGCAGGAACGTAACTCCCAAACATCTAGCAAACCAAACCGCCATGCCATAAACTCTAGTTCAGTCGTCTCCAATACACTCAGTTGGGTGCAGGCACGGTGTTTGCGTTAGTAAATACACACCGGCAGGTTGTACGCCACAAGTTCTGTAGCAAATCCAACGTTGGGGGGCCCGGGAGCCATGAGCGGACTCTCAGCCGGAGCGCTTTTGCGGTCCCGTGTGGTGAGGTTTGCAGCCTCAATGCAATTTGTTGGAGGCCGGCTTTATTTGTTTAAGATCCTCTTGGTTGTATTTGTCCAGACTCAACTATTGCAGGCACTGGTGTAAGGTTTCAGGTCTCGGCGCAATTTTCCGAGAACGGAAAAAGGCAAAAGGCTAACAAAAAGCAAAATAATGTAAGCCTTCTTAACCTGCGCCGTCTCTTCGGTCAGATCCTCACACCCCGTCTCGGAGGAGGGGGCAGATAATATCCCCCCTCTAAAATCCAAACCAAGTGTCGCACGAAAACGAAAGAGGTGTCATCGGAAAGCGCTCGAGGAGTAGGGTCCGGATCCACCCCCCGAAACAATCTTCCACAAAAGTGATGTCACTAGGAGGATAGATTTTCACGACTTTTCACGACTTACATTATGTTTTTGGCTCTGGGGAGTTCATTTTTGGGGATGTTTTTGAAGAAAAAAATCATTTGGATTCAGAAAAGGACAGCGAAATCGATCAGGGCCATGCAAAGTTTTTTCCCCACAAATAAAAAAAAATGTGGGAAATTTAACAACTGTGAATTTTCAAATTTTCTTTAATTTTCCTTTTCTAATGGGTAGGAGCAGACCGAGAAGCGTTGATGGAAGTCAACTTGCCCTAATAAAAATGTTTGCTTTAGCCAGAATCTTCGATTTCAACTATAATAGGCAAATATGCAACAACAAAAAATATATGTAGTGAAAAACGGGGAAAAATGAAACATTCCTCTCGTAAATTGTGTTGCATCACTAAAGATAAGCAAACGCTGAAAGCTTTATTAACATATCTGTATCCGTTAAAGCGTGACGACTGGTTGAACGTTTTTGGAGGCGACCTCACTTGACCTTGGCTAACTCGTTGACCCTAGATGACCTGACTTCAAAATTGTAAAACGGCATGCCAAATTGATGTGGGAAAAGGTATGCCAAATTTCAGCGCGCTGTCTCGCGCCGTTCGTTTACTATCCGCGAAAAACCTGAGGGGGGCGGTTGAAGACCCTCAGAGATGGCACGGGTTAACCATACCCACTGCAAGATTGTGTGGTACTGCCTCTGAACTGACAGGATCTGATCCCTTGCCAGGACCCATAGACCACTCTCGTCTCGGGGAGAGGGGGTCCAACTGCCCCCTCAGGTTTTTCGCGGATAGCGGACGAACGGCGCATGGCAGCGCGCCCAAATTTGGCATACCTTTTCCTACATCAATCCGGCATGCTGATTCAAAATTTACAGATATTTTAATGAAGCTTTCAGCGTTTGCTTATCTTTAGTGATGCAACAAAATTTAGCAGAGGAATGTTTCATTTTTCCCCGTTTTTCACTACATATATATTTGTTATGCATATTTGCCTATTATAGTTCAAATCGAAGATTCTGGCTAAAGTAAACATTTTTATTAGGGAAAGTTAACTTCCAGCAACGTTTCTCGGTATGTTCTACCCATTCGAAAAGGAAAATTAAAGAAAACCTGAAAACTCAAAATTTTGAAATTTCCCAAAAATAAAATTTGTATTTTGGGGGCCAACAAAAATGGTAGCCTTGGTCGATTTCACTGCCCTTTTCTCATTCAAAATGAATTTCGTTTTTTCATATATCCCCAAAATAAACTCCCAGAGTAAGAAAAATAATGTAAGTCGTGAAAAGTCGTGAAAATCTAGCCCCCTGGTGACGTCACTTTTGGAAGAAAAAAAATCTGGGGAGGGGTGGACCCGGACCCTACTCGTCGAGCGCTTTCCGATGACACCTCTTTCGTTTTCGTGCTATGCTTAGTTTGGATTTTAGAGGGGGTCTTCAACCGCCCCCCCCCCCGAGACGGGGTATGAGGATTTGACCGGAAAGACGGCGCGGGTTAAGAACACCGAAACTGTCTGAAATTCCCTGATGTTCAAAGCAAGTGGTATGAATATCGTAGACTGATAGTAAATGAGCAAAATATCGCCGAAATTTTATAGCATTGCGACAGGAAGAGATGCCCAACGTGACCATATCCTAACGAAATTGCTTGCCCAAAAAGGAAAAGGAAGAAATACGTTCCATGCAATAACTGTATGATTGGTGCACACTCTGCTGGCTCGATAACAACATAATACAATGAAAAAGCCAAAGCATCCACAAAACAGTCACGCTTAGCATCCACTTTTACGGAATATTTGCGGTATTTCTGCGCACATATGCTGTTTTGCATGCACATAGGCACAAACTATTTCAATCAAGCAAAACTTTGTGCTAATTTATCTCCGACACACCAGATAGAAAGCTACAAGGCAACTTCCATCAACTAACACAATCCTGTACACTGTCAGTGTTCCTATTTAGGTTTCCTTTGTATAGTACTCAACTCCCAAAAGGGGTGAAGTCTATTACTTGCTTGATAAAATCGGTTGTCCCAGCTCCATCCTTCCTCTGAACTTCAAAACAAAATTTCGCTCCAGCATTGAGGCTTAACCTTTCTTCAACAGTGCAAATTTGAACTTGACACAAAGTTTGATTCAAAATTTAATCCGTTGCTTTTTATTTTATTGACAAAAATATGCAACATAATTGCTAGCCAATGCGGAACTGCCCAATGCACCTCAATGGAACAAAACTACACAGATATTTGAGAGCGTGACTGTGAGAAGGGCAAGTAAATAAAGAGCAATATGCGGTATTTAAAGGGGCGGCCAAGACGCCCTCCCCCTAGGAACCAAAAATGCACTTGATTAAGGAAGATATCTAAAGATTTTGATCAAAGCCAAAGTTTAGCACGCTGCGCATCTAAAGTGGTCTGTTTCCTGAAAAAATTAGGTCGTGTTCATTTCAAGAAAACCCTGGCTCCGCGTCTAGGGACATCATCTAAATTGTTCCACATTTTGTTCCCGGACATGCAAATTGATCGCGGTTTTGTCCAACTCATCTTGCGAAGTCTCACCCACGTGACTCCTGTAATTGATGCCATCCAACTGAGGGGAAATACAGACTACAGAATACCACTGAAATTACAGTGTCTGCCCAATCACCTGTCAGCTCCTGCGTGAAGGTGAAGTGAAGGTCGAAGATAATGACTGCGACAATCTTATGAACCAGCTTTGCTCTACGAGTATGTAGTTCGTGGCGGTCCATGCACCGTGCAGCCACCACCTGCCATCTGGCGGTCCGTGGGCCGTGCAGCCACCACCTGCCACCTGGCAGTCCGTGGGCCGTGCAGCCACCACCTCCCACCTGGCGGTCCGTGGGCCGTGCAGCCACCACCTGCCACCTGATGGTCCGTGGGCCGTGCAGCCACCACGTGCCACCTGGCGGTCCGTGCGCCGTGCAGCCACCACCTGCCACCTGGCGGTCCGTGGGCCGTGCAGCCACCACGTTCCACCTGGCGGTCCGTGGGCCGTGCAGCCACCACCTGCCACCTGGCGGTCCGTGGTCCGTGCAGCCACCACGTGCCAGGTGCACCGACCGTGACGCCACTGGCGTCACATGGTGTCCTGCCATTGGTGGCGGGAATAGAACTACGACAGTGGCGCGATGGTGGCGCGATGGCGGTGCGCCAGTCTCGTACCGTCGAAGCGATGATCTGGCAGGCGGCGGATGAGAGGACCACCGCACGACGGACGGTGGGTGGCGCTCCGCTCGGCGGCAGGTGGTGAGCCTCTGCTTGCTGGTGGGAGATGGCGCCTCCGCCAGACTGCTGGTCAGTTGGAAAGTTTTTTTTCCGCCATCCACGGGTACATTTACCATGACGATGCCATTCAACTACCTGACCAAACCTGACCTGCATTTTGTCAGGTGAACTGGGGCATGTGCTCCCCCGTGAAAAGTGGTGACCTGATCGAAGAAAGCGTACCTTCGGGAAGGTTCGAGTGCACCTCCCCCTTCCTCTGCTCAACCGATTTTTCAGCCAACTGCATCCTTTTCGGAGGAAGTGATGCCCCTTTGAGACGAAAGGTGCCACTACAATATGCTCGAATACACCCCTTTCTCCCGGCGCTAAGCGCATTTTTACGCTGAGGGCGGTCCTTGGAAATTCATGGAAATCCTTTCCGATGAAAACGCTTGGCTCCCCCTTGCTTCTTGACATAAGTTATCGAGTTGCCACCATTCAATCATTACCGCACAATATGGAGCGCCAGGTGGTTCGGAAGCAAGCGTCGATAGTTACGTCAGGATTAAACCAACTTCCAGTGGCCGACGGCTTCTGAGCAAAGTCAGCGGCAGCCAATATTCCGGTCCGAACCGGAGCCAAGTCCGGCGGGCGTTCTCGGGGGGGCGTGTGTCGGCCTGCCGCCGCGTGGCTGACCGACCCGCTGCACTGTTTCCATGGTGACGGCGTCCAGCCGCAAACAATCGCCATTGCCCGTGTGACGTGTGAAATATGTGTGACGTGTGCGAGTTGACGCGCAGTATCCGACCTCGTGCAGTCGCCGCCGGACAGGCAGTGTAGGCTGGCTGGCTGGGGTGCGCCGATCGATTGGTGGGCGCCTGTAGCAGCCGACCTGCGGCCCTGGCGACCAACCACTCATGGAAACTGTCAGCTTTGGGGGTTATGAACTTTGGAAATAAAAGCACATTGGGTGCTATGATACGGCCCGGACTGGTGGCCGGCAGCCGGCGACCGGCAGACGGCCCAAATGACCACCGGCACCACTTGTCGAGAAGCCGCGCCGCTCGGCCGGCCGCTACAGGTGCTGGTGCAGCGACTGACATCCGTCTTGCCATGGCAGAGCATGGGGAGCGGGCACGCTGCACCATTGTCGGTATGGGCGGTCCCAGGTGCTGGTGAACCCATGCAGAGTGGGCGTACAGTACAGTGTATACTATACAGTGTACAGTGTGTCACATGAAGTCGATATCTGCCACCATACCACGCCGCCACGCCACCGCGCCAACGAAACCTTCGTTACATTGAACCCTCGGCGGCCAGACGACGGGGCGATTGGTCGAATTTGCACGCCACCAGTTTCTATATATACCAACATATTTTGTTTTTTTACGATTTTGTTTTGCCAACCACGTCCTGAACATCTGCAACTTTTCATTTACTTATGGCCTCCATGTGTCAGTGTAAACAGTGGAATCATTGTACTTCAATTCATTTATCGTCATGTCATGGTACCAGGTGCCAAATATACAATCTCTCTATCTCTCTCCCTCTCTCCATCCCCCCCTCTCTCTCTCTCTCTCCCTGTACAGAAGGGAATTATAAAACTACTGTACAGGGCTGTCGATTTTTGAAAAATATTGGGGGGGGGGGGTGGCCGAAGTGCGAACGCACGTACCCCCTCCCCTAACCAAAAACTCATCGGATTTCGCACACTATATTTTCAGATCTCAGAAATTCTGAGTTTGTATTCGACGATGTGTATGTTTATGTTTATTCAGCTTACTCACGAACGATGAAAATCGTCCAATAACTGGTGAAGTCACATAATTAAAAGAGCGGTACACAGTACATGTCAACATAACTCTGAGCAATAGCATGCGACTGCAGTTTCGTACAGTGGGCTCGGATATATCGTCATCGTCACCGTCAGCGCGTTCCCCTCACTCCACACACCAACAAGCACACACCCCTTTAAATAAAAATGTTTCAGTGATTAGATCCAGGCTAAAACACACCGGCCTTGATGGAGTATCGGAGCACAGCAGACCTGAACTGTGACGACAATCGGTGAAAGTATTTCCTTGGTGCCTAACATTAGGGAGGGGCGAAGCCAAAGTTGCGATTGGGCGAGTTCGGGCCGGGGAGGATATTTTCATTCACACCTGTGACATGAGAATATCACTTTGCAGTTTCCAGTGAATCTGGGGCACTTTACCACAGGGCAATTCATTGTCGAATAACACCATTAAACGTCCAAATGGAAAACACGGAAAATAATTTTGTGAAGAAGATCATGCTACGGATGGGGAAAATCCAGGAAAAGCCCGTTTTCTCCAACCATGAAGTCCACTGTGGCGAACCAGGGCCGCAGAGCACAACGTCTACTGTGGCGGACGAGTGCTCAGGAGCACATCGTCCACTATGGCGGACCAGGGCCGTGAAGTACACACCGTCCACTGTGACGGGCCAGGGTCGCAGAGCACGCCGTCCACTGCGGCGGACCGGGGTCGCGGAGAACAACTTCCACTGTGGTGGACCGGGGCTGATGAGTCCATTGCGGCGGATCTGGGTCATCAACAGGTCAAATTATATCATGCCATGGTAGTGGCGTACCTATGATTTGCGATGTTGGTAGGCAAACTGATTTGAAATTGTCGCACATACTCCAATTTTTGAAAACGTCCACGGACCACTATGTTTGTCAGTAAGATACTATTTTATTTTATTTTTCAAGAATAATTACTGACCAACTTAGCCGTCCTGTCGAGGGGGCCAAATCTGCCACCATCATTTCTGAATCACCGGATTTCAACACGAACTCTCCGATCCTGTTCAAAGGATATTGTGTTCGTACCCTTGATAAGTCACCTCACACCGCTGAAATTACACCAGTACAAATTGCAAAAAAGTAAAATTTTCCGATTTCAGGCATTCCGATTACTCACACAGGGTCGCTAAAACGCCAACAGTCGTGCACATGTACCTTGTACACCTTGCGCACTCGGCGCATCCACCACACTACGTGCGCTTCTCCAGTTTCTGGTAGATCTCCAACGTTTTGCTAATTGCTGTCACATGATAGTCTTGTGCCATATTTGGCATGTGGATTTACTGGTATGGCGGCTCGCTTAGAAAATTCGATTAATTCAATTTCATGTACTAGTTTTCTTCTTCCCACATTTGCTCGTGGTTAAAAAATTATGATGCACTGAGCTTTGATGCACCTCATGGCTTAGGTTAAATATGCTCAAAGATTGTCCACCGAGCCGAGACCCTAGCTAGGTGTTCGCTGATTTACCCGTTGTGTTTCTATTCGTCCACGGATGTGTTTTAGAGCTCCAGCCAATTTTTTAGGGGCCTGGCATATATTTGAGACCCGACTACTTTCTAGAGCTTTGTTGTTTTTTTTTTTTTTTTTTTTGTACAGCGGTGACATGCTTGAGGTATCGGTGCGTTTTCGAAGACCCCGATGTCTTTATTTCGTACCCGGTCTTCTTGTTCCTTTTTAAGACCAATTTGATTTTTGGGGTCCAACCATATTTTAAGACCCTACCGCTTTTTGCGAAACTCGGGCTTTGGAGGGCCGGCGCATTTTCGGCCTCCCGTTGTGCTATCAGGGCTTCGCTGTTTATTTTAGGCGTTTATTTATCGCACATTTGTGGAACCCCAGCATAACCTTGGTTCCTTCTGTATAATTTCCCAGGTCACGGTGCAACATTTCGTTCCCAGGTGCATAGTTCCGGGGGGCTCGGAACAGTTTTCTGGGTTCGACGCAACATTTCGTGACTTCTGAATTCTTTTTCTAAAGTCAGAGTCTCGGGCTGATTTCTCTGGTACCTGGCGCTACGTGTCTCGCCGCAATTTTTCAACTCCTGTGCGCTTTTTTCGTGGCTGTACGCAATTTTTGAAGGTATCTGGGGCATGCTTAGAGCTTAGGATAAATTTTCCTTACTCGGACATATATCCTTCGGAATTTCTCCTTATTTTAGAGGGCACCGGCTTACTTTTTATCGAGTTCAGATGTGTTTTGCGGGGCCACGCTGTGGTTGCAGAGGGGTATATGTGGTGCCTCGACTAAAACTTTTGGTACTACCGCCGGAATTCTGGGTCCAGTACGCGATATTTGGTGGCATCGTCGTGAGTTATCAGGGCGTGTGGTAATTAGCTCCGCCCCAGCACGATTTTGGTGGAATCAGATGCAAATTTTTGGGAGCCTAGTGTTAGTGTTACGGTGCCCGCTGTATTCACAGCCCGCTACGCGAATTCTGGCCCCCGATGCGAATTCATGGGGCCCAGCGCGATTTTTGTGGGACCGGCGTGATTCTTGGGAGCATACTCCTTCAGGATGGGGGAACATTTTTCACCTTGGTAAGCCACTGCGGCTGCTCAGCGTTGTTTTCCCGCAGCTGGCACCATCGAGAGTAGAAAGTCCCTTCGGATAATTTTCTTTCGGGACCTATTCTGATTTGTTTCCGGTGCTCGGGTCGACTCGAAAGGGTCCCCTTGTGATTTTTGGCGTCAGGTCTACTTTCTGTAAGCTCCCTGCAGGATGTTTTTGGGCCCCAGTACGATTATTCGGGCTCGCGGTGCATCGTTTTTTTTTTTCGGTGCCCCAGCAGGATCTTTTCCGGGGTCCGACGCCTTCTTATTGTGGATCCTTGACGCAATTTTTCTGCTAGCAGGGTGACATTCCGGGTAGATATTGGTTCTTGGGAAGCCAACTGCGATGTGTGGGGCTTCGGCGCGGCGTTTTGGCCCAAGCGAGATTTTCAAATGAAGCAGCCTGAATTGTTTGATCTAAGTGCGATTGTTGGGCACCATAGTCGCTTGTTTTGATACCTTGCGCTAGTTTTAGTGGCTACGACACTTCTTTTTTGGGGCAGGGGGCAACACGTTTTATGAACTTTGGAGCCATTGTTGTGGAACCTTTGGATCCAAGATTGATTTTTCGTGTCCGGTCTGCTTTTCGTTTCCCGACTTCATGTGTTGGGTGATCCCAGGGAGACTTTTAAAGCCCCGGTGTGACCTGCCATGCATCTAGTGATTTCCAGGAGCCCGAACGAGAATTCTTGCTACCCAAAGCTCAACGTCATTTTCACGGGGCACCGGCCCGACCGTTTCTGGCCCCGTCGTGATTTTCTTGAACATCACAACACCCAGCAGGAAACTTCTGAAGCCCAGCGTCATTATCAGGGGCTTCTGCGCGACTTTTTGGGGACACTTAATGTGAATTTCTGAGACACGGTGCGATTTTTGGGGCAAGGGGGAGTTCTAGGGAGCATGATGCACTTTTTCCTGAGCTCGTCGAATTCTTGGGGGCCCACAACCTGTCAGGAACTGCCCACAATGCCCCCATTCCGTATGCCACTGCAATGCAATGCCGCAACATAAGAATCCAGGGATAGTTCATCTGTTTCATCGCTCACACGTGATTTAAACTCCCAAGTTCTTCAGACAGTTTGAGGAAGGTCAAACATCTGATACATGGATTGGCAAGGATGGAATAAAAGGCAACATGAATACCATGGAATTCAGATCACAGTAGTTATGCTGGAATACATACCTTCTCCGCAGGCTGCTTTGGAGATGGATGTGCTCCTGAAGTTTGTTCAGGGTTGGAGTTGGAGGTGGATGGAGCAGCACTGCAAAGGATATAACATATGGTTTAAAGAACTTATTCATGCGTCCCTTTTTGGGTGTCATTTAACTTCCAAAATGAAAAGTATGTATCTCCAGAGGAAATCAGTGGTCACATCATGTTCAGCACATTAATGAATACTGCATTAAAAAAAAAATTAAAAGTAGTCAGGGATTACCATAAACTGAAAAAAATGACCCAAAAAAGCCAGGCAATATTGCAATTTAAGGTAACCACCAGACAAGTTTACCACACATTTTACCTCCATGAAGCATGCAAAGGGGTCAGGTTTTGTTAAGTCAGGAGAGGTTAGGCTTTGTTGTGAGGATTTTTTTTTAAAGAAAACAAAATTTGAGATAAAAAATATGCAAAAGAGTTCATGCCAGTTTAGGTTAGGTTTGGTTAGGTTTTTTTAAGCTGAAAATACTTTAGAAATTTGATTGAGAATTTGAATGAAAAGCAATTAATTTATTGCATGGAAAGTAGGGCCAGGTTATGTAAGGTTATCTTACATGTTTCTTGAACTTTGTTTTATGCTACATTACCTAATTCCACATCCTTTTGGGTGTTCCTTTTACTCACAATTGATAAGTATGCATTTATAGAGGAAAGGATGGTAAATTTGTGCTTTTCGGTGTTCTATGAATGTTTGGAATTTATATTTCTAACGCAATGTTTATGAATGTGACTACGATGATGAGACCACTCACTTTCTGTGTAAATGGGCTTTGAGTTAGGTAACATGGCATAAAAATACATATACTAAAAATACAACCTAACCTAACCTAACATAGCCTAACCTGGTTTTGGAGAAGCAGATTGTAATAAAAAAATTGTGAAAAATAGCAGGCGATTTATTTTATTTTCTTGAAATTTTACAAACGAAAAACCTCACTCAACCTAACCTAACAGGATTGTTGTGCTTTAAGGTGGTAACAGGACAAGTTTGTACAGGGTTAAAATATTGTTTTTTCATTAGGTGTGAGATGTCCAAATGAGCATAGCAGGATGTCGAAATTTCACATACAATTAGTGCAATTAATTTTTTTTTGATGCCTTTCAGACTAAAATTTGATTTGATGGTGTAGGTGATTATGACTGGACCCTTATCATTTGTTTTAAGATCCATAATTTAAGAAAAGATGTATTCGGGATAAGGAGAATAATAACTGTGATGAACTGGTATTGTATCCCATATTACATAGGTCATCCCTTTACCCGAACTGCATTGCAAAATGTTTGTGTAATACCATTCCATATTGAGGGGATGCACATGCTATTTATAAACAGGATACTGTTACAAAGGAGACAAATACTTCATATCAATGGGCAGGATGCTGATACTTCTTGAAGAAGGATGTCGATTGAGTGTTCAGAAAGTGGAATAATTTATCACTGAGCAACTTTGATAAGCTTGCATATTATATTCAATGCAGGGCTTCATCGCTTGCTGAATAAGGACTTAAGGAGTGCTGGATGATACCGGGTTTCAGGATACTGGGTACACTATCTGAATCAGAAGAGGCTCTGTGATACGGTTTTAGGAAATTTCCTGATCAGAGGTCATTTGTGCACCCCAACTGGCATATTTGAATTGTTGAAGGACATCAGGATGTCTTCAGTTGAGTTCATGTTGGTTTCACAATGAGCAGCTAGCAAGCAAGGATGCCACAAAAGCCATTGACAGGGAGGTCGATTTAACTTTCATTAGGTGGTATTTTCCACCCATTTTCTTCAAAAATGTCACACTGAGTTTGTACCAACATTTGCCTCTGTAAAAGAAACAAATTGGCTGGGTTTGGTTATGTTAGGCTAATTTGGGTGGTTCAAGTTGGAATTTTTGCAAAAATTTTCCAAAATTAAAAAAGAAAATGAAACTTTTTTAAGCTGCTATGTTGGCTAGGTTAGGTTGGGTTAGGTTTAAAAAAAATTAAAGAAGAAAATGTACTGCTTTACATCTTTCAAATGCATGGTTGGTTTCCTTTTTCAAAATGGATGTTAGGTTAGTGCTACGTTTCATTTGTTTTGCTTGTTTGTTTTTTGTTGTCCTATGTCACCTAATTCAAAGCCCTTTTTGGTGATATTTTGCTCACCACCTGAAAAGTAGGCATTTGTACAGAAAATGTGTGATCCATCATCTTAGTCACATTCATAAACATTGCATTGAAATTATTAATTCCAAGAATTCATAAAACGCCTTAAAACACAAATTTACCAAAATGAGTGCTCACAGCAAGTTCATCACACTTCTAAACATTACATTAAAGAAATCGGAGGACTCAGAAATTACCTTAAGCTGTAAATTTTCTGGAAAGTGTGCCAACTCGACATAAATGCAACATTGGGTGCCCGCTGTATGACCGAAGCAGTCGAAGCGCCTCTAAGCACAAATAACCCAACATTGGGTGCCATAATCCCGGGCAGAGAAAGCAAAGTGCAGTAGAATATAAATATAAATAAATGCAAACTAAACAAACTCTTCTTGAAGACAAATATGGTAGTTATGTGGTATTAACACAGAAATCCTGATCACAAATCAGAAAAAGCCATGGACTAGACTTGTTGAAGCGTACCTACCACCTTCTTCATCTACAGTTCCTTTGGGCATTAAATATCAGCAAATCGTTTTAAAACCACATTAAACATCAACAAGTGGTTTGATAACCATATCAATCTGCATATATATCAAAAGGTATAAAGTACAAAAAAACGAATCAGATCGACGTCACATGAGTTTGGCCACCGGGTTCAACACTGCCGGAAATTGCACCACAACTGTCTTACCTCTGCCACATTTGTCGATCGCAACCGCAAATTAAACTGTGTGATTTATGTAACTGAACATATTATCCTTGAATGCTACGAATTTGGATCTTCTGAGGAACGGCCATTTCATTTACTTGGTGATGAGGTCTGACCCTGTATAACTACTCTTGTAAGCTATGGCTTAGTACCTGCCTGCTTGCTTTGTTCAAGAATAGAAATTATAATAGTGTGCATGCAGCTTCTTGCTCCCTTTTTCTTTCATGGCATCATCAGATACATTGGGTATTATTGGCTGTGATGCCCATATTATTATTGAATATATACACATTGTCATTGGGCATACAGGTGGGTAGGTACCTACCTAGGTAAATATCAAGCTTATGGTGTGATGGGTTGGCTCTGAAGATAAATATAGTCTGTATATCCTCTATCTCAATGACTGATTGTCTTTGATGACCGGATTATGCGCATGTTTGACACTGACCAGAAATTGATGAATCCAGTTCAAGTTCCATATGCATGTACTTTTGCTGTTGGTCATGTGTGCAAGCATCATTATGGCAATGCAGTTGTTGTCTAGTGGCTTTGCTAATTTTTTATGCCATCTGGTTTAAAATGCATCAGGATCACCTAATCTCAACATTTTATGATGTAGCCTATGCTTGCAAAGTGGAAGGAAATCCAACTTCATTGTTATTTTTTCCACACAATGTTAAATTTTGCAGCAAGAAGTGAATAGTCTCTATCCACTATCCAATCCAAATTTGTTCCATTTCATTACAGTGTGTTGGTTGGCATCAAATAAGTATTCTAAGTAGCATGGTGCTATTAATTTTTTCCTTTAGCTTTTTTATCAGAATAAATATAGCAGTGGTTATTGGGTGCCCAAATCAACATTGAAGGCGCCAAGATCAATATTGGTGGGGTCATGGCCTCACAAAAGGATACAAATCGATGCCCCTGAATCCATCAGCATCTGCTAATCTCAGCATTTTATGATGCACGTTGTACTTCCACAGTGGAGGGAAATCCAGTTATTTTGTTGTTGTATTTGCACATTTTTCAATTTTGCAACAAAAGGTGGAGAGAGAGTCAGTCCACTATCTAAACCGAATCTGTTTCCTTACAGTCCAAAAACTCTGGATAATATCAACTAAGTTTTCTCTACAGCATGATGTTTTCTTCTTTTTTTTTCCTTTAGCTTTCTTATGAACATAATAACAGCATGGCTTATTGGGGGTGGGGCGCCCAAATCAACATTGGGGGGGGGGCAAGCTCAACATTGGTGGGGCCATGGCCCCCACAAAAGGATACAAATCGACGCCCCTGCTCCTGTAGACTCATTGGAGATAAGAGGACTACATCAACTGGGGACGCTGTAGCCGGCACGGTTCCAGGCGCTGGCGTGGGGTGCACGTGCCGCCGCCAGTCGGACCACCGAGCCTCAGTCACCTGTCATTGCGCCAGAGTGTGGCGCATGGCATTATTGGCCAGCAGCCGAGTCCCCCCACACCGGCGCTCTGCCCGGCTCTGGCAACGGCATGCCGCCAGCCTGCAGCTCGTACCTCGTCTCACCGCGTGTGTCGGGCCAAAAATAATACGCTATCCACAGCTCGTTTCCCTGGCAATACCATGCAGATTCCAAGACGGCGCCGAGGAATATGTCTCGCACCGGTCGAGTGGAAAAGGCTTCAAACTGCAAACCTCACGACCCATTTAGACCGCTGTTCTTGAAGGTTCTTGAACGATACAATTTGATGCAAGAAAATGGATTTGTGTGTGGGGTGCGCTGGACACTTTCCTCAGCCTTATTTCACACCAGAGTCCCAGCTTTTCACGTCTGCTTGCTAACGGCGACTTGCGAGCATCTGCCAAAAGAATCGCAAAAGGTTCATTATCGCTGCAGGACCGACACAAGATAATAAGTGGTTTGTACGGTTTTGGAAAGCAAAAACAAGCTTTCCAAGCTTTGGTGTGAAATTAGGCTGAGGAAAGTGTCCAGCGCACCTCACGCACAAGTCCATTTTCTTGCATCAAATTGTATCGTTCTTTAGTGGGCAAAGAGTAGAAAGATTAAAACCAAGAAATAAACCAAGATTTTGGAGCCAAGAAATAAACACCGGCTTAAATCCTGACCAAATGCCATGATGTCTGTTCATGTTGTACACAGTGCAAGGAATTTGCAAGGCTTCCGGTCGGTCATAAAGTCATCAAGTCGTTAAGTTACTAAAAAGTCTCAAAGACCCATCCAGGTTAGCCCCATATATATGTGAAGGCCCTATGCGCTGAGCAATGATGTATTAAGACGCCGTATCGATACTTTGTCGCAGATTGCAAAGAAAATACCCAAGCATTTCCCTATTCAATTAATCTCTCTGAACAGACAAGTAGATCGAGTACTAGTAATTCCATATCAATCCCACTTCAGCCACCCAATTTCCAATTTTCCATCGCTTATCTCCGAATTGAAATGTAGGATTCTTTGGCGCAAACAATAAGCCAAACTACCTTTAAGAACTTTCAATTAGGGCTCTCCCCAACACATCGCCAGATCACCAGTTAGCCTATTCTAGTGATCATCCACCGTTTGACTGAAAACATGTTGGCGTCCAACTCTCCTACACCCAGGCATATCCAACCTTCTACTCATTATCCCTGTGTGATGCCCTGAATAGGAGAGCATCATTCAGATTTATATTATCTAAATAGCTTGCGATTTTAAGAATTTCAGTCATATCACCCCTTAACCCATCCCGTCTCGTGTTTGTTTGTTTATTGGTTGGTTCACGACACACTTTATGCACATTCACGGCTAATGGCGCCGACCACACTGTTTCGCCGGTGGGCCGCGGGATTGGGGAACGTCCTGAGTGGCGCTAGAGTCGAACCCGGGACCTTTGGTACCCATAGCCCGACACCTTAACCACTCGGCCATCCCCGCCCCTCCCGTCTCGTGGGGGGCTTCAACCGCCCCCTCAGGTTTTTCTCACAGATAGTGAACGAACGGCGCACGGCAGCACGCCAACATTTTGCGTACCTTTTTCCACATCAATTTGGTATGCTGCAGCAAAATTTTGAAGTCAGGTCATCTAGGATCAACGATTTAGTCAAGGTCAAGTGAGGTCACCTCCAAAAACGTTCAACCATTCGTCACGCTTTAACGGATGCATATATTTCAATGAAACTTTCAGCGTTTGCTTTTCTTTAGGGATGCAACAAAACGAAGGAGGGGAAATTTTCTCCTTTTTTTAGTTTTTGACTACATATAAATTTTGCATATTTACATATTACGGTTCAAATATAATATTCTGGCTAAAGTAAGAATTTTTTTATTAGGGCAAGTTGACTTCCAACAACGTTTCTCGGTCTGCTCTACCCATTAGAAAAGGAAAGATAAAGAAAACTTGAAATCTCAAAATTGCGAAATTGGAAAAAAAAGAAATTTTATTTCTGGGGGCCTAAAAATGTTATGGTCCTGGTCAATTTCGCTGTCCTTTTCTGATTCCAAATAATTTTGTCTTCAAATATCCCCCAAAATGAACTCCCCAGAGCCAAAAACATGATGTAAATCGTGAAGTCATTAAAATCCATCCCCCGAGTGACGTCACTTTTTGGAAAATGTTTCGTTGGTGGTTGGATTCGGACCCTAATCGTCGAGCGCTTTCCGATGACACCTTTTTCGTTTTCGTGCGACGCTTAGTTTGGATTTTAGAGGGGGGTTACTCTTCGCCCCCACCCCCACCAAGACCGGTCAAATCCCACCAAGTGAGGATTTGACCGGAAAGACGGCGCGGATTAATCTTCTATGCTTGAATAAATGCATATATAATGTCATAAGCCTCTCTCCATGGTCCAGGTTTCATAGTCCATTGATTAGGCTAGTAGCTTTGCGCTTCACTCTTCCTGGCATTCCTATAACTCTTTATATGCAAGTGCTCCACGATTGTCGAGAATATTCCAAGTGGGGTCACACATAGACAGTTTTTTTCATAACTAACTTCCTCTTTTATTTCATGGTCATATTTACGATTCCTAGCATTCTGATTGCCCTCTTCCTAGCTGAACTACCTTGGTTCTCTCCTCTAAAGCAGAGATGCAGCCAAGGGAGTCCGAGAGTCCGTTCTCCCCTCCTTACCAACCAATAACACATCAGATCAGGCAAGAAATTGTGCGATTTTCACCACGCAAAACCATAAGTTTGACGAAAATCCTGCTGCGCCATTGCTTTAATATCATTTGAAATTATCACACCTAAGTCCTGTTCCTGTTCAATGATATCCAACTCACTGCCTCCAATTGTATATCCAAATGCACCACCTCCGTACTCGGAGGCATTTAATTACAATTATCGTATTTTACGATAATTGTAATTAAATGCCTGTAATTAAATTAAATTTGAATAACATCTGTCATTTATCACCCCACTTATAAGTCCTCTAGATCGAACTAAATATTGCTACATTTAGCAATGGCTTTAACCGGTCATCATGGTCCTCAGCAGATTTAAACACCCCATTCCTCAGTCCTACCCCAATATTGCTCACAAAGACGACAAAGACAAATAAACTTAGAACGGAGCCCTGTGATACTACATTCAGAACATCATTTCATTCAGATTTACATAAGCTAAATATCACTCTTTGCTTCCTTCCACTTAGCCAATCTTCAATACATCCTGGAACTTTTCCATGGATCCCGTGCTGCTCGAATGGATGAATTATGCGTTTGGGTTGAACTTTATCAAATGATTTGCTAAAGTCGAAGTACACTAAATAATCCTTTTTTATGTTGTTGTAAACCTCCCTAGTGGCATGCTCATTGAACTCCAGGAGGCTGACAAAACAATATCTCCCAGACAGAAATTCATGTTGAGTATTCTTTAAAAGGCTATGACTATCAAAATTGGTCCGACCATTGTCTTTACAAGGTTTTACTAACACATTGCAGGCTAGCCCGCGCCGTCTCGAAGGGGGTCGTTGACATCCCTCCTGAGGTTTTCCGCGGATAGGGAAAGAATGGCGCGCGGTAGCGCGCCGAAATTTCGCGTACCTTTTCCCATATCAATTTGGCATGTTGTTTCAAAATTCTGAAGTCCGGTCGTCTAGGGTCAACGAGTTAGTTAAGGTCAAGTGCGGTCACCTCCAAAAAGTTAAACCAGTCGTCACGCTTTAATGGATAAATATATTTTAATGAAACTTTCAACGCTTGCTTATCTTAAAGGATGCAACAAAAGTACGAGAGGAATTTTGGATTTTTTTTCTCCGTTTTTGATTACTTATTAATTTTTGCATAATTATCTATTTGCGTTCAAATCGTAGATTCTGGCCGAAGTAAGCATTTTTTATTAGTGCAACATGCCTTCGAACAACGTTTTTCGGCCCGCTCTACCCATTAGAAAAGGAAGTTATAGAAAACATTAAAACTCAAAATTTTGAAATTTCAAAAGCAAAACATTATTTTTTGATGGCCAAAAAGTGTATAGTCTTGGTCGACTTCGATTTCATTTTCTGATTTGAAATTATTTTTTCTTCAAAGCTCCCTCAAAATGAACCCCACAGAGCCACAAACATAATGTAAGTCGTGAAATTTTAGGGCCTGTAATGACGTCACTTGCTTGGGGGATTACTTTTTGTGGAGGGGGTGTCTGGCCCTTCTCGTCGAACGCTTTCCGATGACACCTATTTCATTTTCGTGCGACGCTTAGTTTGGAGATTAGAGGGGTGTCTCTATCGACCCCCCCCCCCCGAGACGGGATGTGAGGAGCTGACAGAAGAGACGGGGCGAGCTGGTGAGATTAGCCGGACTGGCCTTAATTTCCCACACAAACCTGCCTTGCTCTTATTAAAAGTTATACTGCCTTCGCATTACACAAATTCTCAGGTACTCCCAGAGTATGCAAAAGACCTTCTGAAAATAGCACCTAGACTAACTTCTAGAACTTCAGCAAAATGAATAAAAACATAGGATATAATTTTCCTGCTTTACTTGATTTCATTTTCGGTAAGTGTCTTTTTTACTGCTGCACTGTTTGTTTGTTGCAAGATTTTCTAATTTATTCCCTGGTATGGCATTACCTTCATCGTCTTCACCTTTACCTGTGGTATGAAAATTGCATGCTTAGGCACACCACAAATACGAGTCTTCCACCACCATTTCCCAGTCTATCTCCAGTGGCCTCAGACTACCTTTCTTAAGCTTCAAGTTATAGAAGCTAAATAGCATCTTCGCATAACCTGCCAGGCAGTCGAGGATCATTTGGTTCCAGTCAGTCTTTAGACGCCTAAATATATTCCTAGCTATCCCATATGCTTCTAGGTTGGCCTCAGAGTTCACGTCTTGTTCGTCATAAATGACTGCTCTTTGATCCCAGCAAATGCTTCACTTCCCTGGTCAGACACACATGGTTTAACCTTGGTCCTTCTGATTTGCCTATTGGGAATGAAATTATCCTGACCTAGAAGCAGATAACTGTTAGTACTACCCACATTCCATATATATCTAAGCCTGACAGTAACTCTTCCTTCTGAAGTTAACCCTAGGAAATCCCAGATAGAAGTATGCCAGATAACTTGGCATATTCGTTTTGAGGCAAGAACATATAATATTAGGATCAATCTTTCCTATTAGCTCACGTGCGCCTGAATCTTGCATGAAGCTTTCCCCATCGGGAAGCATTAGACCTGAAATTTTGCTTCCGTTTTTAGGTTCATCTGTCATTTGAAACAAAACATCTTCCTCAAAACAAGCCATGAAACCCCTGCTGATTGGTTAGATTTCTGGTTTTGTCCCAACCCTGCTATGCTGAAGTCCCCTAGAAATGCAGTCCTATTACACATTCTTCCACTTATCTCTTCCTGCATCAACCGTGTGTGTGTGTGTGTGATTGTGGTTTTGGGCGCATCGACCATGGTTGGTCATTTAGCGCCCATTCCTGCATCAACCAGCCAGTGTTTTCATTAGTATCGGGTTGGTTATGGTACCTATGGCCCAGACCTTAACCTTGTTCAATTTCTCAGGATAATATCAAACCATAAATAGTTAACTTCTTCGTTACAAGCTACAATCTGATATTTCATACAATATACAATATGATATTTCATAATTTTCCTCACATTCCCTAGAATATCACCCGCTATGCCACATCGTGTGGGCATAGCGGACTTTCTTTGATACGCATACATGCCACATCCCGTCAGCACCAATTCTTATGTCATCCCCCAAAATGCTTTCATTAACCCATGCCTCAGCTATGTTTACCACAACCAGCTTTCCAGACACCATGTAAGCATAAAGTTTACCGAATTCTGATATGCTTCTGATACTTGTAACATTTACATAAGAGCATGATAAGCTAGACCTTTCATTCCATGGAATACGTCGGACTTTATAAGCTGCATACCCTCATGACCTTCCTAGTTTATCTGCACTGAACAGCTACATAGAAACTCCTCGTACCTGTTCCGTGGCAGCGCCACTCCCTTCATACTTAGATGGAGCTCATCTAGTGCATGCATGTTTGTCCTCTCCCAAAAAATCACTTCACGGTTCCATATACCTCACCTTATATCCTACACAAAGCTTAGCCACCCTATTATTTATTACAGTAGGCCTAGGATACAACTCATTGCGTCCACGTACCCATGTAAGGATGGCTGTAACCAATGGAGTAACCAGGATTTCCATAATGGGTGAGTCGGACCAAGAATTGTGCTGAAACTGATGAAGGTTTTATGGAGCGAAGCGTATAGAAAATGTTTGTTTTGCGATGTTAAAACGTAGAATTTCTAGTTTTATCTAGTGCATTTCTGGGTATTAAGGGGCGTCACCCTTAGCTGCGTCTTTGGGTGTAACCACATCTTTCCTCCGACTTTCGGCTAACCTGCCTACCAAAGCCCTATACTTGTCTACCGTTTTCTACACCCACCTAGGTCGTTACGCCCACATGCAAGGATATCATTGCTTCCTCACTACTTCCTTGCACGTCCTTATCCAACTTATCCCTAGCATCCTTCACTTGAGCTCCAGGGAAACAGACTCATGTTCGTGTGTCTGGGTTCCTATAACAGAAGGTACTGTCTATATATCTAACCTTGGAGCACCTTGCACTTTCCTAAAAGTTATCTTAGTGCTCCGTCTATTCACTCTCCACTACCATTCCGGATCCCACCACCTCCACCTCCTGCACTTCGCTAACACTCCTCGCATCCTGCACTTGTTTCGCGTGTAGCATTACGTGTAATTGGTCCCACTATTTATCAACTTAGGTGCTACACCTCCCCTTGACAACTCATTCACCTGCTTCTTCAATTCACCAATGGCTCCCCAGCACTGGCACTTCCTGCAGCTTGCCCCTCCATTTGTACTAATGCGCATAAGAAAGGTGTGATATTCCGTTCAATACAAAATAAATTTCGTTTTGGAATGGACTGTTAAATAGACCAACTACAAGACATCAACGGCGGATTATATGATGCCAAACTTGCGACAAAAAACTGCCAAGCGACAAAAAACCGGCTAAACCCGGAACTGCCCGACGGCGTGTGTCACGGCGCACATCAACGTTCACAACCACCTGGCTCAGCACGTGGTTCGCCGCTCCAAATCGTCGGCATCGGCAGCGCACACCGGCCGGCTGACCGTTGTCGGGGGGCGGGGCCGGCCGAGTCGCACGTCTGTTGCGCCGGCGCGTGAGCGGCTCGCCGTCGCTGGCGCCGGCGTCTCCAGTTTCTGCCGGCGGCGACTCTCAGACGTCGCAGAGAGTCGACAGCGCCGGCCCGTGTGGCTCGCAGCCGCCATGCCCGAGAAGGAGCGCAAGACCACGTTCGCGATGGAGGACCACGAGGTGGAGTTCGCGCCGCTGAACGCCGACGACGGCGGCGACGGCGGCGACGGCGAGCTGGTCGCACAGCCGGAGCGCGCCGCCTGGGGAAGCAAGTGGCAGTTCATGATGAGCTGCGTGTCGCTGTCAGTGGGGCTGGGCAACGTGTGGCGTTTCCCCTACCTGGTCCAGCAGGACGGTGGCGGTGAGTGTTGCGTGTGCAGTATGCGCACGACAGGTGGCAAATGCAAGGACCGAAAGCCCGGTCAGAAAACCCGTCCAGGACCGACGGGCTTTTTGGCTGGTCTTTCGAATATATACTGGGCTTTCATCCGGTTCATTAGGTTCATTAAAAAAGCAGCTCAAAACCCAATGATGGCAATCATGCACCTTATGAGGTTAGTTTTCAACTTCAATCCAGCAATTTTGTCCAAGATTCAGCTATGTGATCAAATAATTCCAAGACATTTATTTGGGATGTAAGTTGTGGAATACGATAGTTGATCAATGACATTGGTTACTAACTCAAACACGTTCAGGATATGCAGCGTTCTTTATGCATGCATTCTTCATTCATTATGCAGTGTTCTGCAGTGAACATTACTTGCAACTGTAATAGTTACAAGGAAATGTTTCACTTGTTTCCATAAAAGACATAAAGACATAAAAGATTAGTGCAACTATGAGCCACAAGGACCCTTCTTGGTTGCACTCTGTACACTGAACCAGTTGCCCACCAAATCTGTCAATCAGCCCTCCCTGTAATACTGAAAAGCAAGCCCTTTGTTCTTATAATGATTGTCTATGCTGCTTTTAAAGATGTTCAATGTGCTGCTACTGACGATGTTTTCTGGCAGCTGGTTCCAGTGTTCTACTACCCTGTTGGTGAAGAAAGTTTGCCTTAACCTTGTTCTGCTGTGGTTAACTTTAATTTTGAATTTATGACCTCTAATTGCATCATTTCTGTTAAATTCAAACATTTCCACAAGGTATCCCCTCTCCAGACCATGGACAAATTTAAAGACCTCGATGAGATCTCCTCTCAGCCTTCTATATCTAAGTGAAAACATATTCAATTTCTTCAATCTTTCCTCATATGCCAGGTTGCTTATGCCACTAACCATTTTTGTAGCCCTCTTTTGTACTCTCTCTAAAAGCCAACAATCTTTTTCATAGCTAGGAGACCAAGCTTGGATGCAGTATTCCAAATGTGGCCTGACGTATGCGCAGTAAAGCTTCCTGATAACTTCCTCACTTCTGTATGATACATTCCTATTTATTGCCCCGAGCATTCTCAGTGCCTTCTTCCTGGCTTCCTTGGTCTGTTCTGATGCCCCCAGTTTTGTGTTTAGAATAACACCTAAATTCTTCTCCTGTTTAGTCACTGATAGCACTTGGCCACCCATCAAGTATGGAGCCTTCATATGCTGCTTACCTACATGCTTGATTTTGCACTTATCAAAACTAAATTTCATTTGCCATTCTTCGGACCACTTCACAAGTTCGTCTAAGTCTTTTTGCAGCGAGATATGCTCATCCTGACCTGTTATTTCCATTGCATCCTGACCTCTTTCCATTTGATATGAAACAATATAATGAGGTTGGAGCTATGAGGCAAAAAATGCCTAATGCATGTCAAGACACCTATCATCGCATCACTTGACATCAGCAAGATGGACCAGCTAAACCTGTTCTTAAGACTATATAAGCAATTT
Source organism: Imbricaverruca yamaguchii (assembly GCA_034440575.1). NCBI lineage: Eukaryota > Metazoa > Arthropoda > Thecostraca > Neoverrucidae > Imbricaverruca > Imbricaverruca yamaguchii. The sequence goes on along the minus strand of JAOTOL010001280.1, from coordinate 88,502 downwards.
CCATCACCTTCCTCCGAATGTGTTCACCCACTTTGCAAGCAAAACAAGCAAGTATTCTCGTAGACAGCAATTTGTCTGCATTGACAGGCTCCGTGGATAGCAAAACAATGCCAAAACCAAGCATATTTTAATTCGTGTGGCTGGCCCCTACAACCTTCTGAATCCTAAGAAAACAATAAAGCTGTTACCACAAGGAAATCTTCATTGTTCATTTTTACTAATCTGTAGCGGTACTTATCTCATTTCACACCACATCCATGTTTTTTCGTCCTACTACTACATTCACAATTAAAAACACAATTTTCTCCATCCTACATGCTTAATATTAACTTAACTTAATAATATCGGTATAAATTAATAATATTATAATGTGTACTGTACAATGCACACCCGTAGTAACAGGTGTTCCACGCTCAAGTTGTCTGTCAAGCAACTGCTGGTTGCACCGTTTTGATCTTCGTACTACTGTTCTTAATATTAATAAGTTTTGGTGTTAGCTATCAACTACCTACTTAGCATAACAAATAAAATAACTAATTATCAATGCATAAAATTACAGCAAATACAACCTAGGAATAGCATCGCACGCTGAAGAAAGTAATGAAAACCAATCCACCACCCTCCTCCCTTAAATTTTTTGCCATCAGTTTTCTTATGCATGCTGATACCGAAAATAAGTTGTATACTTAGCATAACAAATAAAATATCTAATTATCAATGCATGAAATTACAGCAAATACAACCTAGGAATAGCATCGCACGCTGAAGAAAGTAATGAAAACCAATCCACCACCCTGCTCCTTTAAATTTTTTGCCATCAGTTTTCTTATGCATGCTGATACCGAAAATAAGTTGTAATTCACTGTGCATTAAATGCGCCACATGTGTAATATTTTGGTACTTTTATACTATGTTGCAGGTCCCAATAGCTATTATAAGAAGTATCTATTTCGACTGTTTCTCCATACTATATGGCCTCCATGTCTTACATGGTAAGATAATATAGGTATGTTTCGATTCCCAAGTAGGTGCGTTCCTCAAAAATCGGTCAAGTATGTATTAAAGTGCAAGCCATTGGTAAGATAACGCCAAGTATTTTATCTCACTTGTGCGCAAAATACGGATGGAAATATTTATTATTCCTAAAAGTTGGCAGCTATCTTCGATAGTTTTTGCTTCCTTTCTTTTTGGCGCTTTCAATGCTGCAGATGGAGAGAACAAAGCGACTAGTCATTTTTTAGCATGACACTTCAGTTGTTGCAAAAACGACATATCATGGCTTGCAACAAGATAACTAAACATGATACGCGACGTCATGCGATGAAAGTGCATGGGATATAACTATAAAGCGTTGAGCCTGGCTTGCAAGAATCATATTAATAAAGCATGGATCTACTGGCTTTTATATAAACCACTTGGATTCATACACAAACAGCCATTTCCAAGAGCAAAACAGTGCCCTACAGACTCTCAAAATTCATTATGTATTACGTCATGCATCTACCATCCGATTATCCAATATTTTTAGTTGTCGCCATAATGTAGTATATCCATCCATTAATGTGTAATGATATGTTTGGAATGGCTTTTCTTCAGGTTGCATTCACTTCAATATATGATACTTATCGAGTTATTCATGTGCATTGCAATCATTAAGGGTTGCTGGATGCATTAGTCATGCCAAGCACATGAAAGTAATCACGAACCGAGCTAAAATCAAGAAATGCCATCAGAAATTAAAAGCGAGTAACGGCGGGATCAGTGTACAGTGTACTGGCTCAGTACCGGCCGTATCAGTGTACAGTGTACTGGCTCAGTACGGGCCGGATCAGTGTGTACTGGCTCAGTACGGGCAGGATCAGTGTATTATGGCTCAGTACGGGCCGGATCAGTGTATTCTGGCTCAGTACGGGCCGGATCAGTGTATTCTGGCTCAGTACGGGCCGGATCAGTGTACAGTGTACTGGCTCAGTACGGGCCGGATCAGTGTATTCTGGCTCAGTACGAGCCGGATCAGTGTATTCTGGCTCAGTACGGGCCGGATCAGTGTATTCTGGCTCAGTACGGGCCGGATCAGTGTATTCTGGCTCAGTACGAGCCGGATCAGTGTACAGTATACTGGCTCAGTACGGGCCGGATCAGTGTACAGTGTACTGGCTCAGTACGGGCCGGATCAGTGTACAGTGTACTGGCTCAGTACGGGCCGGATCAGTGTATTCTGGCTCAGTACGAGCCGGATCGGTACACAGTGTACTGGCTCAGTACGGGCCGGATCAGTGTACAGTGTACTGGCTCAGTACGGGCCGGATCAGTGTATTCTGGCTCAGTACGAGCCGGATCGGTATGCAGTTTACTGGCTCAGTACCGGCCGGATCAATGTATGCTGACTCAGTACGGGCAGGATCGGTACACAGTGTACTGGCTCAGTACGGGCCGGATCAGTGTGTACTGGCTCAGTATGGGCCGGGCAAGTACGGGCCGGATCAGTGTAGAGTGTACTGACTCAGTACGGGCCGAATCAGTGTGTACTGGTTCAGTACAGGCCGGATCGCTGTACAGTGTACTGGCTCAGTACGGGCAGGATCAGTGTGTACTGACGCAGTACGGGCCGGATCAGTGTGTACTGGCTCAGTACGGGCCAGCTGTGGCCTAGGGACGTCATCAGGCGAGGTCAGTGGGCACACGTGCTGTGAACGACAGCTGTGCCTTGTCGGACTCGTCGCAACAGAGACGCGCCGCCAATTTGTCAAGATTCGCCCACCTCCAATGCTGGCGTGATTTATGCTGACCAGCGCTCTTGTATCGAGGGCACACGATGACAATTCAACTACGCCAAGAAACACACATGGTGGAAACTATTATATCTTCGCATGCTACCAATAGTCTCCACACGTGGTGGAGACTAGACTACTATAGATAGGGAGAGTACTATACCCGGTGGAGACTGCACGTGGTGGAGACCCACACGTGATGGAGACTACTATAGCTAGGGATGCAGAAAATGTCAGAGGGAATTGTGCACTAATCGGTAGGCGTCATGGAAAGACTTACAAACATGGTGATTCTTATTTTATTTTGCTGAAGTCACGCAGCGAGGAAATTGCTCCTACGAACGCAAATACGCGAAATACTCGTGCCGGAAATTATTTCAAGAGTACTCCATTCAGCAGTCACTAATTCTATGATTTACGTGTGCAGTGATGCCACCAGTAGTTTCCTCAGAGGGCCCGGCCAAAAACCATGAAATAGAGAACCCGTGTTTTATATTTCCCTGCGACCAATCGGTGTAATATGACGACGCTGTGCTGCGTACGCAGCCACATGTGCTGCAAGAGAGAGCCCGGAGCACGTTTATTTAAGAAACCAAATGAATATCAACCTCTGGTGGCAGCCTAGCCGAACCCAGCAAAGAAGATGTTTGTATTCCCTGAGTTGGTGTAATCGGTCGCCCTCACTATGCATTTACTTGGGACGGCTGGCGGATGCTATGATCTTCGCCCTGGTGTCTACAGGGTGGACAGCTGTGGCAGACAGACAAGGGTGGACAGACTCTGGTCAGGCGCGCACAAACTAGGGTCGGGTGTGGACAAACTCAGGCCAAACGTGGAGAAGCTCGGACCAGGCGTGGACAGACTCGGCCCAGGCGTGGACAGACTCGGACCAGGCGTGGACAGACTCGGCCCAGGCGTGGACAGACTCGGCCCAGGCGTGTACAGACTCGGCCCAGGCGTGGACAGACTTGGCCCAGGCGTGGGCAGACTCGGCCCAGGCGTGGACAGACTCGGCCCAGGCGTGGACAGACTCGGCCCAGGCGTGGACAGACTCGGCCCAGGCGTGGACAGACTCGGCCCAGGCGTGGACAGACTCGGCCCAGGCGTGGACAGACTCTGCCCAGGCGTGGACAGACTCGGCTCAGTCGTTGACAGACTCGGCCTAGGCGTGGACAGACTCGGCTCAGGCGTGGACAGACTCGGCCCAGGCGTGGACAGACTCTGCCCAGGCGTGGACAGACTCGGCTCAGTCGTTGACAGACTCGGCCTAGGCGTGGACAGACTCGGCTCAGGCGCGTCATGAGCCGGCGCCAGTCAGATACAGCCGAACCCAGTGCCACCGGCTGACACCAGCCACCACCCACTGAGTCTGGCCGAGCCACGTGCACCGCACAGTGTGTGGCGACGCTGCCGGAAGCCACGGAGCGGCGCCAGGCTCACGTTACACTCGGCCGTCCTCTGTCGGCAGGCTCCGCGCCTGATGGCTGATGGTTCTGACGCGTCTGTCTGGTGGCTCCGCGCCAGGACGGCCGCGCCGGACATGTCAGCGACCGCAGGCGCCGGGCGGGTCACGGGGTCACGGGGTCACCGAGAGAATCTGAGTCTGGCCCCGGGTGGGTCACGGGGAGAGTCTGAGTCTGGCGCTGGGAGAGGTGCGGGGAGAGTCTGAGTATGGCTCCGGGTGGGTCACGGGGAGAGTCTGAGTCTGGCGCTGGGAGAGGTGCGGGGAGAGTTTGAGTCTGGCGCTGGGAGAGGTGCGGGGAGAGTTTGAGTCTGGCCCCGGGTGGGTCACGGGGAGAGTCTGAGTCTGGCGCTGGGAGGGTGCGGGGAGAGTCTGGCCCGGGTGGCGGGGCGGTCTGGCGCTGGGGGGCGGAGGTCTGAGTATGGCCGGGTGGGTCACGGGGTCTGATGGCGGGGGAGGGTGCGGGGAGAGTCTGAGTATGGCTCCGGGTGGGTCACGGGGAGAGTCTGAGTCTGGCGCTGGAAGGTGCGGGGGAGTCTGAGTTGGCCCGGGTGGGTCAGGAGAGTCTGAGTCTGGCGCTGGGAGAGGTGCGGGGGGGATGGCTCCGGGTGGGTCACGGGGAGAGTCTGAGTCTGGCGCTGGGAGAGGTGCGGGGAGAGTCTGAGTATGGCTCCGGGTGGGTCACGGGGAGAGTCTGAGTCTGGCGCTGGGAGAGGTGCGGGGAGAGTTTGAGTCTGGCCCCGGGTGGGTCACGGGGAGAGTCTGAGTCTGGCGCTGGGAGGGGTGCGGAGAGAGTCCGATTCCGAGCCTGGCACTGCGCGGGGAGGAGGGATGGGTCTGAGTCAGACACGAGGCGGGTCCGAGTCCGGCACTGCGCGGGGAGGAGGGGACAAGTCTGAGTGCGGGTGGAGAGGCGGTACTTGCAAGTCCGGGGTCCCACCTGACCAGTCTGGCAGGTTGGGTGGGACGCGCCACATGAAGGTGCGCGGTGAAGGTTCGTCGGATATGCGCATTATTTGATGCTGTGAGAATGCCTACTTTAATACGTATTACTTTTAGCAAATTCTCACCTGATTACTTTTGTCTTGAACTATGAGCCACATTTTGTTTTTGCTTTTCGAGGTTTCACGCAGTGTGCCATTCCTGAAATATGTAAAAGCTAAACACTGACGCCAGGAGAATGCAAAAGCCGTGCATAGCCAAAGCACTTAGATCGTTGTTGGATATTAAAAAGGAATGATCAGTGTGACATGTCAACTATGCTCCTCACTACGTGCTTTTCAGCTATAAGTTTCGTTCTTTTCGCGAGAGCTGGCTGGGCTGTTTGGTGAAAAGCAGGGCGGTGGGTCTGGGTTAAAGCACTTGTTCAGAGATTTCTTCTCTGAAAATACTTTGCACTCTGGATTCGCACTGGATAAGATGGGCTTCATATGTTCTCATCTCAAACACAAACATGTAGGAGGAACAAAGCATCACTAAAACCAATCAAATCAGCATTAACAAAAGTGCAGGTTATTCTACTTACTGTCACCACTCAAACTAGCCACTTTTGTAGCAGTCAGCACCCAGACCACAGCAACACACACACGCTCAACACACACAGCGCGCCAAAACAGCTTGCCAGACCGCGCGCCTGCGCACTGGATACACTGGCCTCCAGGTACTTCGACTCCGGCTGAGGCGGACCTGCTTGCACGCTATCCTTATTGTGGAAAAAAACGACAGTTTTCAGAGACGCTCTCTGGTGCTGGGGTGCATTCTTCGAGTGCACAGGCTCGAGATCTTGTCGCACGCCTCGGCGTGTGTAGGATTGGTTGCTGCATGCCATAGAACGTAAAGTAGTCATCTGCCTCAGCGCATGATTCTGCGCAGGCCTAATTATGACGTCATGCACTTTCACACTTCTAGACATAAAGATATAAAGACATGAAAGATTAGTGCAACTAAGAGCCACAAGGGCCCTTCTTGGTTGCACTCTGTACACTCAACCAGTTGCCCACCAAATCAGTCGATCAGCCCTCCCTGTAATACTGAAAAGCAAGCCCTCTATTCTTATAATGATTGTCTATGCTGTTTGTAAAGACGTTCAATGTGCTGCTACTTACAATGGTTTCTGGCGGCTGGTTCCAGTGTTCTACTACCCTGTTGGTGAAGGAAGACTGTCCTAACCTTGTTCTGCTGTGGTTAACTTTAATTTTGAATTGATGACCTCTAATGGCATCATTTCTGTTAAATTCAAACATTTACCCAAGATATCCTCTCTCCAGACCATGGACAAATTTAAAGACCTTGATGAGATCTCCTCTCAGCCTTCTATATCTAAGTGAAAACATATTCAACTTCTTCAATATTTCCTCATATGTCAGGTTGCTTGTACCATTAACTATTTTTGTAGCCCTCTTTTGTACCCTCTCTAAAAGCCAACACTCTTTTTCATAGCCAGGAGACCAAGCTTGGATGCAGTATTCCAAACGTGGCCTGACATATGTACGGTAAAGCTTCCTGATGATCTCCTCACTTCTGTATGATACATTCCTATTTATGGCCCTATGCATTCTCAGTGCCTTCTTCCTGGCTTCCTTGGTCTGTTCTGATGCCCCCAATTTTGTGTTTAGAATAACACCCAAATCCTTCTCCTGTTCAGTCGCTGATAGCACTTGGCCACCCATCAAGTATGGAGCCTTCATAAGCTTCTTACTTACATGCATGATTTTGCACTTATCAAAGTTAAATTTCATTTGCCATTCTTCGGACCACTTCACAAGTTCGTCTAAGTCTTTTTGCAGCGACGTATGTTCATTTTGACCTGTTATTGCCCTAAAGACCTTCAAATCATCTGCAAATTTCAAAACTTTACTGCTTAGGCCACTTTCAATGTTATTTACAAATATAATAAACAGTAGTGGCCACAGTGCTGACCCCTGGGGGACTCCACTAAGAACATTTTGCCATGATGACTTTGTACCATTTAGCATCACTCTTTGCTGTCTATCTGAAAGCTACAACTCTATCCATTTTAAGATGCTACCTGCAATACCATGGGCCTGAAGCTGTATCATTAACCGTGAATGGGGTACCTTGTCAAAGGCCTTACTAAAGTCAAGATATGCTACCTCAACCTGCTTTCCTTGATCAAATTGTTCTGTGGCGAAGTTGAAAAAGTCCAAGAGATTTGTGAGGCATTATCGCCCTTTCGTAAACCCATGTTGAGTATCTTGAATCAATATGTTTCCTTCCAGATAACTAACTATTCTATCCTTGATAATTGATTCGAGTACCTTGCAGACTAGGGATGTGAGACTTACTGGCCTATCTACAAGATATTATACTAAGTGGAAATCCCAGTTCCTTTACAGCTTTCCGCAATACCCTAGCATACATTTCATCAGGTCCTGCTGCCTTGTTTGGCTTTATGTTCCTGATATGATTGAAAACAACATCACTATCAATGAAATCAACATCATTTATCCGATCACATGTCACTGAACTATGGTGTACGGTTGGCAGATTGGTCATATCTTCCAATGTGGACACTGATTTAAACTGCTTGCTCAGCTCCTCAACCATCCAGTATCCTCACCCAATATAGTCCCATTTACTTCCAGTGGATCAATTGCGCTAGAAACTTTACTCAGCTTGTAGAAACTAAACAAGTTTTTGCTGTCCCCATTACAGTTCCTTGCCAAATCCAGTTCTTTTGCACGCTTTGCTGCTCTGGTTTTTTGCTTCACAGTGTCCCTAGCTTTTCGGTACGCCTTTAGATTTACGATATTTGAAGCTTCCTTAAGCTCTCTAAATACAGCTTTCTTAGCCTTAATTGCTTTTATCAAGTCTGGTGTATGCCATGCTGGCTTTCCTATCCTTCTTTTGCGTCTTTGCTTTTGTGGGACATATCTAATCTGAATTTCCTTCAAGTAAGATTTTAACTTTTCCCACATTTCACAGGCATTTAAATTGGATAATTCTTCTTCCCATCTTATGGCACTTAAAGCCACTGTCCTGCAGTCAAAGTCTGCTCTGTTGAAATTTGGAACCTTTACTAAATTATCCTTAATAATTTCCACTACATGTGCCTTGAATCTAACTATGCTACGGTCACTTCTCCCCAGAGTTTCTCCTACAGTCAAGTCTTGAACCAAGTCACTTAAATATGATAATACAAGGTCCAAGAATGAGCCATGCCTGGTAGGTTCCGTTACAAATTGGTGTAAGAACAGGTCCTCTTCGAGGCATTTCCTAAACATTTTGCATGACGAGGAGCCAACACCAACATTTTCATATCCTTTTAGATTAAAATCACCAAGAATAATGTACTTCCTCCGAAAGTTTCTACTGATTTCCTCACAAATCACCTTGTCAAGCTCCAGTTGCTGAGAATGTGGCAGGGTTACTGATCGGTAGAAAGCTCCTATCCTCAGTGTATTGCTGTTGCCTTTTCCCACAGCGACATCAAGCCAAATGGACTCAACAGACACATTTTTATCCCCACCTGCTACTTTTTGAGAACTGAATAAGCTATTCACATAGAGCATTGCACCACCCCCTTTCACTGCTGGACCCCTATTGCATGAAAACATATTGTATCCCTGGATCTTATAGTCCTGCAAGTTATCTCCAAAATACCCCTCACTGACCCATGCCTCCGTAATGCAAACAAAATCTGGTTCCTTCTCATTGCATGAAATGAGGAGGACATAACACTTGAACATAACCCTTGAACTCGTCAAATTTTGATCGGATACTCTGAGCATTAAGCATCATACATTTAACATATGCTCCATAACCACCTTTGGCTTTTTCATGCTGAGGAGTTCTTTTATCACTGGGTGAACTACCACTCTGCCTCCTTGAACTACTGCTGTCCCTATTTGCTGACTTTGAGATTCTATTGCCTTGGCTGACACTATTGGAATATCCCTGAGATGGCAATGTAATTTCATCCCTCCCCACCCAATTTCCTAGTTTCCCTGAACTAGGGATGGACTGATGCTCATAGGGATGCTCATACACTTTGTCTAACACATGAACCCCCTTCTTGGAGAAGTGCAGGCCATCCCTCTGATAGAGGTTCCAGGATCCATAAAACCTGCACCACTCATCAACAAATGTGAAACTTAATTCATGACAGAGCTTACCTACCCTGGCATTGGCTGTCAGTGCCCTAGAGTTCCACTCAGGGGAGGCTCCAGCCCTAGGCAAAGTCGCAGTTACAATGACTCTTATTGGTATCCTTCAGGGTGGCCAGAAGGGCCCTATAGTCCTGCAGCAGCTTTTCACTCCTAGCAGGACCTATGTTATTCACCCCTACTTGTACTATAACTGTACTAAACTAGTGATTACTAGTGGCCTGTGCCTCCACTGGCACCAGGTCCTTAACCTTGGCATCAGGCCTGGTGATGCACCTCCTGTCCCTCCTACTTTTACAAAATACCCGATCTAAATGTCGCACATGAAAATCACCTACGACCAGTATCCTCACTACTACTATCCTTGGCGCAAGATAGTGCCTGGAAACTGTGTCTGAGCAACGGATAGTTGGTTGTAGGTGTTTAGGGGCGAGTCGACTGCAGTGTTTATGCAGCACCTATAACCTCGTTAGTAATAACAAAGTGTTAAAATGGAAACAAATCGAGACGGCGTAATATGTAGTACAGTGTCTAACTCGTGACCAAGTCGACAGTAGAACCTTGCTTATTTTACCACGTGCATTACCATGGGCGGCGGGCAGTCTGGACGTAATGTAAGTACTGCCGGTTTTCTTGGTGAATTTGCCGATGTTCTTTTCTGTGAATTATAGGTCGGAATTGTCATTTTTCATGCGATTTTTTGCAACTTAATCACGTGCTTATACAGAAAGCCGTCCGGCTTATTCGGAATCAAAATTGCTGGATGATATCATCAATCGCTCAGTTACTACCAAAGCTATTGCGGGCTACCGAACTTTTGGGATATATTATTTCCATGAAACGTCCATTGAGGAAGAATGGGGAGGGGGAGAACGTGTCTCCTAGGGAGCCACCAAAATGCCGAAGAGACAAGCTGTAGCATTGGTGGAGCAGTGCGAGATGTTTCGTTGCTGCCAATTTTGTTGGTGAGACCCATCCCGCAGGATCCCGTGTTAAGAGAACAAAATGTTGGTGGAGCCAAGGCAAAGATGGTGGGGCCCAGGTCTCAACAAAAGCACAGGAAACTCCACCCCTGAGCTGTAGCTTCCGAACCATAAGCACAGTCAAGAAGCCCCTCCCCTTAGCAACACATGTACATTGAAGCAGACGAAATATGTTGAGATTTTGATCACGTAAAACTCACACTTTATGAAAATCCTGGCTGCGCCACTGTCCCGGGCCGTCGCTTAATGCAAAGTCTCAGTACTCTCGAGTTGCGAACGTTGTGAAGAGCACCACAATCATAATCATACGTCCTACCAGTCCTTTTCTTATTTTATACCTTTTAATGCTTGACAGACATGCATTGTCTGCTAATTTAGCTTAGACAATTAATAACCAATGACGCCATATGCGTAGTTTTGCTCTTGCAAACAGCTGCAGGATGACACGCGCCGGGGTTGCTGACACGTTTTTATGTTCGTAAATCTAATCGTGGACTAATTTCTAAGAAGTATTGCACCTATGACGTCATCAATATCAGTAAGTTTAATCACATGTTGAACACCCAGCCAAATGAGTTTCAGCATCCTTACGAAAATACACGCCGGCTCAGAGGCGAAGTGCACTCCGACTCCGAACCTTGGTTGGTTTTCCAATTGGTTTTCATTTTCCAATTCCAAAATTGGTTTTTCACTCTAGTGAGGAAATTACCAGCCCGTGTCCATTTCAACTAATGGAATTTGGGCTCGTGCACTTTGAGCGGGCTTTTCTCAGCGGGTACAATTTGAGCGAACCCCCAAATTGGACATCTGCGACATCTGAACCAGTTGAAATAGAGCGAACACAATCTGAGCGAATGTATTTCGCGTTGCTCTTGTTGGAGTATAACTCGTGTTGGATTCTGCCTGCTGACAAGAGTGTAATGATGAAGTGTGGCGATCGGTGTCGTACCATGGAGAAGTGAGAGATCCACTGATGTGACTTTGAAGTCAAAGAAGAAATTTGTGTTTGACAGGACCGACCCACGCCTTGTGAGCTTTGGTCGCGTGAATTCAGATTATTGCGCATTATTCAACATTGACATGACGTATGCGTAGTAGGCCGTGATTAGATCCCGCGTTTAGATGAATATTGTTCACGATCAGTCCGAAATGACCCGATGAGCATGTCAAACGGTATGCGTGTGCAATTCACAGTGCATTGCACATCTGCATAGCATCTGCAGTGCATAACTAAAATGAGCCTTGATACAATAATGACACCTAGGTCCTTGGTCTGACAGACATTTTCCAGCTCTTCATTGATTACAAAACATCTTGTCTGGACCAGTGCGTGCCGAAGGGTTTTCTTAATTCATTTGCACTTTGGCGGATTTAACCCTAAACGCCAGCTGACGACCAGGATCTGAGACGATTCCAGTCGGCTAGCAGCACTAGCCATCAGCTGGGTACCGAAGCTGGCGGAAAAATGACACCTTCATCACGTAGAAGTTAGTCGGAAGTAGTTTCACTTGGAAAACCGTTGATGTGCATCGAAAATAATACAGACGTTGGCAATGTTTCCTCGGTATCGCTGGAGTTCTTAATTTCCAGCCAGCCATTTTTTTTATGTCCACGATAAGTCTCTGTCGCCTGTGGGACAGATACGAGACAGCCTCTGTCGCCTGTGGGACAGGTACGAGACAGCCTCTGTCGCTTGTGGGACAGATACGAGACAGCCCTCTGTCGCCTGCGGGACAGATACGAGACAGCCTCTGTCGCCTGTGGGACAGATACGAGACAGCCCTCTGTCGCCTGCGGGACAGATACGAGACGACCCATTTTAGCGCTGATTAGTGCAATCGACACGGTTCATGGTCAGTTTGTGAAGAATGAACTTCTGGTTAACGGTCTGAAATGGGCCGATTAGTCTATATAAATTGTGTTCGTTCGGTATCCGTCCGAGATGTCTTTCCATGCTAATGATAAATAAACACCTAGGCTCGACACACACCTGTCACGAGACAAGTAATTTCGCCTCATCTGTCGAAATGCTGTCTGCCTGAGACGGAGATAGCGCTCCCACGACGTAGCACACCAGGACGACAGTCTACGCCGCGGAATGACAGCGGCAACAGAGATAGTTGACTAACATTGCATAAACAGTTCAACAGACTCGTTTACATCAACACAGTCCAGAATGACCCATGGTACCATTAATCGACTTCGAAGCAGGCCTTCAATTTGGACTCCTTTGTACACGGTGTCGGGGCCCCACAGTTCGACACACGTCACAGCACGGGAACGACCCCACCAACTGCCGCCATCCATCCAACGTCAGGCACATTGGAATCCCCGACGATAACTATTTCGCTGTTGGATGGCTGTACCATCCATATTACTGTCAATATCTGGCTTCTGCACCGTTCTCCACCGTCCCGGATATCACCATTGCTGCCGATATCCGGCCGGCTGCACCGTCCATATTGCTGCCGATATCCGGCCGGCTGCACCGTCCATATTGCTGCCGATATCCGGCCGGCTGCATTGTCCATATTGCTGCCGATATCCGGCCGGCTGCACCGTCCATATTGCTGCCGATATCCGGGCGAGGGCTGTGCAGTTAGCCGGTTGTCAGTAGCACATGGCGAGAGTAAGTGCCGCGTCGTCACACGGATGGCGCTCATCTCTGAATCGGACAGATTCAGCAGGTGCAGCGGCAGCAGAGACCCAAGGACGGCACAGACCCCTCCCCCCCCACCACCACCGCTTAGGGATCTGTGATCACGCCAAAGATGGCAATGTGAATGGCTGACCATTCACATTGTTCCATTTGATGTTCGTTTCTTAAGCAAGTGATCGAAGTAAAATATCTGACATATTTTTGAAGCCATCAGATCGGGTTAACACTAATGAACTTGTGAAGGAATTTTGGCCGTAGTTGATTCAACATGAGCAAGTGCCAAGCCAACCGAGCCAGTTTGGAAAAAAGTACACTAACCATGGACACCAGGAATTTAAGCTGTGTTGATATTTTTTGCTTGCTATACACATAATTCAACGTTACGACAGACATGCCGCAAGACTTACACAAAAATTTCCAACTCGTCGGTTTCAATAATGCACTTCAAGAGTTTGAAATCACCAATACACTGGTTTCCCGGACACCTTCCCCGAAATTCCATTAGTAATTTCACCAATTTTTTTTTCATTATGAAGAGTTTGCTCTTTTCTCAATGTATCTGAACATTGCAAATAGTCGAAACTTGCACTTAGCCCATTGCACATAATCTGAATGTCAGCATGCCACTCATCCAGTATATGTTTTGCCCTTGGCAGTCCTCCGCTTGCAAATGTACGCCATCGTCGTAAACATACCCGCTCGCATCGTGCTCGCTCTGTTTGTTCTGGCTCAGATGTCGCAGACACCAAACGTGATATATATGTATAGATATAGAGAGATATGGATAGATAGAGAGCTAAGGATATATGTATAGAGATATGGATAGATACAGCAGGCTAAGGATAAATATAGAGAAATATGGATGGATGTAGAGAGATTTAGAGACAAGAAAGAGCGAGGTCGCAGCATGGTCTTCTGGTCCACCCCATGCCATATGAGCTTCATTAGTCAGCCGTCCACACACAACGTGCTACTGCCGATCTCTCGCCTGGTGTTACTCTGTCCCGTTTCGCACATGTGTTAGGCGGAACAGCATGCGGCTGAGGTGCTTATACAGGGGAGGATAATGGCGAAAATGAACGACGTTTGGCTTCATTAGGGAACGATCACCATAAGACAGCTGGTCAGTGATAAGAAGAACCATTTATAAGCTGTGCAGGGTATTAGATAGGTGAACCATTCCATGCGAACCCAGCCAGGTGGGGCTTACAACGCAACACCTCACTCACTCAGATTTCGCTCATTTTTTTACAAAGGACCAATCGTATGCCCACAACACAATTTTGGGACTCTTAGGTCTCCCTGACATTCGGTTTGTCCTACATGGTGACCTAAGAGTATGACATCACACCACGAAATGATAGTTTTAAACTGCGATATCTCTCTAATGGGAAAATGAACCCCGAGCTCCGAAAACAGTCGCAGGATGCCAAAATGCACTATTTAAACAGAAATGCATCATAATGATTTGCGCAATTTTGAACATTGATTTTTGACCATGTTGTGCTCTCGATTTCGATTTGTGAAGAAGATTATTTTCGATTTTCACCAAGCATCGATTTTATAATTATTCGTCGTGTGTCACTCATTAATTCAGTCGGACCTCAACCCGAACATTGTCAGCTAAAAAACCAACAAACGGAGGCATGTGTGTGCCACGGCCATGATCAGGCCGTCAGGAGGCCCACGTCGCAAAAACTGCTCGCCACCTTAAACTGAGTTGCTTGCCATTCTGCAAAGGCTCCGCCGATCTGGAGTGGTCTGAACTTACCTTGCAGACTCAAGCGTTGGACAATTAAATCTGCTTGATGTACTTTAGCTTGATGAAGTCATAGCTCACAGTTTCTGACACTCACTCTTTATTTCTTTCTCTCTTTCTCTCACTCTCTCTCTCTCTCATTTTTTATCTCTCTCCTCTCTCTCTCCCTCTATCTCTCTCTCTCTCTCTATATATATATATATATATATATATATATATATATATATATATATATATATATATATATATATATATATATATATATATATATATAATATATATATATATATATATATATATATATATATATATATATATATATATATATATATATATATATATATATATATATATATATATATATATATATATATATATATATATATATATATATATATATATATATATATATATATAATATATATATATATATATATATATATATATATATATATATATATATATATATATATATATATATATATATATATATATATATATATATATATATATATATATATATATATATATATATATATATATATATATATATATATATATATATATATATATATATATATATATATATATATATATATATATATATATATATATATATATATATATATATATATATATATATAATATATATATATATATATATATATATATATATATATATATATATATATATATATATATATATATATATATATATATATATATATATATATATATATATATATATATATATATATATATATATATATATATATATATATATCTCTCTCTCCTTCTCTCCTTCTCTCCTTCTCTCCTTCTCTCTTTCCCTCTTTCGATCTCTATCTCTCTATCTCACACGTCTATTTTCCAATTAGGAGAGTGTTGTATGTTGTATCTTGTACGATGTACTACCCGCTGTGTTGAAGATCACTACATTTGTCTTGTTTCTCAACAGAAACTAGTGGGCAGCTCCTTGTGCCTATAATTGTTCTGGTAACCCGGCCAGAAGTGGTTGGTGAACGCGACGTCTGTTTGATCGTTGTCTTTTTATTTAATGTGAATGACTTCGGTCCTTGGATGAAGATGCACTAACTAATTTTAAGCGAAAATCGCAACTGTATTTTGAAAGAGAGGTGTAAAATTATCTGAATTGTTGTAATATTCCATATCAAGCGAGCTGTATTGATGGTGAACAACTTTCTTTCGAAGTTCCCGCTTTCAATGATGAAAAGAGGGAAGTAATTACAACAGTTGACCCACCTTAGCATGTGTGCTGATGGCAAGTATGGCAATTTCTATACATTTGAATGAGCAGTTGACCACCCCGCACCGACGCTGCTTAAGTTTTGCATGGAGTTATAACGCTGACTGGGGAATATCGGTTTGACAATGCATTCGGCACGTGTCGGTGAGTTGGTACGGCCTGTACGCACGTACATAGTCGGTACGTCCAGCGAAAAACAACTTAGCAGAACTGGCAAGTCAGCTCTCACTGCAAAGACGTTTCCAACAAATACAAGTGGTCGTGGTGTACTCTCCGTGCCAAAAGTGGGATGAGGATATGCTAATAAGGCACCGACATGAAATATGATTCGGACGGTCTGAAATGTGGTTTGAAATCTGGATATGAAGTTTATGTTAAACTCGATCGTCGCGCGTCGTGAGCGTTTTGGCGGCTCCCGTCCTAATGGTGTCCTAATGATACCTGAGGATAACGACCTTACGTGAGCGTTTTGGCGGCACCCGCCCTAATGATGTCCTAATTATACCTAAGGATAACGACCTTACGTGAGCATAACAGGCCACCAGCAGGTCGCCGCGGTTGAACCTGACCTTGCCACCGCCGGCCTGGGAAGAGCGGATGACCATCCCTGAGTCTCTGCTGACGCTGCTTGCTATACCGACCACATGCGCGGCACAAGTGCCAATGTCAATCCTGTCCAGTCCCGTCAATTATTACACCGATGTTCCTTATCTCAGCCCTAATGTTCTTTGCTATTTGTCTATTAGGGATTTGGAGCTCGCCCATTGTCCAGGTCATTTTGCGCCCAGGTATCTTTATTAAACATCGAGCTCAACAATATGAGCAAAAAGTGTAATCCGTTGATCTTGATTGACGTTTTTCTTCATTGTGTTGCTACGTTCCAAAGATAGGGCCCAGTTTAATGACAACTATATTCGGCGTCATTGATCACTAGCTCCTGGCTCAAAAACTTCAAATGTGTGGAGCTGAGGGGGAATAGTCTTAAAACCAACTTAAGGATGAGTGAGGAGAACCGAGGAACTTAACAACAGTGGGGAGAGTGTGTCGATTTCAAGAACGGTGAGCCAGACGAACAGGACATTCGCAGTGCGCGGGGAGAGTTGGTTTGACACTCACTGATATTGGTAACTCTCGCAGTGCGCAGGGAGAGTTGGTTTGGCACTCACTGATATTGGTAACTCTCGCAGTGCGCAGGGAGAGTTGGTTTGACACTCACTGATATTGGTAACTCTCGCAGTGCGGAGTTGGTTTGGCACCGATTGGGCTGAGTGCGCGAGAGTTGGTTTGACACTCACGATATTGGTAGCTGCAGTGCCAGGAGAGTGGTTGGCACTTACTGATATTGGTAGCTTCGCAGTGCGCAGGAGAGTTGGTTTGACACTGACTGATATTGGTAACTCTCGCAGTGCGCAGGGAGAGTTGGTTTGGCACTCACTGATATTGGTAACTCTCGCAGTGCGCAGGGAGAGTTGGTTTGACACTCACTGATATTGGTAACTCTCGCAGTGCGCAGGGAGAGTTGGTTTGGCACTCACTGATATTGGTAGCTCTCGCAGTGCGCAGGGAGAGTTGGTTTGGCACTCACTGATATTGGTAACTCTCTCAGTGTGGAGGGAGAGTTGGTTTGGCACTCCCCTGATATGTGTAGCTCTCTCAGTGTGGAGGGAGAGTTGGTTTGGCACTCCCCTGATATGTGTAGCTCTCTCAGTGTGGAGGGAGCCGTTTTGTCCCTCCCTTGATATTTGTATAAGGCAGCAATTGAACCATTCACACTACGGTTTTAAAATTTGCATACTTTCCGGCACATCAACTGCGCATATTGCGCCAACAAATGCGTTCTGGGCTTACATGATGGTGAGGCTGTCGTGAATGAAAGTCAGGTCGTAATCTCATCTCAATCCGATTTGCGGACGTACATAGACATATTTAAAAAAGTAAATGATGTGAAAAATGAAATGTGTTTACTTAGATAAATTGTGCGAGAGAAATGCAGAAACATGAAATCTGACCTCTGATCAGGTCTCTTGGCCACCTTAAGTTTTAAACTTTACAAATAAATAATTGCATAGCTTTGTCACGAATCAATATTTCGACAAATTGTTCATTTGTGTAGTTGCTGATTAAGTCCTCTGAAATTGTGCCGTGTTTAAGTCAGTGTCAAGTCCGGTTATTGAGGTATGGCACATATCGAATGTAGGTACATACGTACGGATTTCTGCGGAGTAAAAGTCTATAAACCAAGGTTATTTTGTATGCAGAGTTCATTACACTACTAGTGCGATTGCGTCCAAAAAATGAATTTCAATCTTTGATTTTGTACCCAAATTTAACGGGAACATTTCCCTACAATCGATACATTTTTCTTCTTTGTAAAAAGTGATCAATGGGTGGAAACATGTGGCCTGTGTTTCATCGTGGCACTTACTTACATTTTCCTGAATGCCACCTGTTTCGAAAATTGTCATCTTCAACAGTTGGTCACATATTCCCAGGTGTTTGGCCCGGATAGGATTAATGGTCTCGTCCTTTGCATGTGGCACACGTGCTAGACTAAATCTTCAGTTTGCATGCCATTGACAGCGAAGCACGAAAACACATTTGCTTTGTGACTAGGGTTCGAAAACAGCGGCGAAAACAGGCGACCGAATGTACGGCGACATTGACTTGCTTCACCTCACCTGGAGGTCAACCCAAGTAAATGTAGCAAAATGTGTTTATGGAATATAATCGGTCAAGAATGTAGCTACTCCATGCCACTAAATGCATGTCTTTTTGTCTCCTTAAATCAAAAGTATTAAAGCTTAGTTGGGTGTGGGGCGATTTGTATCTCCGCACTGTCAAAGGTCAGAGAAATTAGCGAGAGGTCAGCGCGAGTCAGTCAGGTGCGATAAGCATTCCGCACTGCCAGGGTTAAAGCCTCTCACCAATGGTATGCCGACTTGGATGAGCGTCAACTCATGGCTCTGTACAGCGACATCAAGGTCAACACGATTAAAATCCAAAACATTTGCACTGGAATAATGCGAAGAGATGAAACGGAAATTACTGTAAACTGAGCCGAGTACGCATGCAGGGTGAAAGATGTCCAACGTGCACAATGAACAACCAGTATAGCTTGAGACATGGGACAAACTGTGTCTGCCAATGATCAAAGCTGAACAACATGCTTTGTGAATAGGCTGTGCTTGTTCTTTGTTAGTTAGCTAGTTAGTTGGGCTTTCAGGCGCTTCGATTGTGTTTGTTCTTTGTGATTTTTTTTTCACGAGTGCTACTGTTGTTTATCGTTCTACCACTGTTTGTCTTCCATATGTTGCATTTTTCATGATTGATGTATGTGTCAGCCTCTCCATGCCTATCAGCTATTGTATCGACAACGTACAATTGCAAAATATTAGCATTGCAGAAACCTTAAATGAAAAACCTAACACCGATATCAATAACTACCACAGTAGCCGGTTTCAGGAATGTGTCAGTGTCTGCAACGGAGGTAGGGAGGAAACGACCACACCATGCTGAAAATACCAGAGGCACCGGGTGGGGAGGAGTGGTGAGCCTAATATTTCCCACGTCTCGAAGGCGCAGGGGTTAGGAGAGGTGTCGGAACCAGTCAGCTCCCACGACTCGAAGGCACGAGGTGGAGAGGTATGTCGGTGGTTGTCCGGTCCCACGTTTCGAAGGGAAGGGGGAGGGGGGGGTTATCGGGCTTGTCAGTTCCCACGTCTCGAAGGTACGGAGGTGGGGAGGAATGTCGGAGCTTGTCAGTTCCCACGTCTCGAAGGTACGGAGGTGGGGAGGAATGTCGGAGCTTGTCAGTTCCCACGTCTCGAAGGTACGGAGGTGGGGAGGAATGTCGGAGCTTGTCAGTTCCCACGTCTCGAAGGTACGGAGGTGGGGAGGAATGTCGGAGCTTGTCAGTTCCCACGTCTCGAAGGTACGGAGGTGGGGAGGAATGTCGGAGCTTGTCAGTTCCTACGTCTCGAAGGTACGGAGGTGGGGAGGAATGTCGGAGCTTGTCAGTTCCCACGTCTCGAAGGCACGGAGGTGGGGAGGAATGTCGGAGCTTGTCAGTTCCCACGTCTCGAAGGTACGGAGGTGGGGAGGAATGTCGGAGCTTGTCAGTTCCTACGTCTCGAAGGTACGGAGGTGGGGAGGAATGTCGGAGCTTGTCAGTTCCACGTCTCGAAGGTACGGAGGTGGGGAGGAATGTCGGAGCTTGTCAGTTCCCACGTCTCGAAGGTACGGAGGTGGGGAGGAATGTCGGAGCTTGTCAGTTCCACGTCTCGAAGGTACGGAGGTGGGGAGGAATGTCGGAGCTTGTCAGTTCCTACGTCTCGAAGGTACGGAGGTGGGGAGGAATGTCGGAGCTTGTCAGTTCCCACGTCTCGAAGGTACGGAGGTGGGGAGGAATGTCGGAGCTTGTCAGTTCCCACGTCTCGAAGGTACGGAGGTGGGGAGGAATGTCGGAGCTTGTCAGTTCCTACGTCTCGCGTCCGTTGTTGTTGAGTCAGAGCCAGTTCGGCTCCTAGTTAAAAATACCACACCTCCGGCCTGCCACATGAGAGACCGAGCTGCTGTATCCTGCACGGCGATCCATGGCTCCCTGGGCCGCCCCAATTCGCTGTCCAAACTGTGCGACTGAAAACACCCGGCACTGCAGGGTTGCAGGCGAATCTCGCGGTGCATTGTTGTGATGTTGCTGCTTTGGTGAACAACTATCAAATGGAGATAAAATTATATCCAACGAAGTGTAATTCAATATGCATTATTTCTATCATCGTTGGGTGGGAATAGAGCGATCTACGTAACTGGCACCTCTATGGCTGCTTTTGATGTGGGCTGCTTTGTTTAGGAATCCAGAGTGACTGAAACCATGTGGGAACAACTCCAAATGGTCTGTGCCTGCCATCCAACTGAAAGTAGCAAATATGTGGTAGCTTTTCACAAAGTCAACTCAGCTCGGTTTCTATTGTTGTTGGTGTTGGCTTTTGGCAGCCTGCCTGATGATTCTGATAGCTTCGTCTCCTGACTAGCAGTTTGTTCTCTACGATGACGTAAAATATGACGTCATATTACAAACTGATCCTTTTATATTGATCTATTTTTAGAGCGGAAGAATATTTCTTGCATACGAAAACGTCATGGGGTGGGAAGGTACAGTTTTGTAAACCAAAAAGTCCAACGTATTTTTCAAAATTTTCATAAACATTTTGACACAAATGTTGCAGAAAATTGCGATTTGTGAAAAACACTTCCCACTCAATTTTCTCTACGCATCGATTTTCAAATTTTATGCTCAAATTACCAAAGACTCATTGGTGATTGGAGTCGTACCTCAACTCGAACAGTATGCAAAAATCCGGAAATGCGTGCGGCGGCGCGACGGTTCGGTGACGCGACTGCACTGCCAATCTGACGAGGCGTCACTGCATCGTGCTCGCCTCGAACCGCTACCTATAGAGCCTAACGCTAGAGCCTACACCCGACGATGATCTCGAGGATTTTTCTGAAAACTATTGCGTTGTGGTTCCAGATCCAGTGCAGTCACCACTGGGAAACTGCGCAGGCGACTGCTCACCCATTTACCGTTTATACCCCAGTTGCCGATGCTATAACCAAAAGGCATCACAATAATAACGATAGCACCAAACGTAGAGCAGACTCAGTGTATACACACCTTTCAGGCCGAATTGATGTGTTAAATTGCAAAATCTATGTGAAAAATACGTTATTTTAGATACGAATGTTCCGTCGAATACAAATTTTGCAACAATAAAACAGCAATATAACAAATACATCAGAAGTACATGCCTTCATAAAGAAGACTAACTTGAATTGCGAGTGGTAATTATTCGGGATCTGTCACGGCAAGACCGAGATCTGTCAGACCTTGTGAACGGATTAGCGACCCAGTGAAGCGATTAACCGCACACGCTATACTGCAGCGGCTCGAATCGAGCCAACTCTTAGCGCCACCTGCCACGTTTGAGCTTTGCTCGACGTTATCCACATGTGTCCACCGGGTGAGTGCACACACGTGCTGTTGATTAAGTAAGTACTTTAATGACTGGTGTGCCTTGTATTGCTGCGGGACCGAGGGCGCACATCGAAGATATGCAATTATATAATTTGCGTGATAACATCAAATAATTATATTTTGTCATTGATGTACTCAAAACCATGATACATGCTCCAGTCACATACTTCCCTTAAAAATGTACCGCTTCGTGTATTTACTGCACGTCGCTACATCACAACAGATATAACTGCAGAGGTTTTCTTGCATAATTTGCATACCAGCTTCCATGGATACTGTGATGAGCTTTCCCACTAGCTAGTGATAGGACTTCCTCAAAGGTGGAGACCAAGGGCAGGGATGATGACAAAATGCATTGTCATCCAAATATTTCCAGTTAACGCTATAACTCAATGATAAAGGCAAATAGCATTGTGATGCGGATGCTGATTCGGTCCTTCAAAAGCATGGACAGTTATATCCTCGGCAACACGCTTGGGTGGACCAACTGGTGTAATTTCTCCCCTCTTTCCTCCATTGACAGTAAAATTGAGCAATACTTCAATTAGCAAAGTGGTTTACTTTATATACTGCGATCACGATAAATGACGCCACTTACCGTCTCTTTCTGAAGCATAGTTGCGGTTATGGTGTAAAGTTGGCCAGTAAATTGTTCCCCAGGAATAGAGCTCATTCAAATCAAGCAAAAAGATATCGATTGAATGACCGCCACATTCACCAAACGTTTCTAGTCGGTTGCCAGAACGATGAAAGGTACAAGGCACCACCACTCGTTCAGGCCGAGAACTTCGATGCGTGTGGCAGTCTACGAAAACTCATGTAGCGCATCATACAAGATGCTGCCGTGTTTCGTGATCAAGTAGGATACCTTCCCAACTGGAAACTAAGCGTAAGAGTATAATTATGACACTGTAGAGTATGGTTCCCTCAAGTTAAAGTGGATTAAACAGGTATAAATGTTCAACGTTCGATTGGGCAAAGCTGAATTCAGATCGTTCTAGCTCTCCGGATTATTTGCAGAATGGCAAGAACCTAAGGGAACTGGTCGTCTTTCCGACGTGGGGCGCCCTACCTGACTTCAAGCAGACATGCATGGGGTTAAACATTATTGACGGAGCACTCGATCCACAACTGTGCTGCACGGGATTTAGTGAATAAGGCTAAATACATATTGGTAGATGAGCATGATGTTGTTGGATAGCTTCTTTGAAATTGTTGAATGTGGCATTGGTTAAAGTCCTGAATCTGGCCATGCTTATATTTCTGTCTTCCATTTACAGGCTTAGCCTAGATGGGCCGCTATGACCCTTGCTAAGTCTGCATACTTTATGACTACATGTTATTATACTCCAAAGAACATCTAAGCGATAGGGAAGCCATTTTGGTCATCCTAGGGTAATTCTGACAACCCCATCTGTGCTCGCAGTCGATATGCTTGGCACTAACGAAGTTGAGTGCTCGATTGTCCCAGGTGTCGATTACCAGGCAGGAGGTTACCACCAACCGCGGTACGTTGGCCGGCTCTGGAAACGGCTTGGATCCGACTGTGGCTGAAGCGACCAGGGATGTCTATGAATGACTGGATATATTGCACTCGGATCAAAGGTGAATATATTGGTCTGAACCCATAAAATCAAGTTGACGAAATACATTCTTAGCTCTTCGTGACAATACACGCCCTATGCGCTAGTTATTCCGCAAAGGAAATTCCCTTAGATGTACTGTCTCGCCTGCGAGATGAGCAGTTGCAGAAGTGTTGTGCTCTTCAGTAGAAGCGATGACTCTGTTCAGTGTGGTTGGCGCGAGTCGGCAGCAGCACCACCACAACACACCCTTCCAGTCACAAGCCACAACCTGTGGCCAACGGTCAGTGTGTGTCGACAGTAACATCACCACCACACACCCTCCCGGCCACAAGCCAGAGCCTGTGGCCAACGGTCAGTGTGTGTCGACAGTAACATCACCACCACACACCCCCCCGGCCACAAGCCAGAGCCTGTGGCCAACGGTCAGTGTGTGTCGACAGTAACATCACCACCACACACCCCCCGGCCACAAGCCAGAGCCTGTGGCCAACGGTCAGTGTGTGTCGACAGTAACATCACCACAACACACCCTCCCGGCCACAAGCCAGAGCCTGTGGCCAACGGTCAGTGTGTGTCGACAGTAACATCACCACCACACACCCCCGGCCACAAGCCAGAGCCTGTGGCCAACGGTCAGTGTGTGTCGACAGTAACATCACCACCACACACCCCCGGCCACAAGCCAGAGCCTGTGGCCAACGGTCAGTGTGTGTTCGACAGTAACATCACCACCA
This sequence comes from Imbricaverruca yamaguchii, assembly GCA_034440575.1. Lineage (NCBI taxonomy): Eukaryota > Metazoa > Arthropoda > Thecostraca > Neoverrucidae > Imbricaverruca > Imbricaverruca yamaguchii. The sequence continues at coordinate 64,121 of JAOTOL010001280.1, read as the reverse complement.
CACACCCCCCGGCCACAAGCCAGAGCCTGTGGCCAACGGTCAGTGTGTGTCGACAGTAACATCACCACCACACACCCTCCCGGCCACAAGCCAGAGCCTGTGGCCAACGGTCAGTGTGTGTCGACAGTAACATCACCACCACACACCCCCCGGCCACAAGCCAGAGCCTGTGGCCAACGGTCAGTGTGTGTCGACAGTAACATCACCACCACACACCCCCGGCCACAAGCCAGAGCCTGTGGCCAACGGTCAGTGTGTGTCGACAGTAACATCACCACAACACACCCTCCCGGCCACAAGCCACAACCTGTGGCCAACGGTCAGTGTGTGTCGACAGTAACATCACCAACCACACACCCCCCCGGCCACAAGCCACAACCTGTGGCCAACGGTCAGTGTGTGTCGACAGTAACATCACCACCACACACCCCCGGCCACAAGCCAGAGCCTGTGGCCAACGGTCAGTGTGTGTCGACAGTAACATCACCACAACACACCCTCCCGGCCACAAGCCACAACCTGTGGCCAACGGTCAGTGTGTGTCGACAGTAACATCACCACCACACACCCCCCGGCCACAAGCCAGAGCCTGTGGCCAACGGTCAGTGTGTGTCGACAGTAACATCACCACCACACACCCCCCGGCCACAAGCCAGAGCCTGTGGCCAACGGTCAGTGTGTGTCGACAGTAACATCACCACAACACACCCTCCCGGCCACAAGCCAGAGCCTGTGGCCAACGGTCAGTGTGTGTCGACAGTAACATCACCACCACACACCCCCCGGCCACAAGCCAGAGCCTGTGGCCAACGGTCAGTGTGTGTCGACAGTAACATCACCACAACACACCCCCCGGCCACAAGCCAGAGCCTGTGGCCAACGGTCAGTGTGTGTCGACAGTAACATCACCAGAACACACCCTCCCGGCCACAAGCCAGAGCCTGTGGCCAACGGTCAGTGTGTGTCGACAGTAACATCACCACACAGTCTCCCGGTCACAAGCCGCAGTCTGTGGCCGAAGCTGAACTCGGAAGAAGTGTGGTTTGTGCTGGATGTGTGCCAGCAGACGGCAGCGTGCAGCACACGACCTCTGGGCGAGCTCAGCCGTGCCATTGTTTACTGTAGTACCAGCATACCAGGGACAGCGGCTCTTTCTCCAGGCGGGCGATAAATGATGCAGACCTCACACCCTGGGCCCATCGGCTTTCCGATTCTGTTGCACCATCTCACGTTGCGCTTACCGAAAGGGAGTGAACACACACGTTTAAGAAGTGTAGCTAAGGATGTTCAAGATGATAATGATACAAAATGCTACAGCATGCACATCAGACCCTCTGGAATCACGCGGGAAAAATTATTTGAGATTTGAACGATTTAATTTATTTGATTAGCATTGCAGGTTACTCACCTCAGAAAAGAAAGGAAATAGAGGATCGTAACGTCTTGGTCCAGTGGCAATGCCGCGTGTCGTTGTTCGTCCCCCTTTCCATGACGTGGCCGCATGTCGCTGACTTATGTTTTGCACTACATCTGCGGCTGCTGCATTTCATGATCTCACGAGAGCTACGGAACCATGGCGGGGGCTGGGATTTTGGGTGTGTTTTCGGCTTGTCTCTGAATATCGATGTTGATTTTGCCCGACAGTCTGAAAGAATCCCTTTTGCGGCCAAATAACAGATAACTTGACAAAAAGCATGCTCATTTTGTCTAGCTTCGTAACTCAGTCACTTGGTAAAATAAAAAGCAATACGTGCAGAAAACGAATGCATTGTTCAATGTGAACCTTCCGTATGGCGTTCCCGTTCTCACACAGTAGCGTTGCTCACTTTGTTTGACCAAGTGTGTATGATGCGCCGCAATTAAGCCTGTCTCTTTCTGGTATATATTACAAAATTAGCATTGATAAGAGGTGGGACGATTGAATGGATATTTCATCAATAGCATGCAAGAGCATGCAAAAGCTCCATAGTGTTCATATCAAATGAGGTTAGTCGTGGGTGGAAATCCACGACGTCAATTCAAGTAACCAATATAACAAAATGGAGCACATCCGGCGTTCTCTCTATCTCTGAATATCACATATCATTTTGGTTTAACATTTGTTTTCCAGCTGTATGATCTCAGGAAGATCCATTTCTCAGATTAGCAAAACGAACATGCACTCCCTGCTTGGAAGTGAATTTGACAGAAGCCTTAGCCAGACAGAAGCCTTAGGGATGAGCTGCTGGGGTGGCATGTCGGTGCATTGACGGCACATTACACCCTCGGTCAAAACACTGCCATTGAACCATAATTCATGGATCGGGTGGTGGAGCCAGGGTTCACGCAACAAGCTCTGCTTAGCAATAAGACCCTGGTTCATATAAGCACTCCAGCAACAATTCTGACCAAAAATAATATAAAATGTTATGAATCAAAGCTTGTGCCACCAAAAATAAAATATAGCATCATGAGTTAATGGAATTTGCTTCCTTCGCAAATTATGGCATGTGAGAACTGTGTAAAATGGTGAGTGACTAACGAAGCAACTCCTCCCCACCTGCCGTGGCTAGAGGGGCTGAAAACACTGACAATAGCCATTTTCTGTCATGGCTAGGGGAGCCTGGCAATGACCACCATCTGCTATGGCTGGGGGAGCCTGGCAATGACCACCATCTGCTATGGCTGGGGGAGCCTGGCAATGACCACCATCTGCTATGGCTGGGGGAGCCTGGCAATGACCACCATCTGCTATGGCTGGGGGAGCCTGGCAATGGCCACCATCTGCTATGGCTGGGGGAGCCTGGCAATGGCCACCATCTGCTATGGCTGGGGGAGCCTGGCAATGGCCACCATCTGCTATGGCTGGGGGAGCCTGGCAATGGCCACCATCTGCTATGGCTGGGGGAGCCTGGCAATGACCACCATCTGCTATGGCTGGGGGAGCCTGGCAATGGCCACCATCTGCTATGGCTAGGGGGCCTGACAATGACCATCATTTGCCATGGCTAGGGGGCCTGACAATGACCATCATCTGCCATGGCTAGGGGGCCTGACAATGACCATCATCTAGAATCAGAGAACTTCGTTTGAAGCACGTACTGGATGATAACTCCCATACGCTCCTGAATCTCAATCGTAAACGCAAGCGATGTGGAACATCTACGCTGTTTAGGATGCAATTTCTAGTGGAGGTCAGAGAAGCACCATAACGTCAAAGCAACTTGGGTGAAATTTATCTGAAGTCCGTCGGGGTAACTTTACTAAGAACGTTGTCTCACAGAGATGTGACCGGTTCAACCTGGCTTCACCAACGAGAACTTCAACTATTCCATTCAGTTTTGCACATTGTGGAGATTGCATAATTCGATGCGTTCCCCATTCCGCATCTCCATGTCACATTTCTTCCTGATTCTCCATATGTCCACTGGCAGGTGCGTTCCTGATTCCGTATGTGGTCATGATGGTGGTGGAGGGGGCGCCCCTCTTCCTGATCGAGCTGGGCCTGGGCCAGCGGCTGCGGCAGGGCTCGCTCGGCGTGTGGAACATCGTCCACCCGTGGACGGCCGGCATCGGCGTCGCCTCCACCATCGTCTCCTTCCTCGTCGGTCTCTACTACAACGTCATCATCGCCTGGTGCTTCTACTACCTCTTCAACTCATTCACGGTGAGGTCGTTGGGCAGAGGTAGGTTCACAACATCTCAGGTGCTGTGGGTGGTGCAAGTCGATATGAAGGGGCCAGTGGTGTTCGGATAACGTGCAGGGCTTGGTGTCGCTGTCGTGAGTAAGCCATGCATTCGTAGTGTTGCTCCGATGTGTTGCCATGATCAAAAGGTGAATGCTCACTTTCATGCACAGGCATTGTGCATGGAAGTGAGTGAGTCCATGCTGGATTCTGACATCTTAACTAGCTATTCGACTAAGCGACAATAATTATGTCATCACTTATTCGTATTCGATTAAGGTTTGCTAGTGTTACAGACTTACAAGATGTTTGCAAACTCAGTAAAGTAGTAGTTAGTTCAAGATCAATTCTACCTCTTGGATATACTAGAGGCAGCTTAATGCTACTGTTACAGTCGTTCTTGCTATAATCAGTGCTTGCCGATCAAAAGTCAGTTTAGTCCTCTTCTGATCTTATATTGATAACTTGCCGACGGGAAGCATCAGGAATATCAAATCGTAAGTCAAACGCCTTATTGTAATTGTTAATCAACGTGCGGTCCAGACTCCACTGACGCACAGCGAACGGGCCCGCAACTGCAATGTATAGCACCAGCCCACCCGGACAGCTCCAGGTCGTCACTGATGGTCCACCCGCAATGTTCCGATCCCACCGGCGCAACTCAAATGGTCCAGCAACAGGCAGGTCTGGGCAGGTGGTGAACTTCTGACACTATCGTACCACTCGGGCTCCCCTAGTCATTTCCCACTTTCGTGTCATCAGCACAATGGTCCTTCCTTCAACTGACTTGTCGGAGTGCAGTTTTGAATTACCAATCCGTGCACATTAGTAAAATAAGTCGTGTGCATGTCTCATATCCGGAATACCATGGCAATCATGAGATCAGCTTTCATCTAGAATAGTACCAATCTGAACACGGTTGCTCATGAACAGGACAAAGGTCGATGGCAAACCAGACGGAAATGAATTCCGTGTATTAACATTCAGTGGAGCTGAACATTTGCTATGGATGAAGCATTTTCCGGGAACAGCTTGATTTGAAGTCTGGATTTATATCATGCCATTTCAGCTCAAATGTACTGGGTAGCGTGCAGTTATTTCCTAATGATAGCGAGTCAGATCTAGTTGATTTCCGGGGGGTCGGAATATATTAGTCGGTGGAATGTTCGACTCCTGATCTCAACACCGTGAGTTCAAGTTCCACGATCAGCGGGATTATCCAGCCCATCAGTGACGGACGGAATCAAGATCGGAATCCATCAGTGATGGGTGGAATCGAGTCTTTCAGTGACGGATGGAATCAGAGCCCGGGGACACTGCATGGCCTCGCAACCGAGCACGAGCGGCCGTGCCTCTGTTTAACTGCCCCTCTGAGCGCTACCCGTCGCAGTCCACAGATTTCGGGTGGTGGATAACGTGGCCGCTCTGAGTGGTACCCGTCGCAGTCCCGAGGCCACGGAAGGTGGATAGCGCGGCCACTGTGGGCGGTAGCTGTGTCAGTGTACGTGCTGCGGGCGGTGGCTGACGCGGCCAGCGCTGTGTGCGGCCAGAACCCGCTGCCGTTCGCCGTGTGTCCAACGGAGGGCGGCAACAGCACGCCGGTGGCCGAGTGTGCCAAGTCGTCCGAGACGGCCTACTTCTGGTACCGCACGGCCATCGACGCCTCGGGCTCCATCGACGAGCCGGACGGCATCAAGTGGTGGATGGCGCTCTGCCTGCTGCTCTCCTGGGTGGTCGTCTACGCCTGTATCATGCGCGGCATTCAGTCGTCCGGCAAGGTAGGCGGCGGGTCCAACTGCGAGGATCCTTACCTACCTACTACCTCCCCCCGTACACACACACACACTTACAGAATTCCGTTCTAGTCGTTTTCTGTACATGTTTCCGGGATGTTTGTGTGTAGCGCTGTGGAGCTCGGAGCAGGTGCTTCGTGCTGTTACGTGTAGGGCTGTGGAGTGTGTAGTTTGTGTGTAGCGCTGTGGAGCTCGGAGCAGGTGCTTCGTGCTGTTACGTGTAGGGCTGTGGAGTGTGTAGTTTGTGTGTAGCGCTGTGGAGCTCGGAGCAGGTGCTTCGTGCTGTTACGTGTAGGGCTGTGGAGTGTGTAGTTTGTGTGTAGCGCTGTGGAGCTCGGAGCAGGTGCTTCGTGCTGTTACGTGTAGGGCTGTGGAGTGTGTAGTTTGTGTGTAGCGCTGTGGAGCTCGGAGCAGCTGCTTCGTGCTGTTACGTGTAGGGCTGTGGAGTGTGTAGTTTGTGTGTAGCGCTGTGGAGCTCGGAGCAGGTGCTTCGTGCTGTTACGTACAGCACGTAGTACAATTACACGCTGCATTGTTTTATGTTAGATGCAGCAATGATCGCTAGCGTCGGTTCTTGAGTCGGCTGACCCCTACCCACACCTCTGACTCCTTCACACGTCAGGTTAGGTTAGGTTAGGTTAGGCAGCAGCCTAACAGCGGTCCGACTGGGTCACGGAGGTAGTCTGGCGTGGTCCGGCTGGGTCACGGAGGTAGTCTGGCGGCGGTCCGACTGGGTCACGGAGGTAGTCTGGCGGCGGTCCGACTGGGTCACGGAGGTAGTCTGGCGGCGGTCCGACTGGGTCACGGAGGTAGTCTGGCGGCGGTCCGACTGGGTCACGGAGGTAGTCTGGCGTGGTCCGGCTGGGTCACGGGGGCCGTCTGGCGTGGTCCGGCTGGGTCACGGAGGTAGTCTGGCGGTGGTCCGGCTAGGTCACGGAGGTAGTCTGACGGTGGTCCGACTGGGTCACGGAGGTAGTCTGGCGGCGGTCCGACTGGGTCACGGAGGTAGTCTGGCGGCGGTCCGACTGGGTCACGGAGGTAGTCTGGCGTGGTCCGGCTGGGTCACGGGGGCCGTCTGGCGTGGTCCGGCTGGGTCACGGAGGTAGTCTGGCGGTGGTCCGGCTAGGTCACGGAGGTAGTCTGACGGTGGTCCGACTGGGTCACGGAGGTAGTCTGGCGGCGGTCCGGCTGGGTCACGGAGGTAGTCTGGCGGCGGTCCGGCTGGGTCACGGAGGTAGTCTGGCGGCGGTCCGGCTGGGTCACGGAGGTAGTCTGACGGTGGTCCGGCTGGGTCACGGAGGTAGTCTGGCGGCGGTCCGGCTGGGTCACGGAGGTAGTCTGGCGGCGGTCCGGCTGGGTCACGGAGGTAGTCTGGCGGCGGTCCGGCTGGGTCACGGGGGCCGTCTGGCGTGGTCCGGCTGGGTCACGGAGGTAGTCTGGCGGCGGTCCGGCTGGGTCACGGAGGTAGTCTGGCGGCGGTCCGACTGGGTCACGGAGGTAGTCTGGCGTGGTCCGGCTGGGTCACGGGGGCCGTCTGGCGTGGTCCGGCTGGGTCACGGGGGCCGTCTGGCGTGGTCCGGCTGGATCACGGGGGCCGTCTGGCGTGGTCCGGTTGGTTAGAAAACGTCTGTTTAGGCTGAAAACTGGGTCCCGAAAGCATTTTCTTCCTTTCGCAGTTTTCCTATGGCATGAACTGTTAGGTACTTTGGCTCCTCCTTATGACGGATACTTGTGAAGGTGAAGTTGAAACAAATATTGGCATCGACGACAGCACTGTTAGTCAAACCCAGGTCAATCTTGGTTTGGTGCTTGGAAGGTTGCTGAAGCAGCAAGTTAAGACAGTGCTTTACCCTTTTACTTTTTCAGGTATTTGTGAAGGTGTTCACCACATTTTCACCACCACGGCTGACGAAGCCTCCAGCTGGGGCCGAAACCCCAATAATAACAATATTAACTGGGCTTTTAAATAGTTGATGTTGAAACAAAGCGTGTCTCAGTTCCACAACAAAATATTTTCTGCTCAAACACAAAATATTCAGCGGTATGCCGCAGGTCTACAGGATGCTTTATACTAGCATTGCTTATTAGTTGTTGGGCCCAACATTCACCGATGTATGGTGACGACCATCCATGTTTGTGTATCCCAATGTAAACGTTCATATTCTCAATGTAAACGACTTTGTGCAGCTGTCGCAACCTCTCACCGTTGTGCCTTGTCACCAGGTGGTGTACTTCACAGCGTTGTTCCCATATTTGATACTCATCATTTTCTTCGGGAGAGCTGTCACACTGCCTGGCGCTGGCATCGGTCTGGCCCATCTCTTCACACCCAAGGTAACCTCCTCTCAGTGGATCGGTGGCACAACCAACCCACGCCACTTTAAGTCGTAGGTGGGAAAGAACACCCATCCCTCCGTGTGCGTCGTAAACTTTGATGTCCACTTACCAAGGCATAAATAGCATTCAGAAGACCAGGTAGCATACACATTGTTCACCTTTGCGCCCGCACACAGCACAGTACGACAACACAACACTTCTAGCACAACCACCAGATTGTCAGCTGCCCAACTATAGCCCCCCCCCCGAGAGCCGTGTCGAGCCCAGTCACGTGCTCCCCATCTTCACCTGGAGCCCAGCCACGTGCTCCCAATTTCCACCTGGAGCCCAGCCACGTGCTCCCATCTCTACTTTGAGCCCAGCCACGTGCTCCCAATTTCCACCTGGAGCCGAGCCACGTGCCCCCCCCCCCCATCTCCATCTGGAGGCTTGCTCCTACCTGGCGGCGAATTCGGCGCAAAAACCGGCGCCTCTCCCGGCCGGCTCGCCGGACGCTTCTTCCCGTCCCTGCGACCCGAGTTGATCTAAATTTACACACGAAGGCGGCGGCGGCGGCACTGCGGCGGCGCCGACTACTGGGGTTAGTAACGTGCTCCCTCAGCACGGCAGCCGACCGATGTTGACGTCACCTAGGCTGGGTCACTGGGTAAGACAGGGGCCGTCTGACGCTGACCCGGCTGGGTCACTGGACAGACCCGGGGCCGGCTGGCAGTGGTCCGGCTGGGTCATTGAAGATGTCTGATAGTGATCCGGTTGGGTCACTGAGGATGTCTGATGGTGGGCTGGAGTATTGGGGATGTTTGGCAGTGACCCCACTATGTCACTGGGGATGTCTGACAGTGTTCACGCTGATATATATATATATATATATATATATATATATATATATATATATATATATATATATATATATATATATATATATATATATATATATATATATATATATATATATATATAAGGCAGATGGGCGAGTGCTTGCTTACCTGCATGAGCGCAGAACAGCATGCTATCGGCGAGTGAAGAACGTTGGGGTAGCAAAACAAGCCAGCTGCGACACACCAAGCTAAGCCGCGTGTTGGATAAAGCCCAGTACAATATGCTTGTAGCATAAAGCCTAGCTCAATGTTACTTGTACGGGGATTGTCACGAAGCTTCTTGAGACAAGTAGCCAAGTTAGTAACGTCTCAATGGAGTTCAGACTATACAGATGGATATACCGAAATATAAAATGTTTATTGCCGGGACGCTAAGCTAGCGAAATAAACAAATGACAGCACAAATGCACTAGCACTGCTGAACTGCAAGGCTGCGCTTAAATACGATGACGTAATGTGTGGGTGCCGAGTTGTAGATAACATGCACTCATTGCCGCAGCTGGAGAAGTTGATGGAGCCGACGGTGTGGATGGACGCAGCCACCCAGGTGTTCTACTCGCTCGGTCTGGGTTTCGGCTCGCTGATCGCGTTCGCCTCTTACAACCCGGTGAAGAACAACTGCAAACAGGACGCCGTCTTCATGTGCTTCGTCACCGTGTTCACGGCCACATTCGGCGCGGTGGACATCTTCGCCGTGCTCGGCTACAAGGCCGTGCAAAACTACAACAAGTGCATCGCCCAGTGAGTTAGCGACATGTGTTGCTACAGACAGTGTATATGTGAAGATGGGGCTGTCTGGTGTGTATGTCACCCAGTGAGTTGGCAACACGTCTGACCCCGGTCATGATCCCCGACATGCCACCAATTATTGCAGACGGTGTGTAGGTGTCAGGTGGGGAGGGGGGTGTATATCGCCCGGTAAGTTGGCAACACGTCTGACCCCGGGCACTGCAGACGGTGTGTAGGTGTCAGGTGGGGAGGGGGGTGTATATCGCCCTGTAAGTTGGCAACACGTCTGATCTCGGGCACTGCAGACGGTGTGTAGGTGTCAGGTGGGGAGGGGGTGTATATCGCCCAGTAAGTTGGCAACACGTCTGATCTCGGGCACTGCAGACGGTGTGTACGTGTCAGGTGGGGAGGGGGGTGTATATCGCCCAGTAAGTTGGCAACACGTCTGACCCCGGGCACTGCAGACGGTGTGTAGGTGTCAGGTGGGGAGGGGGGTGAATATCGCCCAGTAAGTTGGCAACACGTCTGACCCCGGGCACTGCAGACGGTGTGTAGGTGTCAGGTGGGGAGGGGGTGTATATCGCCCAGTAAGTTGGCAACACGTCTGACCTCGGGCACTGCAGACGGTGTGTAGGTGTCAGGTGGGGAGGGGGTGTATATCGCCCGGCAAGTTGGCAACACGTCTGACCCCGGGCACTGCAGACGGTGTGTACGTGTCAGGTGGGGAGGGGGGTGTATATCGCCCGGTAAGTTGGCAACACGTCTGACCCCGGGCACTGCAGACGGTGTGTAGGTGTCAGGTGGGGAGGGGGTGTATATCGCCCAGTAAGTTGGCAACACGTCTGACCCCGGGCACTGCAGACGGTGTGTAGGTGTCAAGTGGGGAGGGGGTGTATATCGCCCAGTAAGTTGGCAACACGTCTGACCCCGGGCACTGCAGACGGTGTGTAGGTGTCAGGTGGGGAGGGGGGTGTATATCGCCCAGTAAGTTGGCAACACGTCTGACCCCGGGCACTGCAGACGGTGGGTAGGTGTCAGGTGGGGAGGGGGTGTATATCGCCCAGTAAGTTGGCAACACGTCTGACCTCGGGCACTGCAGACGGTGTGTACGTGTCAGGTGGGGAGGGGGGTGTATATCGCCCAGTAAGTTGGCAACACGTCTGATCTCGGGCACTGCAGACGGTGTGTACGTGTCAGGTGGGGAGGGGAGTGTATATCGCCCAGTAAGTTGGCAACACGTCTGACCCCGGGCACTGCAGACGGTGTGTAGGTGTCAGGTGGGGAGGGGGGTGTATATCGCCCAGTAAGTTGGCAACACGTCTGACCCCGGGCACTGCAGACGGTGTGTAGGTGTGAAGAGGATACTGGGGTGTATACCACCAAATGAGTTGGCAACATGCCTGACTCGGCCAATGTACAAGGCGTCTAGTTGTGAAGGGGCTGGGGTGTATATAATATGCTTACTGGAGTGGCTAAGGGTTTTCAACGATACAATCCGTGTTAGAACAAATATTCGGACACGGAAAATGACACAGGTACGTACTTCACCTACAATAGGGCCCCTGCAAATAGAGTCTCTGCAAACTCTGATAGGTGTCCTGCTGAGGTGGGTGACGTGATATCAAAATTAAACAGAACGTCACTTCAGTTGTTATTCGGATGTCCTATCGAGTTCGTGATGAAACCTTAGCTTTTATGATTGTTTATAAATTATGGATATAAGTATGTATCGTTTTGAAGTCGAGCTGCGGCATGCGATAGGGCAAATTATTGATTGCTCATTGACTGGACGTGGTAGTGAATGCAGCGCCAACCAGTGGCTAGAAATCGAGCGGTCGAATGGTACGTGAACAGCGATTGTTCTGAGATTAGAGCTAGGTACAAAAATACAAATTTTAGTGTATCATTCGAATATATGCATATAGATAGTATAGGCTGCACTGTGATACCTCTTGCGTTTGCCTTAGATTTGTCTGGTATTGTCATTGGCGTTTTACATTCACCCTTATGTCATTCAGCCCAGCCATGCGAAGAATCCAACCTATTCGTTCGTGCCGTCCTACGAAGACGCTTTTGATTACGTGATACTTCGGATATTGACATTTGCCTGTCTTCTGGGTGACTGTACATAAATTCTACCATACTAAAACGGATTAATAGCTATATGCTGACATTGATCCTTAGATATTATACCGTTGGAATTGAGGATAAGCATACGGTATTCAAAAACCACATGACAGTGCGTGTATTTGGGTTTGCTGGCGCGTCAGCTTCTTTTGCAATATTCCGTCCATAAGAATGACATGACAAACTGCCTCGTTCATACACTATAGGAGTTGGTTTGGTGCACACGGCTTCGGCCCTGTCGATGCACTTGAGTGTAATGTGTATCTTTCTATTTTAGTAACGTGGAGAAGTTGGCACCCCACTTTCCGGATCAGTTCTTCCCGAACATGACGGCAGAGACGTACGAGGGAATGCTGAACCACCACGCATTTTTTAACGAGAGTCGACAGGCACTGGGACTGCAACACTGCGACCTCACTGCCACGCTGGATCAGGTACTAGCGGGCTGCGGCGATGTGAGCGAATAGGGTGGGGGGGGAAGGGGCGGTAGTCATGCGAATTTCTGGTCTGAACTACACGTAGCATCGTACCGTAACTAGCGGTTGTTTTCGGCCTGTATTAAAACACGTGCTCAACGACCCCTTCTTGCCCCGAGGGCCCAAGGAGAGGGGTGCATAACCTCATGACCCCATAGATTCGCTACTGCTTGTAATGTGGAACAGCGTGCAGTGCATATTTTTCGAACGACAATAATTACTTGATGATTCAACGTACAACTGCACACACATACACACACACACACACACATATATATATATATATATATATAGACATATATATATATATATATATATATATATATATATATATATATATATATATATATATATATATATATATATGTATATATCCCAAGTATACACCTCGGCAAAATGTACCACAACAAGATCATAATGGACGATGGACGTACGTTCATCGACGAGTCACCGCAATAGTGAGTTGAAGGATAAAAGAAACGAGTTAAATAGGAGGCTCTCAGGCATGGGGACGGCTTACCCAAACCGTGAGGAATTTTATAGGACTCCGTGCGAAATCATGGGGTATTCAGGGAGGGAAGCGATAATTGAACAAGTGCCTAAAAGTAGATTGGAAAATATATAACTGTGATGGTACTGCATAAATTTCCATGACCGGTGAGACATCTTTTGAATTTCCCGCAACTGTATACACTTGCAGAAATATTGGAGCACTGAATTAGTTGTTTTAATACAAGATTGGGGACGTTCTAGTCCTACATAAAATCCAACAACATAGTAACTCAGGTGGTGGACGGGGCGGGGTGATACTGAATGATTGGAACCTCCAAAACGTTAACAAACTCTTATGGTGTCTTAATTTCCCTTGGAAGGTGGAGCATTCGACCCACCCAAGGGATAATGAACACCTATGGTGTCCTAATTTTCCCTGGAAGGTGAAGCGTTCCACCTGCGTCAGGGGCAATTGACTCCTGCTTAAGGGCTAAGGGCTATTCTCCGTTGGCTCGGGGATCCCCTTTAGCGGACCGGGATCGTTACAGTCAAGCCGGAGGCTCATCTTTCAAACGCTTGGGCCCCTACATCTTCAGCCAACGGAGTAGCCTTTGTTTTGGATTGGACCCCCCCCCCACCAGACCCGTGTCCATTCATATTAGCTTGGGACCCTCTCCGATAGTCTAGGGTCCTCTCCGGTGGCTAGGGTCCGTCACCGTCGGCTCACTGGTCCACTCCGTTGGCTCAAGGGAGCCAACGAGCTCAAGGGAGCCATCTTAACCCTAGGACCCTCTTCACCGGTCAGGGTCCTCTTCGTCCGTCCGGAGGCCCTTCCAAAGGCCCGAGCCTCTTTGTTGGCCAAGAACCCCTTCACGTTGGCCCAGCTCGGTGCCCGTGGGCAATCTCCGTTGCTCGGGGCTCTTTTCATCAGCTCTTCGTCAGCTCGGGACTTCTTTCGTCAGTTCAAGGGCTCTTCTCGCAGGACAAAGAGCACTTCATAACGGCCTGAGGCCTTCACCAGTCGCCCGGAGACTCCCTGGTGCGCACAATTTGATGTGTGCTTCCTCGCGGCCTATGTTGAAACACAGTTTCCAACGGTCTGCGTGGGTCCATTCGGGGACGAAGGGGACCATGACCCCATGTCTCCTCGTGATCCGCCACTGGTCCTGGCAGTGAAGGCATTCGCAAGCAGAGGGAATAGACAACTTGCGAATGCAGGATGATGTTCGGCCGGATATGTTCTCCTGTTGATCACTTCCGTAAGTCAATGCTAGCGCTGCTGGGACTCGTGGCTACTTCACCTGTGGCTACCTCACATGTGGTTACCTCACTTGCGGCTAACTTGCATATGGCTGCTTCACTTGTGGCTACCTGACATGCGGTTACCTCACTTGTAGTTACCTCATTTGTGGCTAACTTACATATGGCTACCTCACTTGCGGTTACCTCACCTGTGGCAACCTCATCTGTTGTTACCTCACCTGTGCGCAGGCAGTCGAATGCTCCAGTGTTAACTTTGACCTGTGTCGACCTCACCTGTCCGCAGGCAGCCGAATGCTCCAGTGTTAACTTTGACCTGTGTCGACCTCACCTGTGCGCAGGCAGTCCAATGCTCCAGTGTTAACTTTGACCTGTGTCGACCTCACCTGTGCGCAGGCAGCCGAATGCTCCAGTGTTAACTTTGACCTGTGTCGACCTCACCTGTGCGCAGGCAGCCGAAGGCACGGGTCTGGCGTTCGTGGTGTTCACTCAGGCAATCGTGGAGCTGCCCGGGTCCAACTTCTGGTCAGTAGCCTTCTTCATGATGCTGCTCGCGCTAGGACTGGGCTCCCAGTTCGGCACCATGGAGGGCGTCATCACTAACCTCTTCGACATGAACATCCGCATCAGGAAGGAAGTGCTCACCGGTGGGTGGTGTGCAGGGTTGGAGATGTGCTTTGGAATCGTGTATTTAGAAAGAAAAGGTTTGGGACGATCGAAAGTGAAGTGATACTTTTCCTCGAACGCTGGACATCATAATTTCAGTTCGCACTATCCAGTGAATCTTGAATACATTACCACATAGCGGTTAATTGTCAAGCAACATCGTTCAACCTCCAAATAATAAATGTGAGAGGACAATTTTCTGGAGCAGTTAATGTTCTGAATGTAAAAATTCAAGAACAGACTATTGCTCCAACCCTGGTGGTGCGTCAATGCCAACTGCTGTGCTCCTTTACTTTCACTAGTTTTGCTGCTCACTTACCTTACTGGCCACTCCTCCTTGTTGAGTGGTGGACGTGGTGCAGAGAGGTGAGACGGTCGGATATGCCTTGGAAAGAGTGACAGGTCCCCTGCCTGGCAGAGTTCCCCAATGGGCACAAAATTTTCCTGATGACTCACAGTCTCCCAGTAGTTTCCTGGCGCATTGAATGATATCTGGGTAGTGTTGGCCTTTCAACCGCAACATCGAGTATTTATGCATATTATATCCTTTACGTTGTAATCAAATGCTTATATCTGTTCGTGTTAATTAAATCTGAAAATAAAACATGTGTGTCGTCAAGCACGACCAAGGTCATCCGTCAAGGTCAACACAAACACTCACAGTTTTCTCGCAAGTCGCAATCTTGTCATGCCAGTGCAAATGCTCAATTGTTCACAGGCAACAAGACTTGCCGTTGCCAGCTGATTGGACTCGTGGACCTATTGGAGCTTCGCCTATTGTCTGCACATGCGGTAGCTGATCCATCAGTACTTCCAGTACCTGAACTCCGACACTGTGTTGGTCGCCACTCGCCTCAGCTGTCTCTTGTTGGTGCGCTTCAGCCATTGTCTGCACCGTCTCCTTCTTGATCGGCCTGCTCTTCACCACCGGAGCCGGGGAGTACTGGCTGAAGACGTTCGACGCGTTCGCTGGCACCGTCGGACTCGTCGTTGTCGGCTTCTTCGAGCTTATAATCGTCATGTACGTCTATGGACATAAAAAGTAAGTACCGGCACGGGTGTAGTGAGCCACTTCTGTTTTGCTGTTGGTACTGCACAAGGTCCATTGGGGAAATCACTGGAATACTATTCGCAACAGTCTGCAGTGGCTCAACAGTTGGCTCTTCCTCAGTGCGGTATATCTAGGTATTGGCTCTTCCTCAGTGGGATATATCTATGTACTGGCTCTTCCTCAGTGAGGTATGTCTAAATATTGACTCTTCCTCAGTGGGATATATCTATGTACTGACTCTTCCTCAGTGAGGTATGTCTAGGTATTGACTCTTCCTCAGTGGGGTATGTCTAGGTATTGGCTCTCCCTCAGTGGGGTATGTCTAGGTATTGTCTCTTCCTCAGTGGGGTATGTCTAGGTATTGGCTGTCCCTCAGTGGGGTATGTCTAGGTATTGGCTCTTCCTCAGTGGGATATATCTATGTATTGGCTCTTCCTCGGTGGGGCACATCTATGTATTGGCTCTTCCTCAGTGGGTGATATTTAGGTATTGGCTCTTCCTCAGTGGGTTATGTCTAGGTATTGGTTCTTCCTCAGTGGTGTAAGTCTAGATACTGGCTCTCCCTCAGTGGTGTACATCTAGCTATTGGCTTTCCCTCAATGGTGTATGTCTAGGTATGCGTCAACCATCGCCGGACGGGCCAGCAAACCCACCTAAACCGGGCCGGGGGAGTGCTCTTCAAAGGCCCACACGCTAATTTCTGATCAACGTAAGTTAGGATGAAAAACAAAGCATCGTTTGAAAGCTCTGGTCATGAAGATCCCGAAGCACATCTTATATTTGTATTTTAACCGATCATAAAGTCACCATAGGTCATATTAGGTGAATATATAGACCCTGACCAAAGTTCCTATACATTATATGAAATGGCAGTACCTATGTTCTTTCCACATGAAATGTCTTTCCAGGATGAATGCAGATGAATTACAATTTCAAGTCAGGCTACGCCATATGGTCAGGTGAAGTCAGTTCAAGCTTGAATATGTCCGGAGCATCACATTTGAAGAATACAGTTGTATTCCAAGCCGAACTGATGTGATGCTAAGACAGCCCATATATCGGCGAAATAAAGCCTTGCACTTGAAAGATGGAAACACATACCAAGTACTTAACCGACAAGTTCGATCAGCTATTAGAGCTGACTGTAGGGAAGAAATTAGCGGAAAGACAGCTCAGAAAGGCCCACCACCTGCGTGGTGTGCCATCAAGCCCATTATTGGCACAAAAAATGAATCTCACAGACTCCAACCTCAGGTCCTACCTGAATAGCTAAATCGATATTTTATCAGTGTCGGGCCAAAAATATCAGAGGTCAAACGCCAGGCAAACATGCCTGAACACACACCTTCCAGTTGCCGGCTATCGCGCATTTCTACCAGCTCCTATGAAGTATCATCCATATTTCTTGAACAGCTAACCAAAATCGTCATGGACATGAGAAGCACAGATGCTTGCGGACCCGACGGGATCTGCATTAAGGTTATCAAATTTCTGTCCTTTTTATCGGTGAAGTGCTGCTCGACATTATAAACGCATGCCTGACTACAGCTGATATCCCCTTCACTTGGAAACAGTGAATAGTGTCTCCTATTTACAAATCAGTAGATTTTCTGGATCCCTCTAATTCCAGGCCCATCTAATTGGTTCCGGCTATCGCCAAGATCACTGAGAGGGTAGTGCAGAAACAACTTTATCACTACCTGAACTCAAACCACCTACTGGCCCAAACTCAGCACGGCTTCATACCACGCTACTCTACGGAAACCACTATTATCTCGGTCACGGACAAAATAATAGTAGCAATGGACCGTTCGGATGTCGCTCTGCTTTGCATTCTGGACCTCAGTAAATGCTTCGACGTATTAGACTATACCAAACGGCTCACTAAAATGGAACTCCACGGAATCGATATCGACTGGTTTATGGCATATCTGGGAGGTTACACGCAGGCTGTTAGCATCTCAGATCAACGCGAAAATAGGCATCTCTCCTCCTATCTCCAAAACAGCATAGGTGTCTTTCAAGGCTCATCATTAGGTTCACTCTTCTATTGCATCTTTTCGAACGACCTCAGTTTGCACGTCCCGGTAACACACGTCACTTAGTTCGCAGACGACACCCAGGTCTTCATCTCTGGTCGCAAATCTGATCTCCCAAATCTGATGTCAGATGGAAACATGTCTGAACCAACTCTACTACGTCCTGGATAATGGTTTGAGGGTGAACCGGACCAAAACTCAGCTTCTTACGTTTGGATTGCGACAAAATCTTCGTAATATTACCCCGATACGAGTGTGCTTTAGGGACGTCGTGATAGATAAGACCCAGTCGTGTTAGAAACTTGGGGTGACATTTGATCACCACATGTCGTGGGATTCCCATGTGGCTGTTGTGGTCCACAAGTGCATTGGATTCCTTCTGGCCCTGAGCCATCTGCGTTACCATATGCGGACCAGTACCCTCTTCACTATAGTCAATAGCCTAGTTACATCAAATATCCGATACTGCATATCTGTTTACGGGAACGGGTCGGCAGCAAACATCCACATACTTTAAAAAAAAATCGTTACCTTCGCCATTAGGGTCGTGTCAGGTCTACGGAAATTTGATCATATTTCTGATCCCCATAATGAGTTGGGTCTTCTCACCGCTGCTGATCTGCATCTAATTCACAGCCTTACTTTGCTCCACAAGATCATTCTGACGGGTGAGCCAACGCACATTGCCGGTCAAATCACTGCAAACTCAACCCTGCGAAACCGTCACACACTTGCAGATGACTACCTGCACCTGTCAGCCATACACAGAGAGGGTGGTTGCAGGAGATTTCTCTACTCGTCTGTTTTCCACTATAACACATTTCATACTGAAGCAAAAATATCGAGACTGTCTAACTTCAAGACAAATGCACTAGCATATATCCACGAAAAACACTAGTCACAAAATAACTTACACAATAGATGTGTGCACACTATGAACTCACCTTTAGGCCATCACTTTCCTATCGCTTATATTAACTACTCGTTTATAGCTCGTGTTGCAAGCACGGTTTGTGTAATGCAGATAGTGACATGGGTATTGCATTATATTGGTATACGAATGTTTGTTCCACATCTGTTCCCACTATTGACCACAAATCTATCCTTTCTTTGTAAATATATGTCAGTTATGCCCAGACTGTCCATAGTAGCCATTGCACGTGGAGGGCATGTATTGTGATATAAATAAAAGCAAGAATATATTTTGTAGACTGTCCAACGTCTGACCTCGTGACCTGACTTCAGGTCACGCCGGGACGATGCACAGATTGATTTACTAATATATTCAGCCTTCACCTAAGTGTGCACTGCTTGTGAGGTCATCCCGAAGGAAAGTCAAATAAGGTCAGCTTGCACGAGGTCAGGTCGTCTCAGGCCATTCGATTATCATCCAACGTCACATCACTCAGCTTAGGCAGCGCTGAAACCGAATTTAGCTATCACTTTGCCATGAACAACAGCATTATGCATAAGATGGCATTGCGCAGAATACAAATTATAAGCGACTTGACCGTATGTAATTTACCTTTGACACATAAATTTAACCAGAATGCCTATTTCATGCTCTATGTCATTTACTGTTTAACAAATTGCTACCAAATATAATTTTCCCCACTGATCACGGTAAAAAGTGAACATTGACCGGACCTCAATTCAACAACCTTACTTTACTTTGATTGGCATTACTTTGATTGGCAGTGGTTTGAATATTTTGGAGCACACTCCTTTTGACCTGTTCCAGGTCAGTGCTCTTTGACGACCTGGATCCGAAATTTACAAGATATGCAAAACAGACGCATTATCAGCTAGTTAAAAATTGGTATCTCAGCGTCCACCCGTTCGACCGCTATTGTAGAAAACACTCAGGGGGCTTTCGAGAGTCCCCTCGGCCCGGCGAAGGTTAAAAACCTGTCCATCGGCTGTCTCCCTTCCGACCTCAAACCAGTTGAAAGCATTAGTAGATAATTAACGTATTATTTGTCTGTTATTAATGTTCCACAGTGCTATAAATTGCACATTTAATTGCGTGTGCGTCATTTCCCATAAACCTATTCGGATGAGCCCTTCTATATATCATCAATCTAAGTGATGGGTGTCCCGAAAAAAACCCCATTAAATTGGACGATTTTAGCCAAATACAGCACATTGCAGTACACAACAGCAACGTAATGCTAAGTATACCCACTGCAGCAGTACTGTGCCCGGCTGCATGGCCGTGATCTAAGTGTTGTTCACCTGGACCTGGACACGTGTCACCCGTCCTACTCAGGTCACCTGTCATTAGCTTGATTACATTACATTTCGTCTGGTCCAGTAACGTGTTGTCGGATCCCCGGTTACGTACCGTCTGACCCCGACAGCGGATCTTTTAAACCCCGGCCACGTATCTTCTGACTCGAGCCACGTATCCCCTAACCCCCGGCCACGCGTCTTCTGACCTCAGCCACGTGACACAGGTTTACCGACGACATTGAGTACATGACGGGCAGCCGACCCGGCATGTACTGGCAGCTTTGCTGGCGCTTTGTGGCGCCCGTGCTCATCGTCGTTATCTTCATCGGCAGCGTTGTCTCCCAGATCAGGAATCCGCCCCAGTACACCATCTGGAACGCCATCGAGGTAGGTCCCATCCAGTCAGCAAAGAGCTGGCGGGACCCAACTTTGACTAAATATAACTTATCCAGACCTATTGCAGCCGACTTCAGCATCTACATAGCGACAATTCAGGTAGGTATCACGCTATCAATATAAACCAACAAAGGACAAAAACTGACATTTGTTCTGACTGGCGCTCAACTCCCGGACCTTGAGGACGCCGACCAGTCAGGTGAAAGGTCATTCTACCGCTCAGAAAACATAAGTTACCTGAGAAGCCGAATTTGAAGCAAAGCTATTTCTCCCGCGGCGGCCATCTTTTAACCGCGTCAGTCAGTACCAACATTTTGTCGTCTTAAATTTAGCACTGACCGCAAATACCACGTGCATTGTCATGCCCACACATCCAATCTGGGCATACATACCGCACGCAAAATTATTCAATAGGAATATGTATATATTTATGGAGAAAATTGCTTTGCGGGATGCTAGTTTACATCAACTCAAAGTGAACAACTTCTCGGCAGTCATTTTGTAAGCTCAAATGTGCCACTGTAAATGGGACTTAACGTGATTGTCTCTATGTCGGCACATAATTTCCGAGCAGGCAATAATTCAGCGCGATCTGTGTAATTGGCTCTGCTCGGTACTCATGATGAACCTTGTCTGACCCGACATGACCTGCCCTGCCCTACAGGCGATACCGGAGAAGCGTTTCTACCCGGGTCCGGTGATGGCGCTGGCCATCATGCTGATGCTGGCAGGCACATTGCCCATCCCGATCGTGTTCCTAATGCGCCGTTTCCAGTGCGTCAAGATCGACGCCGACATCCACCAGGCCAGCATCAAGCGGATAGACACGACCGCCTCCACGACGGGAATGGTTGGCGAGGCTGAGGTGGGTGGGCGCCGAGCCGAGTGGCCGCGTCTTACGCCGGGGTCGCGCGTCGGCTGTGGCATGGACGTGGTGGTGTGGGGCGGGCTCCGAGACAACCTCCCGGATGTGTTCACCAGTCACACGAGGCACGAAGCCACTGCTCCGGTTGCTGTCGATCAGGCTTGAGTCCGCATATGTTGCCCGTGTGTATACATCACCCGTCCGTATACGTCACCCGCCCGCCCGTACACGCCAATCGCTCGTATACGTCACCCGTCCGTATACGTCACCTATCCGTATACGTCACCCGTCCGTATACATCACCCGTCCGTATACATCACCCGTCCGTATACATCACCCGTCCGTATACGTCACCCGTCCGTATACATCACCCGTCCGTATACGTCACCCGTCCGTATACATCACCCGTCCGTATACATCACCCGTCCGTATACATCACCCGTCCGTATACATCACCCGTCCGTATACATCACCCGTCCGTATACATCACCCGTCCGTATACATCACCCGTCCGTATACATCACCCGTCCGTATACGTCACCCGCCCGCCCGTACACGCCAATCGCTCGTATACATCACCCGTCCGTATACGTCACCCGCCCGCCCGTACACGCCAATCGCTCGTATACGTCACCCGTCCGTATACGTCACCTATCCGTATACGTCACCCGTCCGTATACGTCACCTATCCGTATACGTCACCCGTCCGTATACGTCACCCATCCGTATACGTCACCCGTATCCGTATACGTCACCCGTCCGTATACGTCACCTATCCGTATACGTCACCTATCCGTTATACGTCACCTATCCGTATACGTCACCCGTCCGTATACGTCACCCGTCCGTATACGTCACCCGTCCGTATACGTCACCCGTCCGTATACGTCACCCGTCCGTATACGTCACCCGTCCGTATACGTCACCTATCCGTATACGTCACCCGTCCGTATACGTCACCTATCCGTATACGTCACCCGTCCGTATACGTCACCTATCCGTATACGTCACCCGTCCGTATACGTCACCTATCCGTATACGTCACCTATCCGTATACGTCACCCGTCCGTATAAGTCACCTATCCGTATACGTCACCCGTCCGTATACGTCACCCGTCCGTATACGTCACCTATCCGTATACGTCACCCGTCCGTATACGTCACCTATCCGTATACGTCACCCGTCCGTATACGTCACCCGTCCGTATAAGTCACCTATCCGTATACGTCACCTATCCGTATACGTCACCCGTCCGTATACGTCACCTATCCGTATACGTCACCCGTCCGTATACGTCACCCGTCCGTATACGTCACCCGTCCGTATACGTCACCCGTCCGTATACGTCACCCGTCCGTATACGTCACCTATCCGTATACGTCACCCGTCCGTATACGTCACCTATCCGTATACGTCACCCGTCCGTATACGTCACCTATCCGTATACGTCACCCGTCCGTATACGTCACCTATCCGTATACGTCACCCGTCCGTATACGTCACCTATCCGTATACGTCACCCGTCCGTATACGTCACCTATCCGTATACGTCACCCGTCCGTATACGTCACCTATCCGTATACGTCACCCGTCCGTATACGTCACCTATCCGTATACGTCACCCGTCCGTATACGTCACCTATCCGTATACGTCACCCGTCCGTATACGTCACCTATCCGTATACGTCACCCGTCCGTATACGTCACCTATCCGTATACGTCACCCGTCCGTATACGTCACCTATCCGTATACGTCACCCGTCCGTATACGTCACCTATCCGTATACGTCACCCGTCCGTATACGTCACCTATCCGTATACGTCACCCGTCCGTATACGTCACCTATCCGTATACGTCACCCGTCCGTATACGTCACCTATCCGTATACGTCACCCGTCCGTATACGTCACCTATCCGTATACGTCACCCGTCCGTATACGTCACCTATCCGTATACGTCACCCGTCCGTATACGTCACCTATCCGTATACGTCACCCGTCCGTATACGTCACCTATCCGTATACGTCACCCGTCCGTATACGTCACCTATGTCACCCGTCCGTATACGTCACCTATCCGTATACGTCACCCGTCCGTATACGTCACCTCGTATACGTCACCTATCACTATCCGTATACGTCACCCGTCCGTATACGTCACCTATCCGTATACGTCACCCGTCCGTATACGTCACCTATCCGTATACGTCACCCGTCCGTATACGTCACCTATCCGTATGTACGTCACCCGTATACGTCACCTATCCGTATACGTCACCCGTCCGTATACGTCACCTATCCGTATACGTCACCCGTCCGTATACGTCACCTATCCGTATACGTCACCCGTCCGTATACGTCACCTATCCGTATACGTCACCCGTCCGTATACGTCACCTATCCGTATACGTCACCCGTCCGTATACGTCACCTATCCGTATACGTCACCCGTCCGTATACGTCACCTATCCGTGAAGTCGTATGTCACCGTGTAACGTATTGTGTATACGTCACCCGTCCGTATACGTCACCTATCCGTATACGTCACCCGTCCGTATACGTCACCTATCCGTATACGTCACCCGTCCGTATACGTCACCTATCCGTATACGTCACCCGTCCGTGTGCGTCACCTATCCGTATACGTCACCCGTCCGTGTGCGTCACCTATCCGTATACGTCACCCGTCCGTATACGTCACCTATCCGTATACGTCACCCGTCCGTGTGCGTCACCTGTCGGCTCACCTGGGGAGCTCGTGGCGCTTGTGGCGATGCAAACATCAGCTGAACTGTTCGGTCCAACAAGGTAGTACATGACGGTGTGTTGTGTTGTAATGGTCCTCTTCACAATGCGCATCGAACCTCAAGTTGGCGAATAAGATCACCTATCTGAGAAATTTTCTAGGCTAATTTCCCCAAATATTTACACGAAGTCATATTGATGTGACTTGAAACAAGCGGCATATCAGAACAAAGGAACCATAATATCTGAACGTTTTGCGCAAGAGTAAGTAAATGAATGCAAATTAGTGATACATTAGTATTGCATGTGTATTAAGGTCATTACCTTATAAGCATATTAGGCCCAACCAATCCGGAAAGTATATAGTAACTACGCTCATAACGCGCACTGGACATATTTGCCATCTTTTAAAGCGAGCAAATTTACAAATGTTTCCTGGTTACCTGGACGTTATTGTAGGTGTTCATTCATACAAGTAGTTTTACTTGTAGCATATTATCAGAAAGTATGTCATGATTGGTGTAGTGATGTGGACCTACTGGACGACCTTGCTTTGTCATTCAAAGTGCACACTTGTGCTGCGAGAAGGCAGTGCTGATGTACGCGCACTGAGGCAAGTCTGTCACGACGGAGGGGAGGGGGCAGCGAGAACTTGCCGCTACACACAGCATCTGGACGCGAATCCTGTATGAAGGGCTCTATTCAAACAAGTGCAATAAGGCATGAAAAAAGCGTGTCAAAATAATATATACATGCCATTAAATTGGGAAATTGGGTGCTAGATCAGGAAATCCCAAATGTTTTTCACATATATGTATGTTTATCCATAACATAGCCATATAAAATGGTGCAAGTCGTGTCCGGATTTGGTTCGATAATGCAAAGCTTGCTCTCATCAAATACAGATATTGTTATTACTAATATGACTGTCACTGTGAGGCTGAATGTGTCACTAATCGATATAATACATTACAGTGTGCAATATAGTCACACAAAGTGGAATAAAGCAAGACAAAGCAAGATAAAGCAAGATAGACTTCCTCAAATACAGGATCTCAATCGGCTTCATTTTGTCTTTTGCACGCAGGTTTTGCATTAGCCGCAAATCAATTCGGAACCGATCGTCACCATCTTAGTGGTCGCAGTTGCACAAAAACAGACGCATATACATGGAATATTCCATATATTTTTAAACCATGAACAAGTTCCTAATCAAATAGCATATATCCCATATTTAAACAATTGTATTAAAAAAAAAAAAAAAAAAAAAAAAAAAAAAAAAAGAAAAGCGCGCGCCGGGGGAGGAAAAAAATCCTATCATACCCGCGGGGACAAGGCGCCAGTGTACATGGAAGTGGACGGGGGGGACCGGTAAACCAGCAAAGCGTCACACACAATATAACAACAAACCGCCCCAGCAGGCAACAAACAAGAACATATAAACGGGGGGCCGCATCAAAGACAACATTATAGGGGCAGCCGGCAGTTAAGGACACAGACAAACCACGCAGTGTCCAAAAGCCGGGTGCTTAAACGCGGCAGCCAATGTTGACCAGAATCGAAAAGCACGATAAACGGCAAACCGACGGCGACAACCGACGGGACCCAAGAAAGCCCGCCCGTGCACAGGTCACGGTGGCCACGCACGGTGGAATAGGCACAAAGCGCGCGGCGAAGCAACCTGGAGCGACCACCAGAGACCACCGCCAAACCAAGGAAACCAGAACCACAACGGTATGGGCAAAAGCACCGGCAAAGTAAACAGAAGCCACAAGCGACACGATCGTAAAAAGCGAGTGTGGGGCAGAAGCACAGATCGGTAAACAGCAAAAGCCGTCAACGTCAAGTAGTAGGAACGGGGATGAATCACGTACAGCCCAAAGCACGTCCGTAAGCGGGGAACCAACAAGGGAGCGGAAAGGGAAGTGGAGCGGCAGGTCGAGCCCAGTCAACCGACCGGACCCGTCAAAAAAAAAACAAGCGCCGAGCGCAGTCAATAGCAAAAACAACCAGTGCAGCCACAACCAACGACGGCCAACCAAAAAACAACAAACAAAGACAACCCACAAAACGGGCAAGGACCGACCAGTAACAGACCCCCACACAACGGCGTCAGGCCCAAGCGCCCCAGGCACCGGCCAACGCAAGCACAACGAGGCCCGGGCAGACAACGGACAGAGCCCAGATCAGCAAACCCAACAGACCCACACAGCAACACCCCACCACCCTGGGATCTCCGGCAGTGCACTGAACTGCACATTGTATACTGATGAATGTACGGAACACTCGGGGACGGGGCAAGAACAGGAGAAAGCCACTCTGTAGACGTCTCGGGTTCAGGCAGGATGGGATAACATCGACTACTTTAGCAGTTCTATGCTAACTCCACTGTCATAGAACGTCTTTTGCGAGGGATCGAAAATTGTTTTCTGGGCGCGAGATAGGCTGTGTTATGCAAGCCAGGGTTTTATGTTGTTAACTGTAAAGAACATGCCTAGGAAATCTATCGTCCCTCTTCTCCCAAAACAACTTCGACTTCCCAATCATAGACAGGCCTAGGAAAAGGAAAAGATGATTCATTCGCCCCCCACCCCAGGTTGTGAGGGCCAATAAAGCGTCATATTATGAAGGTGGCAGACCGATATCATGTGTATGGCGCAGGAATGATTGTGTCTGACCCCGTATTGGTAGGGATTTGTCACCTCTTCCCTGCTGAGTGTTTGTTTTTGTTGTTGTTTCGACACTCATGTTCCCAAGCACCGAGTGTTGTACATGCACTGCGAGTCACCTGATGATCCCGGAAAGTGCGCCCGGTCGAATCAGTTTGTGTGAATGTGCTGTATTTCATTGGCTTCGCGTACTTTGACGTATACCCATGCCAATTGTGCCACACTCAAGTCTACGTAAGCACGAAGCACACATGCCAAATGTAAGTGAGCGCAAATGTATGGAGGGCAAAGTTCGTATATGAATATAGGTCAGCGCAAATGTACGTGAATATGCAGAAGTGTACATACACAGATGCAAGGGAACTTACCCATGTTTGCATGCACAAGCGTACTTCGGAGTAGCTGCACGTAACAACTCGTACGTTAGAGCACAGGCGTGCTCAGAATATTGTTAAAATGTAGTTGTATTAAGAAGACCAGAGGTGTCTGTGGATTCATTACATTCACTGAAGTGGGGCTCGTTTAGGCCTGAATCTATGGGGTGGATCCCCCCATCTATCCCCTCCATCTAGAAATCTATTGGACACATATCGAAACTAGACAGCTCAGGTTCGTCTAATATACACTTTAAGAATGTCGAAATGTCAACCTTCCCAGTGGAGAGGTCAGGAGGTAAAACGATTGGTGGATTGATAAAGGCTATTTGGGCTTGCGTTTAAATTTTACGTCGACAAAATTGTCATAGATCGGAACAAATTATTTTTAATGGTGTAAAGCACTAGATGTCCATACATGCACATGCAAAACATCCAATGGTGCAGCCAGAAGCCTGAAGAAGGGAAGGTATCATTCGTTCCTTGCTCCTGATCTTCACAGTCAGTGCCACAAACTTGGACGTAGCTAAGAGGGTGACTGAATCGGTCACCCCATTCTTGGGATTCTACGGGTCCATGACACGGCCCGAGGGCTATGCTAGTGGCCCATTCGCACTCCTCTACGCTATTGTCTTGGTTGAGACAGAAAATTCAACATAACTTTTTTAGGTGTTGTTTGGAGCCTAAGAACGCCTCCAAGCCCTTGCAAATAATAACGGGCTCTTTGAGATGTTTACGATGTACACAAGTGGTGGGGAAGGAGGTAGATTGGGACGCTGGAATCCCTCCCACACATCTATGATTATCTACAATTATACAATTAGTTGTGGGAACATGAATAGGGAACAATTATTGAATCAGCAACACATCCCGGACATCGAAACTATTCCTTTTATAAGCAACTGTATTCGTGATCCATCCAACTGCAACAGTATTTTGGCCAGTTGGCCAACAGTTGGACTTCTCATACTCGCACAAAAAAAAACAATGAAATAAAAAAATAAATAAACCCAAATGTAAACCTAGACGAGATCATTGTTTTCGAACAAAGTCTCTTGTCGAAACCCAGCGTATTCAGATACAATCGCTTCAGTCAATATGGAAGATGGCTCATAAAATGGCCATACAAGAGATATCGAACGAGAGCCATGCGGGAGCAGCGGCATCGTAGGCGGCTGACAGCTTCAGTGTACTGACATTCGGTTGTGAACACATAGCAAATATTCATCAGCAAATATACATGGATTTGTATTATCGGGGATCGATATGGCATGTACATTATGGCACCAACCCGCCGGTCGGTTCAGTGTGACCCGGCGAAGTAGCTGATGACTAGCGATTGCAATAGAATCCCACAACTTGTGGTCGACCACGAGTCGCTAAAGTCACGGCACCAGCCTACCCCAAGCCCGTGCCGTCTGGCGCGAGCCGTTCCGTGGCGGCGGCACCTAGTTGTAGACGTGGTCAGCCAATGCACTGACACGCACATGACGGCGCACACGTGGCCGGCTGGACCTAGCTGCCGACGTGGTCAGCCAACACACTGACAGACACACGTGGCCGGCTGGACCTAGTTGTCGACGTGGTCAACCAACACACTGACACGCACATGGCGGCGTACACGTGGCCGGCTGGACCTAGCTGCCGACGTGGTCAGCCAACATTCTGACATGCACATGACAGCACACACGTGGCCGGCTGGACATAACAAAACTTTGGATTTCAGCCACTTCCTTTTCAATGCCATTTTCAGACACTTGAATTCATTTTCAATTCCAGTGTATTTCAATTTTTCATATTCACCATTGCTAAAAATGATATTTCAGACTGTGTTGGACCTGATTCACCATCACCATAGTGAATCAGGTCCAACAATGTTAGAGCAATGTTTTAAGTATGTTTAACGTTGCCCTTTGTAGCAGGAAAACATCAATTATCGGACGATGGTTTTATGGTAGCAAAGATGAACATGCAATTTCATTTCCCATCCTATCCCGTTTTATGGGGACACATTCCCCCAGGCCGAGAAATGCGTCCCTCTGAAAAGGTTCCAGTGTTATGACTTTATGAACACGTTATGACTTTATGAGGTGTCGTGTGTTGTCACCTATCAGCTGTTTTGCACTACTTTGTTGGTCCTCAACATATGCGCTTTCATTCCGCTTCAGCCGGGTGTTACGTGATGCAGTTGTAGCATTTCCTTTCAAGTGGCAAATATTATAGTGCACGATGTCACTGCACAAATGTTTGAGGTGACTGATGAGGCCCTAGGACGAACACAATACCATATGTTATTATTTATAGAGCTTTTCTTTTCCCCATTCTGTCAGCTTGCAAATCATGGCCTCCCACAGACCGGATAAAAGCATCTTCAACCAGCGATCACCCGTCTTTCCTTTTCTCATCATCTCCAACAATAATCATGATAATTTCTTCATCGGTCAGCAAGTAGGTTTCGTCTTACTAGCAGCCAGTGCAAACTTGTAAGGTGAACACTGCCTTAGAAACGTCTGTGGGCCAATCAGTACTAAGTATGGCTGTATCTGGCAATCTTAATAAAATCAAACCCTTTCTCACCTTCACATTCAAGTAACATGCCATGAAAATATGAACGTGTGAAGAATGTCTAAGGGAAAACCAACTCAATGAACAACAATCTGAATTTGCAAAAGCATAGATCGGTGAACTCATAATGACCCCGCAGCTTTGGCCATTTCAAAATGTTCGTTTACGGGATTAGTTGGACTGGCGGTCTATTATTTCTCCCCATGACCATCAGTGAACAACGGATGTTCTTTAGCGGTCCCCATCCTAGTGGTAAAAGTTGTGTGTACAATTAAAATTATCGGGTTATCGACCCAAAAGTGCCAACCATGGTATTTTGCGAAATTCCTTGATGCGTCCCTGCTGTTCACCCTGGCCCACTCACTTTGGGGACGTTCCACGCCCTGACCAGGCCATGAAAAGGCATCGTTGCATTTCATGGCCTGGTCATTGCATGGCATATTGCAGACGGATAACATGCAAATATCTTGCCATCATCCGCCACTGCGTGTCGCATTGTTTTCCCACGCGTCGACGCATTGCAGGCGAAAATCGTGTAATGTTATACGATCATCGGCCACTGCGCAACGCAATACTTTCCCACGCGTCGATGCGCGGGCTACCGAGCTCCGAACAATAGGACAGCTGCACGCATAGACCACGTACTCAATTGTATCATCCTGCCATCTGGCGAGAAATATTGTTACCTATGATTCAGCATTCAATCTCATTAATGTAATACGTAGACCGTGCTGCTACCTAGCGAGAGCTATCGAAGTGATGCTCTAGAAAATTAAAAATTCTAACTGTGGAGGTTGCAACCTGGAGGTTACGACCCTCAGTTGATTATGACCGCTTCGTACTTGTGGAGGTTGCAACCTGGTTACCCCTTGGGGGTTTTTTCTTTTGGGGGTTTTTACCCTTTTGGGGTTTTGGGGGTTTATACCTTTTAAGGTTTTTACCGCTGCTGGTTTGTGGAGGTTAACCTTGGAGGTTATCCGCGTACTTGTGGAGGTTAACCTGTGATTTTTTTTTGTTTTTGGGGAGGGTTTTTTTTTTTCCTGATTTAAGCCACCCTCTATGCATTACAGTCTATGGAGTTCTCGCATCGAAGCGGGTTATGGGGCCGCCTGTTGGCGCTGCCCAGCCGGGTCTATCAGAGCAGTGGCCGGTCACCGACCTGTAACCTTGACGCCTCACTTCGGCGACAACCATACCGCCCGCGGCCAGTCACTCATTTGTGCAGGCGTAGCGATCGGCTGCGTCAGAGCGGTGCAAGTTTCAAATTGCTCCCCACGCATGGGTAAGGTTTTCAGGCTTGTCAATGGGTTGGAAATTCAGAAGTAGGCCAGTGCCAGTGCAGCTCTGGCAAGCCTAAGACTTCTGCAAATACTCTTTATTGTTGCATTTTCCTCTTCTCTTTCACAGTGAAATAAGGCATGCAGTGGGAAAAGCAAGTGGACAGGTACTTTAGTCATCCTGCAAGCTCTGACCGGGTCAGACGGAGCTTGAGCGCGTCTCTAATTTGTCTCCCATCTGCAAGATCGCTTACACATTTTGAAAAGCCTTATTGTGTGGCTGTTCATACATTTGCATTCGTCCGTTTGGTGTAGTTGTGTATTTGTGCGTTATGTACTCCACGAATATACCATTCAGATATAGGTTTACTCATCTGC
Source organism: Imbricaverruca yamaguchii (assembly GCA_034440575.1). Taxonomy (NCBI): domain Eukaryota; kingdom Metazoa; phylum Arthropoda; class Thecostraca; family Neoverrucidae; genus Imbricaverruca; species Imbricaverruca yamaguchii. Next base: position 33,106 of record JAOTOL010001280.1, on the reverse strand, counting down.
ACATGGCTCATCTTTCAACACAAATAATATTCTTCGTTTTTGCCTAAGGTATCAAATTATGACGTCAAATATGCTCTTTTCCAAAAGATCTTCAAAATTGTATACATATATGGATATATATATATATATATATATATATATATATATATATATATATATATGTATATATCAATTATGTCGTTCAAGCTTTCGCGCGGCGGTGGAGCTCGTTTTGACTTTACGACGTACTCAGCAGCTGAGGGCATATGCACCACCTGCCTCTCACCCTGGCAGGAAAAGCGGGCATCGTGGGAAATCGAACTCCACACCTCTGGATTTCAAGATGCTCAGCTCAACCACTGAGCTACCAACGCCCGAACTTTGGCGTCTATTGTTCAGAGAACATGTCTCTTATTTCAATATGTTTTTCAGTTACGCCAAAAATCGTAGTGCCTCATCGAAAATGGTTCCTTGCATGGGGCATACCCTCCTCGCAATGTAAGCTGTTGGTTCATGGCGGCTGCTTCGGACGATCCGAGCAATGAAGGAATTGCATGGTCTGTTGCTGCGACGCAGCTCCATGCAAGGAAGTGTGATTACTGCACCAAGTGCTTACTTGCGTTGTAGAGCAGTACTCTACACTCAGTTTGACGTTTTACATGTGGAACACGCATGCACGGAGCGACCATTAACACATCTCTGTCACACCTGTCCCGCTTCCCTCGAAGCGACGTGTGCAGGATGGACAAACGTGTTAGCCGTCGAGGAGGCGTTGTCCGGAAGGAGACTCGAATCATTCCGTCTTTCAGCCGATGGCTGCACGAGATACGACGGGCTACATATGGACCAAGCTCACTGACATTTCAAAACAGTCGCCTGAGGCCTAATTGGGCTGATTTCGGGTAGGAAGCACTGCCTTGCGCTAAAATGTGACCATGACCCAGGGCATAAGCCCATTGTCCGCTGAGCATCAATATTTTATTAATGTTCTGGAAAGCATGAATCGAACGTGAGTTCGATTCATGCTTTCAACGACCTCAAACCACGAACAAGTCAGTGGCTGTATTGAATTGATGTGGCGGTCCCTATGCTTCCAGAGCATGAATTGAAGTGCACGTGCTGGTGTTCGTGTGTGATGACGCCATTTCTGGCTTGGATTCTGCCAAAGACTCCGACGTTATCCGTTTAAAGCTGCTACCTCGTGCCTTCCAATAGCTACCAAACTCACCTGCACTACTGGACAATTGCAAAGCTCACATGTACTCCTGGATAACTGCCAAACTCACCTGCACTCCTGGATAACTGCCAAACTCACCTGCACTCCTGGATAACTGCCAAACTCACCTGTACTCCTGGATAACTGCCAAACTGATATGTCCTTTGCAGCAACTGCTAGGCTTAATTGTGTTGTCCTTAAAAACAAAAGAACTCACCCGTGTCATTCACGGTAGCAGACGAACTAACCATTGCCACTATCCCCGATAGCAAACGAACCCACCCTTGTCACCATCCACGGTAGCAGACGAACTCACCCTTGTTACCATCCACGATACATCGAGGGCATACAAGTATGCCCTCGATGTATCCACTGGCAGATCAACAGTACCACGACAATCCTTATCTCGGCTATGTTAGAGCTGTAAGTGGTGCTTGAAGGCCGATATCAGCGAATCGGATGAACGCCTGTCCCAATCCTCTTTCATTGCGCGTAATAGTACCTTTTTGTCGTCAATTGGTAATATGTTGAAATGCTAATTTTGTCATGCCGTTATCGTTCCACTTTCAAACAAGAGGACTGGCTGCTTGTCCCCATTTCCACGTCCGCAAATTCGTATTTATGTGTGTGCAAGTTCTTCCAAAGCTGTGATATTCATGTATTGTGGATCAGACATCTCACTCGAAATTTGTTGTACCGCAGTAAAATGACTGCCGTGGTCGAAAATTTGCTATGAAAGTGGCAGGAAGCTGGAGATTAAAATTGCCAATAAAGTGCATAAGCATTCTGCCTTGCTTCCGTGAAGCCATTCCCGTATGTTCTGCGCCTACGTGGTTAACGTTCCAACCCATGTTTAGAATCGACAGCTACCAATTTTGTCCTTGATGCTATTCCTACGACGTCAGTAGATGCTGCAGCTTCTACAGCTGTTCCACTTGGAACGATGTGATAACGCGTGTATCAGTGATGCTAACAGCAGAGCTAACTATTCGGGGATAAGTGAGAAGGCCAACAATGACACGCAGAGCCGCTGTAGGGTGTGTTCGGAGAACTGCTGTAGGGTGTGTTCGGAGAACCGCTGTAGGGTGTGTTCGGAGAACCGCTGTAGGGTGTGTTCGGAGAGCCGCTGTAGGGTGTGTTCGGAGAGCCGCTGTAGGGTGTGTTCGGAGAGCCGCTGTAGGGTGTGTTCGGAGAGCCGCTGTAGGGTGTGTTCGGAGAGCCGCTGTAGGGTGTGTTCGGAGAACCGCTGTAGGGTGTGTTCGATTCCCTGAGCGTCCCACTGTAAGCGTCGATCTAACAGTCTCCTGAAGCGGCCTCGTACTGCTCTCTTTAAACTGGCTGATGATCTTTGTCTACTCGACAGCAAGTCCTAAGGATACACATGTGAGTGATGCACAGCAGCCGAACAACATCAGCAGGCGTTGTAATGGAATCCATGTGTGTGTGTCCCCACGATGCACTGTGCTGGCAGCGCGTGTAGTGCACACGGCTGTAGTGCATCACTACGATGGACTGTTTGTTGCACGGCAACGTTTCGCCTGCTTACCATTGTCCAGTAGTTGCACAATGCACATACTTTTCCATATGATGTTGCTTTATGCTCGTTATAAGCTTAGTTTCCAAAGGGATCACCCTGTACTAAACCTCCTCACACCAATGATCGAATTCTGCTCCTGTGCGACGCTTCCAACTGAAATAAGCTTCTGCTTAACTTTGGTTCGCGAATAGCATGCTTGCACTCGACGCGATATCCAGAGAACATGGCTTGTACGCCTTACATATCACGACCGGCACACCTTACTGCATATCACGGCTGTGATATGCAGTAAGGTAAACACCTCACTCGACGGTGGCTGCCATTGTGTTCTCGGGCCGGGTTTATGTCGTGACCTATGTGAACAGCAATGCTTGTTATTTGCGCGGCTTCCCTGAATTGTTTGCAAATATACTACGGCACAGTGATCCTATCGCCCGGGCATACGTCGTTTGTTCATTCATGGCGGTATCCACGACTACGCTAACCAGTCAAAATTCGCCGTCGGATTTGCCTGCCAGGATCAATGAAGAGCGAGACGGAGATCAGAGACATGATATGACATTTTGGTCTTGATTTTGCTGTCACACCGGTGGATCTAGATTATGTAGTGTCGCACCAGTTGCTGACGAAGTCAGGCGCGTACCTAGGATTTGCGCCAGGGGGGGAATGGATTTGGAGGTGGCCAACCTACCCCCATTTTTAAAAGTCCCCGGATTTCGACCACTATCTTTCGAAGGGGCCCTTTTTATATATAATTTATGACCAACTGAATTGTCCTGTAGAGAGGGTCCAAATTTCCATTGTCGTTTCTGGGTCACGGAATTTCACCCCGAACTCTCCCAGTGGCGTGCCTGGGATTTTATAGGTCAGGACTAGTTCAGGAGGAAAACGGATCTGAAGGAGATTCAACCTACCACCGTTTCTAACTCACCGAATGTTCACCACTCATCCCGTTCAAAGGTGATTTCTTAATGAATGTACTGAACAATTTAATGGTAGAATGACATTCAGAGGAGACCCGCCAACTAATTAGCAAGTCAAGAACTTCGCGTGATGTAACCCTTATGCCGTTCGACTTGCAAATAAAACTGCCAAATTTTCTGAATCACATTAATATAAGAGTATGCTTGTAGTTTGGGTAGTTTGACCTCCGGGCAAGATATCTGACAACAAATGAGACAACTCACTTTACCTCGAAGGAAGCATAGGACGGCGGCCTCGTCGCATTAATTCATTCACGACGTTGGCGGCAAATGATTTTGTTTCGCCGATGATACCATTCAGAGTAGAATGGCCCTTGGGATAACTGTCTTTTGGATCTATTCTGAATCTTCGGTACTCGAATCAATTATGTCGAAGCTCAGTGTGACTGTTTGGGGGTCGAGTTGTATCTTTTAAGACACCTGCGCAATATTTTCGGGCCCTACCAATTTTTGGGGGAGGCCCAATGGTATTTTCAGGGTTCTTAGGGCCCGGGACGATTTTTGGTACCCTCAATGTGATTTTCAGGGGCTTTGGCGCGATTTTGGCGGCCCTAGCGTTATTTTAGGGCCCCTCTGCAACTTTTTGGTGCCCAAACGTCGTTTTAGGGGCCCTGTGCGGTTTTTTGGCCCCCAATGTGATTTTTAGGGATCCGTACGATGCATTGGACTCCGCGTAGTTTTCAGGGGACTTTACGCGGCTCTTGGACGTCCCAATGTGATTTGTACGGGCCTCGTGTTAATTTCTCGCACCCAGCGTTATTTTTAGAGGCCCTGTGCGTATTTTTGGGCCCAATGTGATTTTCAGGGGCCTTGATGCGATTTTGGGTGGCACCAGCGTCATTCTTATGGGCCCTGCGCGACTTTTTGGGGGGCCAGCGTCGTTTGCAGGGCCTCCTGTGCGGTTTTTTGGGCCTCAATGTGGTTTTTAGGGGCCCCGTGCTATCTTTTGAACCCCAGCGTCATTTTCCGCGGCCCATGCGGGACGTTTTGGGCACCAATGTGATTTCTAGGGGCCTTGGTGTGATTTTTAGGGCTCATGCATCATTTTCAGAGTGCCCATATTCGAACCTTTTGGGTCCCCAATGTGATTTTCAGGGTCCCAAGTGGGATTTTTAGGACACCTAGTGCAATTCTTGCAGAGCCCTGGCGCGATTCTTGGAGCCCCACAGCCTCTCAGGGAGGCATGATCCCCTTAGCCCCCCCCCCCTTCGGTACACCACCGGTCGGATTTTCTTCGGAAGCGCTATGGTAAATTATTGCTTCCCGCGGCGTGCTTGAAAAACTCCCAAAACATTCAGGACATCCATTTGAAATTTGGCAAACCTTCCGATAATTGACGAAGGTATGTGGCACAAAGAAACGAAGCTGCACTCTATTACGGCCACAGAGCAAGGCATATTAATTACACTTAGGTCAGGAGCAGGCCAAAATGTAGTCTTAGGTGTATGTTAAAATATATATTATAGGCATGTCGTATACGATTCAATCCAAAGATAGACATGAGTACATAGGTCAATAATCAAATATCAACACCAAAGTTACCTCAGGTCATTTCAATAGGTTGATTAGCTACCCAATCTTGAAAACAAGTGCTGTTTTTGTGCACAGTCTTGTCACTAATTGATATATTTGGAACGTCGAAATATACATCTGCAATGGGAAGTTTCGTCCTCCAAACAATTTTTCGAAATTCAAGTCATTGTCAGACCAGGTCACCGAAACATGGCTGAGAATGTACCAATTGCAGATGCACCAGGTACCAAAATACTGACTATTGCAAAGTACATATATTCCGGCCAGGATGCATTTGCCAGCCTACTTCGTTTCCGATCGGATAATACTTGCAAATTTTGAAGAAGAAAAAAATAAGGGTCATTCTTTTCCGTCAAGTTATCGAAAAAGAAAACATCGCGCTCTGCGTTGGTGTTAACTAGCACTAAGTTTTAATCAATATATTTTCCTGACCCATATATATTTCAAATAGCATCAGCTTCAAAAGCTGATCACTATTTTCGTGGTACTGGACGTTGATCTAATCCGTGACTTTGACCCTCGTCAGTGCCATGGTGTTGAATCAGGTTCAGTTTGCCTAACGTTGACATTAAAGAACGAAATCGCATTTAATTCATGAGCAGGGTCCGAAAACTACGGCGAGGATGGGGCATGCACTGATTGCATCTCTAGTTCGCTTAAGATACATTTAGTGAGGTTAAACCGACCCCTGCATGCAATGGAAGTTAGTGGGGCTTACATTGAACTTCACACTGCGAGCGGTAGGGAAAGTTACAGGGCTACACTGAGCCTCACACTGTGAGTAGGGCATTCTGCTGCACAGCCAGGGATATATATATATATATATATATATATATATATATATATATATATATATATATATATATATATATATACATATATAGAAATAAATGACCAAATATTTCTGGAGGACATGCCGAATCTACGTTTCGAAGGAAACCGGCCTGACCATTGCCTTTAGACAACTACACTTCTGCTTAATTGAGCAGACATTTGTGTATTACGTACTGTACATAATACATAAGTAACACACATATAGAATGTAAGTCAGTGCATGCGCCTGGAGGAAGGTCGTGTTCGTTTTCCTCCATAGAACGTGAGGAACACATCGATTAATACTGCGGTTTCCAAGCATGCACAGCCAAGCACAGACTCGCTGATCAATAATTAACTTTGCGTCACGAGCCTGCAGTCAGCTGAATACATTCTCTGTCTAACGCGCTCTAATGCCATGCCGGCACCAGTTGTGAATGGTGCAGCCTGACTGTGTCGTCGGTGTGTCGGACCACTGGTCTGTGCCGTCGGTGTGTCGGACCACTGGTCTGTGTCGTCGGTGTGTCGGACCACTGGCCTGTGTCGTCGGTGCGTCGGACCACTGGTCTGTGTCGTCGGTGTGACGGACCACTGGTCTGTGCCGTCGGTGTGTCGGACCACTGGTCTGTACCGTCGGTGTGTCGGACCACTGGTCTGTGCCGTCGGTGTGTCGGACCACTGGTCTGTGCCGTCGGTGGTCCTGTGCCGTCGGTGTGTCGGACCACTGGTCTGTGCCGTCGGTGGTCCTGTGTCGTCGGTGTGTCGGACCACTGGTCTGTGCCGTCGGTGTGTCGGACCACTAATCTGTGCCGTCGGTGTGTCGGACCACTGGTCTGTGCCGTCGGTGTGTCGGACCACTGGTCTGTGTCGTCGGTGTGTCGGACCACTGGTCTGTGCCGTCGGTGTGTCGGACCACTGGTCTGTGCCGTCGGTGTGTCGGACCACTGGTCCTGTGTCGTCGGTGTGTCGGACCACTGGTCTGTGCCGTCGGTGTGTCGGACCACTGGTCTGTGCCGTCGGTTTGTCGGACCACTGGTCTGTGCTGTCGGTGTGTCGGACCACTGGTCTGTGTCGTCGGTGTGTCGGACCACTGGTCTGTGCCGTCGGTGGTCCTGTGTCGTCGGTGTGTCGGACCACTGGTCTGTGTCGTCGGTGTGTCGGACCACTGGTCTGTGTCGTCGGTGTGTCGGACCACTGGTCTGTGTCGTCGGTGTGTCGGACCACTGGCCTGTGTCGTCGGTGTGTCGGACCACTGGTGTGTGCCGTCGGTGTGTCGGACCACTGGTCTGTGTCGTCGGTGTGTCGGACCACTGGTCTGTGTCGTCGGTGTGTCGGACCACTGGTCTGTGCCGTCGGTTTATCGGACCACTGGTCTGTGCTGTCGGTGTGTCGGACCACTGGTCTGTGTCGTCGGTGTGTCGGACCACTGTGTCGTCGGTGTGTCGGACCACTGGTCTGTGTCGTCGGTGTGTCGGACCACTGGTCTGTGCCGTCGGTGTGTCGGACCACTGGTCTGTGCCGTCGGTGTGTCGGACCACTGGTCTGTGCCGTCGGTGTGTCGGACCACTGGTCTGTGTCGTCGGTGTGTCGGACCACTGGTCTGTGTCGTCGGTGTGTCGGACCACTGGTCTATGCCGTCGGTGTGTCGGACCACTGGTCTGTGCCGTCGGTGTGTCGGACCACTGGTCTATGCCGTCGGTGTGTGGGACCACTGGTCTGTGCCGTCGGTGTGTCGGACCACTGGTCTGTGCCGTCGGTGGTCCTATGTCGTCGGTGTGTCGGACCACTGGTCTGTGTCGTCGGTGTGTCGGACCACTGGTCTGTGTCGTCGGTGTGTCGGACCACTGGTCTGTGTCGTCGGTGTGTCGGACCACTGGTCTGTGTCCTCGGTGTGTCGGACCACTGGCCTGTGTCGTCGGTGTGTCGGACCACTGGTATGTGCCGTCGGTGTGTCGGACCACTGGTCTGTGTCGTCGGTGTGTCGGACCACTGGTCTGTGCCGTCGGTGTGTCGGACCACTGGTCTGTGTCGTCGGTGTGTCGGACTACTGGTCTGTGTCGTCGGTGTGTCGGACCACTGGTCTATGTCGTCGGTGTGTCGGACTACTGGTCTGTGTCGTCGGTGTGTCGGACCACTGGCCTGTGTCGTCGGTGTGTCGGACCACTGGTCTGTGTCCTCGGTGTGTCGGACCACGCGCTGCATGTTTGTCACAATACCGGAATTTCTGTTTGTGTGTTGGACTGCTCGACTGCCGCTCTATCGTGACAACGGTTATACACATTTCGCTGATTTGTCTCTGATAACGTCGCCCCCATTCGCCCTTAATTGGACTGCCGTCGTTCTAGCACCACGCTCCCACCGTCTGCGAACCAGCACTCTAATTTGCGCTCCTAACCATACCCCACCATGCCTGATGCGGGCCTCACACGTGCTCGGCTGGGTATGATCGTGAGCAATGCTTCAGCAGTGGTCACCTGGCGCCGTGCTCTGGCTGGTATTTCACCGCACCGCCATCGAAGTGTTTTCACGACCGCCCTGTGCAGCTTAATATCGCGTAAACTGGCCGCAGCTGCGCTCTGTTTCAGATGAGGGAATACACCGACACGCCGCACAACTCGGACGAGAACATGGAGGACGTCAAATTCCACATGGAAGTAGTGGACGCCTAGTGGGCGTGAACATGATCGTGATCAAGAGCGAGTGAGGGACGAGTGAGGGACGAGCGAAGGACGAGTGAGGGGCGAACAAGGGGCGAACGAGGGGCGAGCGAGGGACGAGTGAGGGACGAGTGCGCGGGACCGCGTATGTCGTGTGCGCCGGCTGGGATCTGTGCAATCAACGTAGACATTTCTCGGCTGCTCGCAGCGACACGGGTGTCACCGGACGGCAAGGGTTCCTCCACCGACCGACATGGACAAACCCAATGAACAGCACGGACCACGCCATCCACACGCCATCCACCGGATGGCGTGCACACTTCACCGGACGACGAGGGTTCCTCTCCGAGTGGCATGGCCTCCCCACCGGACTGCATACGGCGCCACCACCGGATAGCACGGACTCTTCCACCGGACTGCATACGGTCCGCCAACGGATAGCACGGACTCTTCCACCGGACTGCATACGGTCCGCCAACGGATAGCACGGGTCTTCAACCGGACTGCATACGGTCCGCCAACGGATAGCACGGGTCTTCAACCGCAAGGAGCACACGTGGCCCATCAACCACGCGCGCTGGACCAGTTGAGCCGACATCCGACTTTGCGGAGGACACGGTGCCGATACCGAGCTGGCAGTGCCTTCTTCCGTGCTAGAGGCAGCCGCTGACGGCTGCAGGGCCACCGATGCTTCAACGGGACCTGCGCAACGCCAAGGCATACCTCAAGTATATTTTTGGCGGACTGATACACGCCAATGCGACAGGTGCGACAAAGGTGTGCTGAGAAGGTGACGCGTGTGCGCTCATCGAACTCAGCACGGCCGGACGTCGATGCTTTCTCCAGGTGGAGAGGTGACTCCTAGTCGAGTTTGCGGCCGTTTCCAGGCATGCGGTCCGACTGTGATTGTGTCTAACCCGCAGCATGTTTGGAGATGTGTTATCAGAGACGGTCGATCCTGCCGCGACTCGGGCGAAGTGCACTCTCCTGACTTGTTGTCCTCCTGACCTTGTCAGTCGGTCAAGAGAGGACACCTCTAAAACACTGGTGGTACCGACCGACTCGCAAGTCGGTTCCGTGCAACACTATGCTCAATGCTTCACTTCAGGAAATATTGGGACTATGCTGGTAAGACCAGGTGACACGACCAGGAATGCTATAGATTTCATTCACGCATGATGCCAGTGTCCCACGTATTCCGTTTGTCTCACTTCCACCTTTATTACGTTCTAAAATGGATTTCATACTTGGCAAGGAAATTACAAATATCGATAATAAATATACAAAAATTAGTACTGGAGCCAGACCGTACATGACCATTCATGGTAGGGAGTCTTTTTCTTCTTCTTTTTAAGGCAATCGATGGAAAATTGTGCAATATTTCCATCCGTCGGCATGGTTTTGCCGACTCGTGACAGAATTGGTAGGAAAAACGCTATTGTTTTGCTTAGTTTAGTTGAATACCTGCATGCCTCGTGCGCCTTTGCAAAATCCCACGGTGTTGTGCACTTTTTGTGAGGTCTGCGGAATCAACCGAAACTGTCCAACTGTCCATTGGTTTCTTGGTTTCGCAATCTCGAATAGGCTTGCCTTCCTGGCAGGAAAATCATGGATGTTATCCACCGTCGAGAAAATTACCCTCCGCTAGTTGCCTACTGAGGGTCAGTTCACTTCTAGCCATCCCGATTCGGGTGATATATCCGATGTTATCCTGGTATTGCAAATAAGTAGCGGAAGGACACAATTATTCCGTGAGTATTCCACTGTCGCGGCACGCCATTGGTGTCCTGATATTTCCAATGAGGTGCACTCATGACGATGCCATTGAAGAATACGATTGGATGAAATTGTGTTCTGGAAATTGCATCTTTTGTAACTGAATTGGATGTTTTTGCATGTCATATTTCACCGAACTTTAGGTAATTGGGTGTTCATTCGCGGCACCTAATAGCTAAACTAGAAGATGACTCAAAAATATTAAGTCGATGGTCAAGTGTTGGCAAAGGATTTCAATTCTCCACCACTAAGAATAGTGTGCTGCGCATGGGAATGAATGGGGCTTTCAATCATTTTCACCTAGCCACTCCTTATGTCACATACAAAGCGAGTTATGTAGCCAACCACGAAGCCCAAGAATTGCGGCAGCGAGTTGAAGCTGATCAAGAAGATTGGAAGCCATTCAGTACTCCTATCTCTCTCTAAAGTAGCCTATATCCAGGTTTGCATCCGGTCACTCAACTACAGAACGTGCTGCTGGAGAAGTAAGGCCTAGAAGACATGTGATATATGTGTGATGAACTCAGACATCTCGTACAGGCCGAATAGACTAGTAAATACATAATGAATTTGGGAAAGTAAATATATAAACGTACGAGTGCATCATGTGAAAAGAATATCTTCTCCCTGCACCACTCATACGTTCACCCTAGCGATTTAAAATTGCAGGTCCCACTGAATGGTCGAGGGCTTCCAGAACGTCAACGGTTCTTGGGTTTCTAATTACCTATAGATCGTAAGCAGACAGACGTCAAGCGAGATCAGATTCGAATAGTTGGTATTTGTTATCTGTTCAAGCGCTTTCTCGGCAGTGTGCATCATTTTGACAGTAGGGTCTTAGAGTTGATACTGTGTGTGTTCTGGTGAGTGCCGTTTGCAACTTTAGATTGTGTTGGATGCGTTTATGGTGATAGATGAGCAGAGTGCCGATTAGGTGTGTCATCAGACAGTGTTAATACAAAATGGCGAGAATGTTTATGAAAGATGAGGACATTCGTGTCTGATCTGGACAATTTTGTCTGCCGGGGCGAGGGAGCGCAGATAGTGATGTGAAGCACAACCGACTGCTCTGGGTAGACTGCGAGGCGAGGCAGCTCGGGTGGTCATGTGAGGCACGATTGTCCGAATGACAGGATAAGATGACGAGCAGAAATGGCAGAACCGCTCAGATCGGAGAAGCGGTGCAGTGAATTTTCGATGTATTAGTCATACCAGGATAAGCCAGCATCAAGGGCGCTGAACGAGTAATGGCAAGAGACGGATAAGAGACGGGCAATAGATGGGATTCCAGTGCGGCACTTACAAGTTCGGGCATTGTACTGTTGCCGCAGACGGTGGCGAACCGACCACAACTGCACTCCGGCTGGCCCCCGTGACGGCCACCTCGCAGCGGCCAATGTCGGGGGAAGTGCGAGATGTGTGTGTGTGTGGGGGGGGAGTGGGTGGTGGATGCGTGGTGATATATGGTGGTACACGGATCGATCCCATAGATGGACGGGCGTCCGCAGCGGTGGCAGTACCAACGTCATGTACATATGCATCACCTCAATCATTAGTGTCACATCACGTCCCAAGCCGACAACCCATTCGCACTGCGTGACCAGTCGAGCACACTCACGGGCGTGTGCGATGTATAAATGAGCCTGGCCTTGCCTATACACATTCGTGTAGTGGTGGCGACCGGGCGCAGCAGGGTTGGAGACGGCGTCGGAGCGATAGAAGAGGTGGGCAAGAGGTCAACAGCAGTCATATAGTCCGCCCAGCGACTAGACAGCCGCAGACCGAGACGCCCGCACAGCGACCCACCATCCAGCCTGTGCCGCCATTTACCAGGCCCGCCTCGACCTCCAAGCCCGGTACGATTCGGACCCCACCACATAACCCAGGAGGCAAAGTCGTGGAGCGGGCCCACCAACAGTTAGGCCATGTCTATCGACTGCAGGTCATGGCCTAGCATGCATTCAGTGCAGGGCTGGATATCTCATACGAAGCCGGGGGTCGAAGTCTTTATTTGGAAGACGTCTTTTCAGAGTGAAATGGGAAAATGACAAATTAACATTAGCAGAGTAGCACACCGGGGGGCCTAGACTACCGACCCACCCGGGATCTCCAGGCATGCTGCAATAACACCAGGCAGGGGTGATGCTTTATATACTTTTGATGGGCAAGTGTTCCCCTCCCCCCCCCCCCCAATGTTGGCTGCCCGCAACAATTTCAACTTTTAACATGAGACACCATGGAGTGTGCCCACCCCATCCGCTCTATCGTGAATTCACCCATAGCCTCCATGCATTGTTCCCCCCTTCTAAATAACCTTTGGAAATCAACCCCCTGATGCCAACTAGGCAGGACCCCCTCTAGGGAATTTTCATTAAGTGGAATTTTTGCTCATACCTAACCAGTATAATATGACATCACCGCCGGATCCAGCCCACTTGTATGGGGAGGCCAACTTTCGGCATGGACCCAGCCCTATCCCCCCCCCAGTGGCGTAACTAGGGTTTGCGTCATGAAAGAGATCAATCAGACTTGGAGGGTGCTCAACTTACCTTTTTTTCAGACGCCGGATTTCGACCACAATTTGTCAACATGGCCTTTTTAATGTTAAAAATGATTAGTGACTGAATTAACGAATGATGCATGATAAAATGAACTTATTTATCCTGTGGAGGGGCACAATCCATCGCCATCGCTTCTGAGTCACAATATTTAAACCCCAACTCCCCAACCCTGTTCGATTGTTTTTACTTTTTGTAGCCCTTGATAAGTGACCTTAAGCTGCTGAAGTTGCACCTGTGTACGTCACTTCAAAATGCAACCTTTTCTAATTTCAGGCATTCCAGTTCATAACGCCCGGTCGCCACCGTGGTAACGTTTGTGCAAGTGCCTTGCGCACTCTGCGCATTCGACACAACTCTGACGAGTCCCCGGTTTCTGTTAGTCTTCCTACGATTTGCTAATTGCTACCACATGATAGTCTTGCACCGTATTTTGCGCGATTGAATGCTTCATATGGGTGTCCTCAGGGAAAATTAAATAAATTAAATCCGATAATTAGTTGTTCTTCCCACATTTCCTGGTGGTCGAGAAATCCGGACACTCGCTGAGCTTTGATGTACCTCATCCTTTCGGTTCAATATGCTCCCAGATTTGTTACCGAATCGAGGCCCTGGCTCGGTGTCAGTTTTTTTTTAAATAGGCAAACTTTTCTTTTTAATTTATCCTATTAAAAAAGTAAAACAAAGAAACATAGGGTCTGTTTCGGCGACCGGAATAGGTTGAGCTTTGGCCAGAATAGCTCTTCCAGGTAGAGGCGCCGGAACGATCGGTAGAGTTTTGTCCATTAATCAGCTGTTGGTGGTGATATGGTTGTAGTGTTATTTGGCGCATATGTGCTGATCGGTGGCATTCTCGGTCGCTTGCTCAGATCTTGCGCGTAGCAGTGCCGATATTTTGTATTGATTGATCTACTTATTTGCTGTTGTGAAACCGCGGTTAATCCCATTGTGCAGCAGGGCTTGGAGAATGAATAATACACGCTACAAGCTGTTCTTTTTTATTCCGACTCCGACCGCGAAGCTAATGCAAAGTGGATGGCGATGGTTTATGCTGCTTCCGGAGCTCCAAAAGTATTTATTTTATGGGCGGAGATCCAGACATTTTGAAATGCAGGGTAGGGAGGTACTCGTCTGGAGAGGAATCATTCCTTCAGAAGGGCACTGATGCGTTAGTCCATCGACGCTCTCGTTCAGTACACTATTAATTAAGCGGAGAAAGGGGACTTCACTGGAGCAAACTGAATGAGCATCTTTTACTCTGAGGGGGCGAAAGACCGTTTAGCGAGGGCCATTCGAGGAGTACGGTGTACTTGATGGGCTACCCGTTTTAACAGGGGTGTTGCTTTATGCATTTTTGAGTGGGCAAGTGCCAACTAATGTTAGTTTTCCCTCCCCCAATAATTCTAACTGCTAGCATTCGGCTCTATAGAGTGTGACCTCCTATCAATTTTACTTGGCCAATGCCTTCACATGCCCTTCCAAATAATTTTCATAAATATTCAAAGCCCGTTTGTCAGAGGGAAACCACCTTCCAAGAGGGAGAGGGAAACCACCTTCCCATGTGGAGGGCAAACGGAGCTCCTCCATCAGTCACTGATACATACATACAAAGAAAAAGCATGGATGCATGTCTGAATCTACAATTTACCCGTTAACCCGTCCCGTCTCGGGGGGGGGGTCTTCAACCGCCCCCTCGAGTTTTTCGCAGATAGTGAACGAACGGCACGCGACAGCGCGCCAAAATTTGGCATACCTTTTCCCACATCAATTTTGCATGCGATTGCAAAATTTTGAAGTCAGGTAACCTATAGTCAACGAGTTAGCCAAGGACAAGTGAGGTCACCTCCAAAAAAGTTCAACCAGTCGTCAAGCTTTAACGGATACAGATATTTGAATGAAGCTTTCAGCGTTTGCTTATCTTTAGTGATGCAACAAAATTTACGAGAGGAATGTTTCATTTTTCCCCGTTTTTCACTACATATATATTTGTTTTACATATTTGCCTATTATAGTTCAAATCGAAGATTCTGGCTAAAGTAAACATTTTTATTAGGGCAAGTTTACTTCCAACAACGCTTCTCGGTGTGCTCCTATCCATTAGAAAAGGAAAATTAAGGAAAACCTGAAAACTGAAATTTGTGAAATTTAAAAAAATGGGGGGGGGGAGGGAGGACGTATGGCCTGGTCCATTTCGCTGTCCCTTTCTAATTCCAAATGTTTTTGTTTTAAATATCTCCCAAAATGAACTCCCCAGAGCCAAAAAACGCAATGGGTCTGTTCCCGTGGCTCCACTAACCTCCACAAACCTCCACCAGTGGAGCAAAAGCTCCACTAGCCGAGGAGCAGGGTCTAATTGCGACTTTTCAGTGGAGCTCAATCACGGCGCACTTGTTTCATATATTTGCACGTAAACAACGTCCTCCGTCATATGAATCTAATCTCCATGCATCAACTGAATACCAGGATCATCCTTCGTAATGCATATATAAAAGTACAACTATGAACAATAATCGAAGTAACAGATGCAGACCACATAACCTCAATTTTGTGGCCTTTGATCTAAGTCATTCGTCCTAAGGAGATATTCCTTTACCGGCGGGATCCCCCGCAATCCCCGTGCCGCAACTGTCGCAAAGCGGCGCCAACTAAGATTGCACTCGAGCCCGATCGACGAGGTCGAGAAAGTTAAGATGGGAAACAGCCAGCATCGAGTAGAAAAGTGTCTCGTGGCCCAGGTAGCCAGACACCAGATTATACGCTGTACATTAAGAAGGTATGCTGTAACCAACCACAAAACTGGGGAGACGATACCTGGTGCTCAACCGATATGGAAGAGACATTTCTTGGTTCATCCCATAGGCGAAAAGAACATCTGTTCTCCCCGCAGTCCCCGAGGGCTAGAAATAAAGACAATTTTGGGACTTTGTATTATAAGTCATACTACATACATTGTGCGATCATCTGGACAAACATTTGAGGAGGAATTTGACTAATAACACCAGATACAATGCCAAACACTTCGTTTTTGTCGCGAAATTCATACCGCTGTCAGCTGATTTCTCCGCCGGTTGTTCCGTGGGCAGGTTTCAACTAGCCTCAACTAACCTTCACTAAGTTCCTTCTGGTGGAGTGACGGGAACAAACCCCATGTATGTCGTGAAAGTCTGTCCCCCTAGTGACGTCACTTTTGGGGGGAAGTTGTTTTGGCGGCGGATCCGTACCCTACTCGTCGAGCGCTTCTCGATGACACCTCTCGTTTTCGTGCGACGCTTGGCTTGGATTTTAGAGGGGGGTTACTATGCGCCCCCCCCCCCCGAGACGGGATGCGAGGATCTGACCGGAAAGACGGCGAGGGTTAAATTCCAAACGCCCATCTCCAATGTCCAATTTGACATTGGATGTTCCCGAAGTGCACTGGAGACAAAGTTGTGTAGTTGGTGACATAAAGCATGGGTGACTGCTCATATCCATCACATATCCCACGTCTCTTGGATTTCTTCCCAAAAAATAGTTATAAAATAAAGAAAGTACGACTTATGCAACCTAATGACTGATCATGGTCTAAGACAAATGAACAAAAATTATTTCATTCTGAACGCCACTGTTGCGGCACGTTTGTCGTCTTCCGGGTTTGCGCTTCCTCAGCCGCCGACCGGCCGGATTATAATCTGGTATCTGGGGACCTGGGCCCCGAGACGCCTTTCTACGCGATGCTGGCTTTTCCCCATCTCAACTTTCTCGACCTCGTCGATCGGGCTCGAGTGCAATCTTAGAACTAAGAGTTGCGGCGCAGGGATTGCGGCGGATCCCACCGGTAAAGTAACATCTTCCCCTTAGGACGAATGACGTAGATCAAAGGCCACAAAAGGATGTTATGTAGCCTGCATCTGTTACTTCGATTATTGTTCATAGTTGTAATTTCATATTTGCATTGCGAAGGATTATCCTGGTATTCAGTTAATGCATGCAGATGAGATTCAAATGACGAAGGACGCCGTTTACGTGCAAATATATGAAACAAGTGCGCCAAAATTGAGCTCCACTGGAAAGTCTCAACTGGACCCAGCTCCTCGGCTGGTGGAGCTTTTGCTCCAGTGGTGGAGGTTGGTGGAAAAAAAATATACTGGGTTGGCCACGGGAAAGACCAGTGGAGGTTTGTGGAGGTTAGTGGAGCCCAGTGGCGTCGCCACGAAATTCTTCCTGGGGGGGCAAGATCGAAAGGGGGCCTCCTGCTCCCCGAAAAGGGGCCTCCATTGTGTTAGGGCCTCCTATTGTTTTAGGCCCTTTCATTTCATATTAATGTAGATTTCATATTAATGTACTGTTTGTTCTTGGCATGGTTAATTATTTACTCAGCACGCAAGAGCAATAATCATTATTTTTCGCTGAAAACTGGGCCATACTAGGGTAT
This sequence comes from Imbricaverruca yamaguchii, assembly GCA_034440575.1. Taxonomy (NCBI): domain Eukaryota; kingdom Metazoa; phylum Arthropoda; class Thecostraca; family Neoverrucidae; genus Imbricaverruca; species Imbricaverruca yamaguchii. Next base: position 15,643 of record JAOTOL010001280.1, on the reverse strand, counting down.
AAATAAGTAATATGTGGATAAATGCCTGAGGGAGGCCTCTTTTTCATTATGGGGCCTCCTTTTCGTCCTGGTGGCCTCCTTTTCGTCCTGGAGGGCCTCCGTTTCGTCCAGGAGGGCCTCCTTTTCGTGATGGGGGCCTCCCTTTTGTCCTGGAGGGCCTACTTTTCGTCCCGGGGCCTCCTTTTCGTCCTGGGGGCCCCCGTGTAAGTAGCTGGCACTCTTGATTTCTGTGGCCTCCTACCCTCTCCTAGATGACTTCTTTTTCAAATTATGGGCCTCCTCCTGTAGGCTCCTAATTTGTAGAATTTCTTTTTCGTCTTGGGGGCTCCTTTTCGTCCTGGAGAGCCTCCTTTTCGCCCCAGGGACTTCCTTTTTCATCCTGGGGGCCTCTTTTTTCGTCCTGGGGGCCTCCTGTTCGTCCTGGCGGCATCATTTTCCTCCTGGAGGGCCTCCTTTTCGTCCTGGAGGGCCTCACTTTCGTCCTGGAGGGCCTCCATTTCGTCCTGAAGGGCCTCCTTTTCGTCCTGGTGGCCACCTTTTCGTCCTGGAGGGCCTCTTTTTCGTCCCGGAGGGCCTCCTTTTTGTCATGGGGGCCTCCCTGTTGTCCTGGAGGGCCTCCTTTTCGTCCCAGGGACCTCCTTTTTCATCCTGGGGGCCTCCTTTTCGTCCTGGGCCTCCTTTTCGTCATTGGCTTCCTTTCCATCCTGGGGGCCTCCTGTTCGTCCTGGCGGCATCCTTTTCGTCCTGGAGGGCCTCATTTTCGTCCTGGAGGGCCTCCTTTTAGTCATGGGGGTCTACTTTCGTCCTGGGGGCCTCCTTTTCATCATGGGACCTCCTTTTCGTCCTGGGGGCTCCGTGTCAATATTTGGCACTCTCTTGAATTATGGGGCCTCCTACACTCTCCTAGGTGACTTCGTTTTCAAATTATGGGCCTCCTCCCGGAGGCCCCTAATTTGTAGAATATCTTTTTCGTTTTGGGGCCTCCTTTTTGTCCTGGGGCCTTCTTTTCGTCCTGGGGTTTCCTTTGTCGTCCTGGGGTATACTTTTCGTCCTGGAGGGCCTCCTTTTCGTCCTGGGGGCCTCCTCAAATTTCAGGGGGCGGCCCCCCAGTCTCACGGCAGGGGGGAAATCCCCCTCCCCCACTCCTGCCCCCCGGTGGCGACGCCCCTGGTGGAGCCACGGGAACAGTCCCTAGATTTTGCTCGTCCGGTGGAGGTTCGATGACGGTAAGCCTATTCCGGATGAGGTGCTGGAACGGGCGGTAGAGGAAATGGACCCTCAGCCTATTCCAGATGAGGTCGCCGGAACAGACCCATAAATAGCTAGTCTTGCAATATTTTGTATCATTGAAGAATTCCTCTATATGGCATCTCGGAAACAAGCAAACGTGTGGCAAATCTTCCGCACATGTTACAATTACGGTGTAAAGTTTCGCTTGTGGGTGGAAGTGATATATAATTGTATGTACTGGGGTGCTTTATTCATTTTTTTTCTCACTTACATGAAAGCTACAACGATTTAGCCAGTTCAAAAGCACGTCCATTCTTCATTCAAAGAACGGTGTTCTGAAGTAGATGCGTTTTCCTGCAGCAAATAGCATGCTTGAATCAGTTTCAAATTTCCCAAATCCGTGATGAAAATGGGATGAGCTTGCCTTTGGAGGTGTTGACTTGTGGAACAATGTTTGAATACCATATTTATGAACGCGATTAAGACGATGTGTATAGCTGGTTGTGAACACAAGGACATCGGCAATCACGTCAACAACAAAACATATTGGAATGTGTTTCTTGATAATTTAGATTGTACATTATGTCACAAACGATTACTTACCTATATAGGGGAAGAGGGGGCTCTGAACACTTAAGACATGATGCAACAAATAGCTCTACTGCTGCTTCTGTATGGTTGAACCATTATTGTGTTTACTGAAAAAAAAACTATCTATATTCAAATGGTACCTTTCAATGACAATCCTCCAGCCACTTGCAAAGAGCAACTTTAAAATGCATAGTTCTTGTTGTAGTGGTGTGTTGTAATCTGAACATGGAAATTTTGCTTGCAGGATTGTCTCACTGTAGCCATTGTGGTACAAGCTTTCTTCCTTCCTTATTCAGGTAACTTTGTTATGGCTTTCTAAGCCAACTGTTCTTGGAAGCTTAAAATGGTGCCTGTGAAACTTGCTAGCTCTGTCCACAAAAAAAACAGTTGAATCATACAATCAGACCTTCATATTTTGGGTGAGAAAGGTCTATTATTCATTAATACCACAATCTTTATGTTATCTATGCACAGGATGTGATGTGGAGGAGGCCATCCAAAGGTGTGTGTTCAGGAAAAGGAACATGTCCATATGCTCCCTTTTCCCCAGATGTCCCTGACCACAACCTGAAAACACATGTATGGACTGGGGCTGTTCAAGCTTTCCTAGCAAGTTTTTCCCATGCCACTTCTGTTGAAAATCTCATTTGAACAATATTTTTTTTTAGTTTTGCTGTTTGAGGTCACTGCAACACAAGTTTTACACACATTTTACTTTAATGAAGCATACAAAGGAATTGTGTTTAGTAAACTTAAGCTTGATTAGGGTTTTGTTGTGGGTTATGCAAACTTACAACACATTTTTTTGCATTTCTTTACATTATGATAAGGCTAGCTTAGCTTATGTTAGGTTTTTAATTAGAAAATGTGTGAAAAAAATGTTTGGACATTTACCATTTCTAAAGGATAATCTGCCATCTTGCATGGAAGGTTACACTAAATTACGCTACATCAAATGTTATTTGATTGATTATTTGAGTTCTAGGGTGCATCAACCAGGTTTCATCATTTAACACTAGATCAAATATTAATATTGCTACATTGCTTTTTTGTAATTTTTAATGTTCCTTTTCCTTTTCTGTTATCCAACTCAAGCTCCCTTTTGGATGATATTTTTCCTCCAAACTGAAAGATATGCATTTGCAAAAGAGATCAATGGTTGCACCATGCTCAACACATTCATGAACATTGCATTGGAAAGAGAAATTCCACAAAATGAAAGAAAATACCCAAAACTGCAAATTAACCAATATTTACAACTTCAAATCACACAACTTAGTGCAGCAACACAGTGGATGAGGCAAACTCTTGGTGACAATGATCATACATGATCCAACATCACTAGGCTTTAGGCAATCATGCCCAACATCGGTGGGCTTTAGGCAATCCAGCATCAGTATGACTGAGGAAAACTCAACATCAATAGGTTATGGATCAAATATCAACATGTTAGGTTAGGCTGTTTGTTGTAAATTTTGATCATTTTCATCATATATAACCCCACCCAAGCCCATTTTCTGCCTTATGTTTTACCAATATTTTGTGATGGAATGAGGCAATAACATGTACCTGCATTGTTCAAAAAGTTGTCTGGGATTTTTAAACTCTTTGAAAGAATGTTACACATTTTCATCATGCATTGACACTTATTGAAATATAAGTACTTCAAATTGAACCACATACATCTTGGAATATTGTCACTTTTGACCAAAATCAACATGAAATTAATTCATGTGACATTGGAATGAATCATAAATATAATTTGTATATCAAAAATTTGTCCAGGGACTTGTCTATATACTTATGCACACATTTACAACATAGGTTAGGTTATGTTTTATGGAAGTTGGGACATGTTAGGAAAACATTATATATTGCAATTTTTGGTCAAAAGCAGGCTAGTGATTAATTTCTACTTTAAGGTAGTATTTTTCTTTTTTCCAATCCAAAGTTTATCATTGTGATTCAGATCATGTGCCCACTAAATTGGGAAATGTGTTTTATAAATACCACATAGGCCCATACAGATTGTCTGCAAAGGGAATATACCATAACCCTGGCAAAAAGAAGCATGCACCACCCCAGCAACACCACATGCCTAATTCTAAAGAATTCATCCATGAATATTCCACACAACTGTTGAAGTATATTTGCCACCTTACCTAAACAGTCATATTCACCTGATCCCATGTATCATATTTGGCTGGAGTGCCCTACCAATAATTTTCAGACTCCATCCACATCTGCTTAAATGTACCTTAACATGGTGTAGCATTTTCTTTAAAAAAAGGCTACTGATTGGGAAAATATCCACCAAATTTTATCTTCAAAGTGTTTAACTTCCAGAATGTGATTTAGGTGAATTTGACATTACATTTTTTTTTTGGAACTGACCATTGTTCAAGATAGGCAATTCAAGTTGACATCCCTAAAGTATATTTATATATGAAGTCCAGTTCATGCATTTACATCTCATTGAAGCTCAGGGCTTCTATGCAAATATTAGTAAAACTTGTATGAAACTCACATATGAATACATTAAAGCACAATAATACCTGGTTATGCAGGTGTTTTCTAAGTTAGACAATTTTCATTGAAAATGCAATTTTTTTTTCCAGTAGGCTAGGCTATGGTCAGTTGTCTGTTTAAAAGAACTGATCAGTTGATATATATTATCCAACTGGAAGCCATTTTTGGTGTTGCATTGCTTGCCAATTGAAAAACAAGCATTTCTGGCAGAAATGGGTATCAAAATTAAACATGTTCATAACCATGGTTTTCAGAATAATGTAAAATGCTTATAAACATAATAGCATACAAGTTTACTGCTTAGTCTAGCATGTTCCTTGATTCATGGATGTAAAATTCCTCTTCAGCTTTTTGTGAGCTCCCCAAGTTGGAATAATAACACATGAGTAGGTATTAGTTGGTTGGTTCAGTTAATACCACATTTTGCAAGATTATATTCCCTAACTCATCCACCAATGCCTGGAACTACCAAACAATATTCATGCTCTTAAAATATTTTAATTTTCAGGCAATGAAGGCAATCAGATGATCTGATTACACACCAGGAGAGTGCAACCAAATAACATATTTACTTTCGTGATGGGGGTGGGACACATACACATGGGTATGCCATGACATGAAAAGTAAAAAGATGTAGACCCATTTACGGTTCTATTTCTCATATGTATTTTTCACCTTGCATTCAGTTTTTTTTGTCTAGGCATAGATGAGGCATGAATCTTCATAGTGGCACTGATCTATTTGTATGCGTGTTTTTATCCTCCAAAGTTTAAATACCACAGTTGCTTCTTGCAAAATTGAGTCCCATGTTCATACTTTCCATATTTAAAACAAATCAAAGACGTGAGATCAGTGTCTACATTGCAGATGTTATAGTCCAGTGCGAGTTCCGTTGGTGCTATTGATTGACAGGTGATAATCAGCGGAAACGTAGCTACCCCTCTTCTCTCCATCCTCCTATACATTCGTGGTACATCACAAGCTCTAACCCACCAAAGCCACTCCAGTATCTGCTTCTCTTCCAGCTTAGCTAAGTCCTTTGCATGTGTTTCCTTTTCTTTGGTTGAATGTAGTGTGAGGATTCGCCTCAATGTTTCTTGATGGACATAACGTTTTACCTTCGTTGTTTTATGTGTTACTTTTTGTTTCCCAATAAGAGGACCCTCCCGGAAAAAAAGACATTTTCTTAACCTTCCGCCCAAATACTTATATAATTACTGCTTGAATGCATGGCCATCCCCGAAATGTGAGTGCACGTCCAGGTGGGTGGTTGCGCTCGCAGTCACGTACCCACGTACTTCCTCTTCCACCAAACCCAGCTCAGCGAACTATTATCAGGCCCTTTTTCGGTCTGAGCCCATCCCCTATGGACGTACCAGTTTTGGTATCGGTGGAATACGAAAGAAGCCGTTTCACTCGAAACGCCATGAGGGAAAAACGCCGAAATTGAGAAAGGAGACAAAGGGTATCACCCCCATGTCGGAGCGCAAGCAGAACAGTAGTATGCAGTAACCAGAACCAAGACTACCAGCGCAACCTGCACTTAGAAATGGAATTGCGTATAGCACACCGCCAAACCTTTACACGATAATTATGGTGATGATGATGCAGTGCTAAAATATTGTTTTTCCGTTAGGTGTGAAATGTCGGAAAGAGCACAGTAGGATGCTGAAATTTGTCACATAATTAGTGTCATTTAAAATCCTTTTGGATGTCTTCACCATCACCATCCCTTATCGAGAGCATGATCATAATATTTACAAACGAGGTACTGTTAGAAAGGAAACAAGACGACTTCATAAGCACGCATCAAGAAGTGGGATGTCGATATTTTCCTGGAGATGGATGTCGATTGAGTGTTCGGAAAGTGGTATACTCCACCATATTTTGCGAATAATTTACACTGTGATGATGACATGGGCGAAAGCAAGCACTGCAACGACTCGAATCCTTCGTGCGATCAAGAAATCGTCGATTTCTTGCGTTACATTCCAGCTCATAATCTCCAACCAGAAGCACAGCCAAGGTCGTAGCCCTTGGCCCTTAGTATAGCAAAATACACTAGATGAAACGAAAAATTGAGATTTTCACCACGCAAACCGTTAAATTTTCCGCATGTCGAAAGCTTTATCATTCTCTTTCAGATTGTTTTGGGTCGCTCCCTCCCCCTCTTATCGGAAAATTCCTGGTTCAACCGCTGTCTCCAACAGCCATGTCAACGACTCATTATGGTGACATCCGAAGATACTCCTATGCTTTTTCGTGGCTATGGCCACCTCAAACCGTGGTAGCTTACCTGATTTTGTCACCATCGAGCTTCCGTTTCGTTCCGATCCTGTTTTGTCTATACACCGAGGCCAGCACAGAAGTCTTCAAGGTCATGCGATGACCTTGAAATTGATGACTGCTGACCAGGAATTGGCGAACCGAAACCAGCCAGTGTGCGGGGCCGGGCGGAATCGAGAGCCATCTACACACGACTGGACGTACTGCAGGTAACTTCATGACTACCAAGATTCCACCCAGCGAGTCAGAGCGGACCGCAAATCACACTGCGTCATGCGCTTCGGAGTCTCCGGACGCGAGACTGTCACCTCCCCGTTCACACGTGCAACGTCTCAGCCAGGTGTGGACAATAGCGTGTGGTACGACCTCATCCGTGAACGTGACCTGTGGTGCGACCTTGTCCAGTCGCTACCGTCCGCCGCCATGAGGTGAACCATCTCGCCGCGCTGTCATTGGCCGGACACATGGATGGCGTCGGCCATCGCTAACATGGTCAAGTTCAAGTTCCAGCAAGACATTTTTTTTTCGTGGAGATTGATGGAACACAAGTATCACGTGCTGGGTACTAGATCGGCGTCCTTTCCCATCGAATTCTAACACACTGCTTGTTGATGCGTGCTTATACAGTCTGCTTTTCGTGCTGAATACAATGTTGTAGTTATAACCTCCAAACCATTATGCACATGCTCATTATTTTGGGCTCAGAGACGTGGCTAACAGCAGTATTTGACAAGCGCACTCATATATTTTCTGGATGAGAAGGCGTGGCGTGTATCAGGCATTACTTCGTGCGGCAGAACAGCTAGCGCTGCATGGGACCAGTCTGAGGCAGTTCATCGTCGTCGCAGTGTACCGTCCTTCTGTAGGTGTTGCGGCACCGGGCGCTTAGAACGACTGCAGCAACATCAAGATTCCCCCTGGTTTAAATTTTAGTGATATCGATGGTTCGGCGGATCAGTCAGCTTTCGACCTTTGGGCCGGCCGATGACGTCAAAGAACACAATTAGGTGAACATACGCGAGGCATTTGTAAACTTGGTCTTGTTGAGATATATCAGCAAAAAATCAGCCGGTAACGTATCAGGCATAGGTAACTTACGCAAGAATGGAAATATTACCCCTAACGTCAGGCTTCGGACCCTGTGCGGTGGGGTTTATGGGACACTCCTATGTTAACACGCGCACGTCTGGGGGCAGATATCTGCCCCCCCTCCGGGTTTTCCTCATTTGCTGCCAAACTAATGGGGTTAGCAAGGGCAAACCTCGCATAGCTGTTCATTGGTCTTTTCCGCATATCCTCATACATTTTAAATCTAGGGTCATCTCAGGTTAGGTCACCAGGTCAGGCGAAGTGACCCAACCACACTCGGAGTTCTAGGTGGCTTAACTTTCGCAATAATTGAGCGATTAATTTCAAACTTATAACATGTCATGATCTCATCAGGGACCATAATATTTATACCGTTTTTTTTTCTCGTAGCATTGACCTTAGGTCAGGTCGCGGTCATGGCTTCCCCATTATAGGGCTATGGTAAAATATACAAGTGTTTCCTGGTTACATATTTGCGCTCGGAATGACCTCACAACGGTTGTGGCATGTAGCTGGAAGCTATGCTCAATGTTACCGCTGACATTTTGCTCAGTGACCTTACCAAGGTCTCTGAGGTCACCTGAGATCACTACACATTTCTGCGCATTATATCGCACTGCATTGAGCTAGAAGGCTGAAATTACCGTCATTGTGTTTGTATCGCCAAGACGTGTCGATTGATACCTTACATGACCTCCCTATGCGACTTCATGACCTTGACCTGAGGTTCGGTTGGCCTGACCTTAAATTAAGCCGCCTATTGTCGGTAGCACATTTCAAGGACTGTCGAATACGCCGTTTGTTTGTATCTGTTACAGGTGCTGAGATATGTCAATATCTGAGTCCCACCTGATCTGGTCGAATTTCACCTATGATGGTCCAGTGACCTGAATGTTGTCCTGAGCGAAAAAAATGGCCGAAACACTTTCGATAGAGCCCATCACCAGCTATTCAACGCCGTTTTCCATTTGTCGCTAGCTAGCATAGTTCCAGAGATCTTAGGGGGGCAGACATCTGCCCCCCGAGCATGCGAAGTTGGCGCTGACCGCCGGACGTGCGAGTGTTAAGCAAAGCGTATTGCGTGACCCCTGAACCCTTCCTACACCCGATCTGTGACTTACGTTTCAGCGATGGACCATGACCGACGTCAGGTGTGTCTCAGTAGGGCGACAGATCAGTTGACTGGCATCAGAGTGACGGATGTAAACAGTTGACTGACATCAGGCGTGTCGCAGCAGGAGAGATGAGCCCAGACATACAGGATACCAGTCCCAAGAGGCGGGCCAGCATCGCCGGACCCCTGATGAAACTATCGTCCTACGTGCTGGCGTTACGACCATGGTCCTTCTCGGCCTCACTCATGCCCGTGCTACTTGGCTGTGCGCTGGCTTACAAGGTACGGCATTTTCACAATGCACAATGCACAGTGTTTGGACGCGAATCGAAATGCGGATGCCGATACTCGGGCGTGTTAGATCTGTTGTGCGAATGTGGTGTACGGCACGGCACAGCAGCCTTGTGACTGGTCGCCCGAACCACCCCGTAGGATATCCTGACATTCTGCGTGGTGACCCACCTGACCTCAGGTCAGGTGACCACAGTATCGACCTGTTAACAACGTTCAGTGTACACAGACACAGACCGCTTTGTGATGCAACCATGCCGGTCGCTGTGGCGCCAAACACTGAATATGATGAATTGGAATTTATAGGCTCATGGACTACTACGGTCATTTTGAGCCCAGAACTGTGAGTACAGGTGCTATGGTGACATGTTATCTACAATGGTGTTGTAGTAGCTAGTTCTTAATCCTATCGGGCGGCGGCAGTACGAATGTTTCCGGTCGCCACGACATCAGGGTCGTTCCCTAGTAGCATACGCAAAGAAGTGTCGGTGTTCAGACATCCTAAAATATGGCGTCATAGCGGTTCCAATCGTAAGCAACCTACCAAAACAAGCTCCAATAAACAAGCACACAGTAGGCAGGTCAGAGCAATGGGGACATAAAGGTCGGTCACCACCATTCAGCATGTAGCCAAGTGTGGCGAAGGTATGACCTATCCTCAATCGACAGCATTACTTTCTCCCGTCACTGCGCTCGGTGTGAGGACCGCCACAGTCCTCGGGCCAGCTCTAGAACCCTCAGCATACTACGCTTTTCCAGACACGTTGCCATTATGACCGTACATACAATATAAGAAGATATAGGTCTCTTAGAGGGAGCCGTAAATGGGCTTCACGGGCATTGCTGATAGCGTGCTTAGCAGGTCTGTCAGCAGATCCATTCCCAGCAAGTCCGACACGACTGAGAGTCCAGCACAAGACGATATTTCTGCCTATACATGTAGGGATTTAACGATTCGGATGTTCCTGCGGATAATCCTGCTCTCCCGGTTGAAGGCTTCCAATGCCCAAAGACTGCTCAGGGAGTCCACGTGGTTTGTGCACCGATAATCCCTTATAATACAGAGCTTGCGGAATGACATACAATTCAGCAGTAAAAGGTGACCTTCATGATGAGGATACGGCGATTGACCTATGTTTAATCGTTGTTTTCTCTCGCTGCTTGATGGAGACAAGATGTGACCGCTGCGATGCATCGTGGGTGACCGGGCACCAACGCATACATGTGACGTCCGATGCTGATATAACGTTGCGGCGTGCGGCAGGTGGCGGGCGAGCTGCACATCTTCGCCGTGTTCCTGACGGCCGTGACGGCCATCGCCGTGCACGCGGCCGGCAACGTCGTCAACACGTTCTACGACTTCGTCAAGGGCGTGGACGTGTCGCGCAGCGACGACCGCATCCTGGTCGACCACCTGCTCACCAAGGACGAGATCGCCACCCTGGGCGTGCTGCTGTACCTGGTGGGCTGCCTCGGCTTCAGCCTGCTCTCCATCGTGTCGTCGGCGCGGATGGAGCACCTGGCTTTCGTCTTCTTCGGAGGCCTGTCCAGCTCCTTCCTGTACACGGGCGGGCCGGGTCTCAAGTACCTCGGCCTGGGCGACATCCTCATCCTGATCATATTCGGCCCGATCAGCGTGCTCTTCTCGTTCCTGGCGCAGACCGGCTACGTGCAGTGGGCGACCATGCTGTATGCCGTTCCGCTGGCGCTGAACACGGAGGCCATCCTGCACAGCAACAACACGCGCGACCTGCAGACCGACAAGGCGGCCGGCATCGTCACTCTGGCCATCACCATCGGTCACACGGCGTCGCGCCTACTGTACGCCGTGCTGCTCTTCACACCGTACGTGCTATGCATCGTGCACGGCGTGCACTACAACACGTGGCTGCTGTTGCCATGCGTCACCATGCCGACCGCGTTCAAGATCGAGCGCGAGTTCCGCACGGTCAGCATGCAGCACACGCCCAAGAGCACGGCCAAGTTGAACGCGTATCTGGGTCTTTGCTTGGTGCTGGCCATCCTGTTGTCGGACGCGCACACGCTGCCCTATATCACACCAGAGACGGCGCGACCTTAACGTGCCTGGCTGCACACAGAGCCACCTGCATTGAAGACCGGGGGTCGTTGGAGAGGCGGATGCCGGACTCGAGAAGACATCACATTTTTTTATGCCAGACACCTCTCCAGGGCGACTGCGGATAACCTGATGGTGTGCCGATCCCTGGCCGACCGAGAAGACACAGTGTCGCGAAGGCCAAACACTGCGAGACACCCGCGGGAAGGCCCAATAGGATTCAGACTGCAACTATACATCAGAGCGCATATAACCGACAAACAGAGCAGTGCGATAGCAGAACAGGACATGCATCTGGTGCGTATGATTGCTTTGTATTACGTCATGTGCCGTTGTCTCCGGTGTTGACATTGCTCGTCGGTTATGTATGCTCCGACCGTGCTAAGCTAAGATGTCAGAAGTCCAACTCTATTTATGTCATCGTGCTGCTGGAGCTTGTCTGTGATGCATTGGTGAGTATGATTTTTTTACTACTCTGTATGTGTACTCTTCGTGACAGCTGCCCTGGATGTTCTTCAGTAGTTGTGGCTGCGGAACACAACAGAGCCACGTGCTGACGAATTCTCAGTTTGCAACAGCAGTATCGGTTGCTTCAATTCTATGCAATTTTTGTGGAGGGGGTGGTGGGGGGGGGGCAAACACCCCGCACACCACAAACTCATTTATGTGTCTGGTGTATTTGCTCAAACTGAATACAGACCACATTGTACATACAGCGGAGGACGAGAGCGCGCGGCCGGCGGCTCACTGCGGCACGAACAGCTGGTCGCCGGTGAATGTGCGACGCTCCACGCCGCCGTCGGTGATGACCGCCACGCGACACACGCCGCCGCTGGAGCCGTCGCGGTGGATGGCCAGCGACACGGCTGAAACCGGACACACCGACAGTCAGTTACACCCCTGCGGGACAGGACGGAGGGACAGGGGCACATGAGCCGTCACTCATCCGACCGGGACAGGACGGAGGGACAGGGGGACACGGACCCTTACTCACACCCGAACGGCACCGTACGGAGGGACAGGGCACACGCGCCGTCAGTTATACCGGACCGGCACAGGACGGAGGGACAGGGGGACACGGACCCTCACTCACACCCGAATGGCACCGGGCGGAGGGACGGGCACACGGACCCTCACACTCGAACGCCACAGGACGGAGGGATAGGGGCAAACGCGCCGTCAGTTACACCCGACTGGCACAGAACGGAGGAACAGGGGGACACGGACCCTCACACCCGACCGGCACGGAGGGACAGAGGCACGCGCCGTCACTCACACCCGACCGGCACAGTACAGAGGTCGCACTGGAACCAGGTAGGGGGACAGAAAGGCAACCCCCGAAAGTGACGCCGGAGCTGGACAAAGTCGCCAGTCACGAGCACCCCAAACCGAACAGCGTAGGTGATTCAGCGTTTGAGTTGTCTGTTCTCAGGGGATTTAACACAGCATCTGGGGAGTTATCTGCAGAGGTCGGCTCTGAACATCACAATGCACCGCTATCATCTTCATTTCATTCACCCATTTAATATTATCTGGATATTCACACTTTCCATTCTGAAAGAGACCATGCTCATATTGGACAGACCGGCGTAAATTCCATTACACAGAGACGATGTTAGCATTGGACGTGTAGCACAGACATCAATGAAGCGTAGCACGGCTACAGGCTGCGGTTCAGCTGAACAACAGGAGACCGACGGCACACGTCAGTGAGCAGAGTGGTACACAGACCACACCGGTACAGTGCGGGGGCCGTGTTGAGTACTGAAAATGGGGGTAATGTTGAGAGTGACGGTGTCATCCCACCCTCATCAGCAGTGGTCCACGCACATACAAAGTGTATCTCAGTACATTTCCACGACCTGAAGTATGATTTAGCGAACATATCCGTGTGAAGTGCAAAGTTGTAATTTGTCTCTTTCACAGCACGTCACAT